>CM042163.1:66310218-66327718 GCA_023376005.1 Doryteuthis pealeii
AGAATATACCACTTTTGCAATGAATTCTATAGTAACTTAATTTCCTATACATTTTTATAGTAAAAAATTTCCAATAGATTTTTTATAGTAAAACAAAAATTGCAATGCATCTTTATAGTAAATTAATGTTCAATGCATTTTTATAGTAAAATCATTTTCAATAGTTTTTTTTGTAGTAGACTAATTTTCAATGCATTTCCATTATACAATAACTTCCGAAGAAATTCTAGTGAAACTATTAACTTTAACAGTTAACTAGGTCCCATGGAAAATGAATTTTCACTTGTAAAATAGGTCATGAATATAAAAAGACATTTATTAAAAATATACTCCTGTTGCAATACTTTTTTTCTTGTAACTTTATTTCCAATAATTTTTTTTTATAGTAAATCGTTTCGAATACATTTATATGGTAAATCATTTCCAATGCACTTTTATAGTAAAATAATTTCCAATAGAATTTTACAGTAAAATAATCTGCAATGCATTTTATGGTAAACTAATGTTCAATGCATTTTTATAGTAAAATAATTTCCAATAGATTTTTGTAGTAAACTAATATGTAAAGCATTTTATAGTAACTTAATTTCCAGTGCATTTTTATAGGAAAATCATTTCCAATAGACTTTTATAGTAAAATAATTTTGAATGCCTTTTAATTTTCAATGTATTTTTTATAGTAAAATCATTTTCGATGGAATTTTAGTAAAACTATCAACTTTAATAGTTAACTTTATTCTATGGGAAATGAATGTTCACTTGTAGAATAAGTCATAAATATGTTAGGACATCTTTAGTAAAAAAAATGTACCACTTTATTATTACTTTATTCAATACTGTCGGTTTCGAGCATCAGATACTAAGTTAATTTTCAATAGTAAATCATTTCCAATACATTTTTATAGTAAATCGTTTCCAATACATTTATATAGTAAATCGTTTCCAATGCACTTTTATAGTAAATCATTTCCAATACATTTATATAGTAAATAGTTTCCAATACATTTATATAGTAAATGGTTTCCAATACATTTATATAGTAAATCATTTCCAATGCACTTTTATAGTAAATCATTTCCAATACATTTATATAGTAATTCATTTCCAATACATTTATATAGTAATTCATTTCCAATACTTTTATATAGTAAATCATTCCCAATACTTTTATATAGTAAATCATTTCCAATTCATTTATATAGTGAATAATTTTCAGTGCACTTTTATAGTAAAATAATATTGACTCACATGGTCGAAACCAGATTTAACAAGGTAAGACGAAGGAAAAGCAGTAACATATAACTATAAATACGTCTGAAGCAGAGTTGAGAACCACTGGTCAAGAATGTCCAAATTCATACGGCTATTGGGGACAATTTAGGAATTGAATCGTTCGAGTTCAGGCAAAAGTAATTACTTGATACTAAGAAAGACGGCTCCACTGAGTTATACAAAACAACGTAGTTTTTTTTCCCTACAAGGTTGATAAAAATATCAAGGGTTTTATTTTCAATTTTTGGCTATTTTAAGCTCAAAAAGAATTATGTAGGATTTTAATGTTATTTGTTTGTTTGTGTGTGTGCATAAAGAATACAATATTCATATAATTATATATATATATATATATATATATATATATATATATAGTATACATTATAATATGTAAAGTATACATTATAATATATAGAGTATACATTATAATATATATATATATATAGTATACATTATAATATATATATATATATATATAGTATACATTATAATTATATATATATATATACATTATAATACATACGCAAAATATATACATAATGTATATATATAATAAATGTAGCACATAATATTTATATTATATACATAATATATAGTATATGTACATAGTATACATTATGATATACACTCAATGTATATATAACGTTTATATTATATACATAACATATATATATACATATAGAGAGAATATACATTTTATATATAGATTGATACATAATTTATATATATATATATATATATATATATATATATATATATATGCCTAAACTGAGGATAAATATTGAGTCACCTTCGTAGGGTGGGCTAAAGTGCCCTATTATTTCAACCCGGCCCTAAACTCGCACTAACATCCAACCACCCTAGGAAATATATTTTATGATTAATACAACACACACGCACACACACACATATATATATATATATATATATATATATATATATATATATATATATGTGTGTGTGTGTGTGTGTGTGTGTGTGTGTGTGTGTATTAATTTTGCGGAAATTTTATGGTCATTTCCTCATATTTTTCACCCGGATTCTTATAAAAAATTGGCAGTCGTTTATTTTTTTCGAATGCAGATCTCAAACTAAATATATTAACAAATTCCATTTGAATCAAAACTCGCTCTTGTGGCAATACATATTTTTGATAAGAGAGATTTGTATAAAGAAAGTTACTTTCTTTTGTAATAAGTCCTAATAAGCTGGATGAATAATTCCAGTCTGCGCGCCAAAAAAAAAAAAAAAAGAAAGAAAAAATGTTGTTAAACTAGAAAAGAAAAGAGAAAAAAAAAAGGAAAAGAAAAAAGAAAAAGAAAAAAGGTATGTAAGAACAAAATAAACCGATAATCATTTTTACACCATTTCCTTTCCATAGCAAGCAAAAGAAAAGAAGATCTTTTTTTTTCCTTTTATAGACACCAAATCGCCATTTTGTTTTATATAGAATATGTTTTATTCGCTCTTGTCGTTAAAGATCAGCCAATGGCCGCTCTTCATTCATGACAGAACATCTATTAAGCCTTTTACTTTCTATGTACAAAATATTCTGCAAAATAATGACAACAACAGTAAAACAACAATAGTAATGAAGATGACAATAATAATAATAATAATAATAATAATAATAATAATACACAAACAAGCCTTTTTACCTATATACAAATGCTGTATCAATCTAAAAATCAGAAATAAAAATAATAATGAATATAATAAACGATATATTCAGTTGTATGTTTATTTTTTTTAATCGAAGCCCAAATTTCATTCAATCTTAGAATGTTTTTTTTTAATTTTTTAAAATTTTATTTCTGTTTTTTTTTTCAGCGAAAAACAAAACTAACCCATTCGTTACTCTCTTTAAAAAAAAAAAGAAAATATTTTTATCGATTACTTGTGTCAGACATTTGGGCTGTTACAGTAGTGTTATATCTTCAGACATTCGCAAATACACACGCACACACGCTTACACATACACTCATCTTCACGCGCAGAATCGGAAGAAAACAAAAGTTTATACATTGTTGATAGAGGATTACGAAAGTAATCCTGATTAGTTGTTAAATTATAAGATAATTTCACAATGCTCTTCACCTGTTAAAGAGGCGACATTTTGATGGTTACACAAATTCAATTGAACTTCGTACGGTTCAATGTAGTTCCATTCATATATTTCCGTCAGTATTGGTTGAAATAAATAGAAAGAAAAAAAGCATATTAATATTTATATGACAGCAATCGATAGTCCTTTTAGGAAAAAAAAATCAAAACAGCATACAGAAATCATATATATATATATATATACTATACATATATATATATATGTATATTGATATATGTATTATATATATATATCTATATATATTTAATATATTATTGATTTTGATATATATATATTTTATATATATATACTTATATATATCTATATATAATGATGTATATATTGATTTTTATATACTTATATATATATATATATATTATATATATATATATATATTATTATATATATATTATATATATATATATATATAATATATATATATTATATATATATATTTAACGAAAGAAAGTTTTTTTTTTTACTATGGTGTCTTTCTTCTTTTATCAGTTGTTTGCATGTGGAAAGGTGTCCAAATTTGTATTCTGCTTATTATTCTTTTTATCTTTAAATTTTTCATTCGAGATTTTAAGAAAGAATTCAGTATAGTTCTTTCTTATTCTTTGTCTCTCTTTCTTTCCCTCTTTCTTTTTTTTATTTTAAGAATATGAATTCTTCTTTATTCTTATATGAATGAATTTATTTCGAATGCTTATAATTTGCCACAACGATTTATATGTCTATTTGTAACAATAATATTAACGCTTTTGCAAGACAGATATGAATGCCTAGACGAACAAAGAGTTAAAAAAAGGGGGAGGACATAATTGGTATAAAATAGTGGTATCTAATACCGTGTTCTTCATAAATGGTTCTTTGTTCATTTTCTTTTTTTTTAGATGTTCTTTAGCATCTTGCAAGCCTTCGTATATATATATATATATATATATATATATATATATATATATATATATATATATATATATATATATATATATATATATATCTGTTTTTTTTGGGATCACAGTCTAGTAGTATAGACTTTCCTCTTCCTATTTGAGTTTTGATCATTTTTTTTTTTTTTCATTTTTCCACATTCGAAAATTTCTGTCTTTGACGGGCAAATTTAAGCATAGACCTGCACTTCACAGAATGTCGCGCTGAAGAGCTTGTTGAACGTATGGCTTTTGCCCCAGGCTTCGATTGACAAGTAGCGGCCGCTGAGAGAGCGGATGCATGGCACATGAAGGCGTGGCCTGAAGATTGCATCGTTCAGGGATGAGACGTAACCGCACATATTGTCGGGAGCGTACTGGTCGTCGTCATTTTCTTTCAATTTGTTGTGGACATAAACAATGATTTTTTCCAAGCTGTTATTGCTCGGTTCCACTTTTACTCCATCTGAAAATAAAACAAGACAAAATAAAATAAAGTACAAAGTACAATATAAATTGGATCATATAACCTTTAACAAAACAGCATAAGATAAACAGTAAATTTACACACCCGCACCCATAAACAATCAAACGATATCTGAAATGTTAATCTCAGACACATATTAATAAAAAAAGAGATCAGATGGTCCTGTTAGTAAAAAAAAAAAAACATGCTCAGAGGGCGAGCCAAATCTGGAATAATAATTAAAAAAAAGGAAATGAATAGACACACAGACATAAGTACGCACACACACACTTACACACACAAACACAAACATAAACAAGCACACCCTCCCCCCACACAGAGAGAATTTGGAAGACATGAGACAGAAAAAATGAACAGCCACTAGCAACAACTTCAGTTTAGTGATCTTCTGATGAGGGGATTTTTTTTATTCCCGAAATATTAAGAATTTAGAATAATCACAGGTTAACAAACAACACCACAGTTACCTTCTTTTTCTTTACACTTGCATTGTGATAGCCTTCAAAACCAACCAACAAACAAATATAAACACAATGCTTCAAGCAAATTACAAAACCCTTTTAGAATAAGATAAAGTACAAAGTACAATATAATTGGATCATATAACCTTTACCAAAAACAGAATAATATAAGTACAAGTACAAATTACAAAATAGATAAAGTACAAAGTACAATATAAATTGGATCATATAACCTTTAACAAATACAGAAATAAGAATAAGAGTACAAACAAAGTACAATAAAATTGACTAGCAGGATCTGTAGAATTTCCACGAAACCAAACAAAAATCAATAGGTTTTACTTAAGCTAGAAACGATGATTTTCAAATTCATCTATTTATCTATCTATACAAGGGCAGTTTGTGAGTATGTATGTATTTATGACCGGATGAAACACAAAAATAAAACAATTATGTAAGATCAATGGATCTGCGAGACTAACTTTTATTATACCCCTCTGCCCAGGCAACGCCGGGTAGCCGCTTCTAGTACATATATAAGGGCAGTTGTGTGTATGTGTGTGTCCGGAGGAAACTTCGAAAATAAACAAAATTAACGATAAAGTAAATATATATACACATTAAATATCACCAGTTCTTGCTTTTTGTGCAAAAATTATGAAGATTTGATTTATATTCAAAGATATTTAAAATTGAAATGTACATAGCTGTGTGTATGATGCCCGGAGAAATTACGAAAAATAAAACAGTTGACGACAAAGTAAATATATATATATATATATATATATATATATATATATATATATATATATATTCCATGTTACTGAGTCTAGCTTATTGTGCAAAAAATATAAAGATTTCATCTTTATTCGTGAAGATATTTAAAATTAGAATAGCATTAAAAGGTCACCGAAGTAAGAACACCGTCTATCTATCTATCTATCTATCTATCTATCTATCTATTCCAGTGCTATGATATATTGGGATCAACAGGTTTTGAAGTCAGATCTTGGAGGCCAATTCCTCTCCACCTAATGCTTCTCTTAAACTCTACTGACTAATACTGGTATTTCAGCTGATTGAGGCACTGGACGTATAACTGATGGTAGACTAGGACACTCAATTTTACATTTGTTTTTCTTGTTATATTGTGAAGTTTTCATTAAACAAAAGTATCAGTCTGTGCAATGATATTTTGGCTCTCTCCAAATCATAGGTATACCAAATGCCAACTAATGTCGAAAGAAATGGACTCGGTAACCCGCGTTCAAATCCCGGACGAGGTTGTTTGCATTTTACCTAGCGCCAATGGTATTGTGAAAGTTAGGAATCCACCAATTCTTCGTCCGATTATTCTTTTTGTTAAAGAGTTAGACAAATGCACAATAGGCCAAATCGTCTTTATGTTTTTTTGTAAGCAGAACCAGTTTTTTCATCCAAAAAGACCAGTTCCTTTTGTCGCAATTGAAAGAGTAAAGCGGGAACTAGATGAGACAAGAAAAGCTGGGTGTCATGTCACCTATAAATGTTTTATGTTGAGCGGCACCGGTGGTGATAATCAGCCCCCCCCCCGCCAATTAAAAAACAAAAAACAAAAAACAGCACCACCAAAAAAACAATAACAGTAAATTACGTCAATGAGCCGGTTTAGCTCAGTCGGTAGAGCGTCCAGCAAGGAATCCCAAGGTTCCCGGTTCGATACCGGCCGTCACCAACTCAGCGTATGAGTAGCACAGGGATGTGTGCAGTAAAGTGAGAAGCTGATGGTAAGTGTGGCGCTCCACCTCAGATGCTAAAATAATCTCCTTGTGCTAGTGAAAAGGGGATAGACTCTCTCGCTGTATGGCTGATACCGACATTAGGCCGCCCTGACGACTTTTTTGTTTGTTTACGTTGGTGCGCTAATATTTGGACCGAACTCAAAGCGTTACCATATCACACTCACCTGTTTCTGATGACACAAGTGTTTGCTCAGCCCAAATTATGTTTTTATTTATTTATCTATTATTTATTTATTCAATATTTATCTGACGCATACCTACAAGTGCAAATATCTATTTAAAAAAAACCCACAAAAATAAACCCACAAAAAAAAAACCTACCTGGGCACCTTACGGGATTTCGTTTTCACGTAAAATACATAGGTAGACCACACTATTTAATCTGTCTCTATCTCTGGTTCTGTCTCACTATCTCAAAATAACTTTTTATACTTCGTTTTTTTTTCTTTTCATCATTTTGCGTTATTTCTATCTTTTTTCGGTCTATCTATCCTTGAAACTTATTTTATTTTCGTCCTTTTTTTTCTTATGATTACCCCCCCCCAGATAAACACATCATACTTTGTTGCAATATCAAGTTTTAAGAGACACTGATTAATAAAGTTTCTAATAGGTAAATACTTTATACATTGCTGCTATATCAATGTTTTAATATCCAATGTATAAAATGTTCAATGTAAAATAAATAAATGAATAATAAAAAATAAGAAATAAAGAAGAAGAAAGGTTGAAATTAAATTACGATCGTAAAAACCAACCAACCAACCAATCCAAACCAACGAAACCCCACGAGACAACCAACCAACCTGCAAGCCAACTATCTACCAACCAACCAACCAGCAAGCCAGACAACCAACCAACCAGCAAGCTAGCAAACCAACAACCAACCACAACCAGCCAACCAAAACCACCAAACCAACCAACCAACCAACGAGCCAGCCAGACAACCAACCCAACCAACCAAACCAACCCAACCAACCAACCAACCAACCAACCAACCAACCAACCAACCAACCAGCCAACCAACCAACAACCAAAACCAACCAACCAACCAACCAAAAGAAGCCAGCCAGCCAGCCAGCCAACCAACGCCCAACCAGCCAGCCAGCCAGCCAGCCAACAAACCAAACCAGCCAACCAACGCCCAAGCCTGCCAAAAAATGCAGTAGAACACACCAATCTAAATAAATTGAGACATACTAACCTTTATTTTGCCAGGTGTAAATGATCACACCGGATATGTTGGTTTTTGGGACCCAAGTCGACCATCCAAACGGGATTCTCACCATACAGGTTGTCTAGCGTTGTGCACTGAGGAAGGATGGAATCCACTTTGCCATCAACAAGCACGTGCAGCCGGGCCGTCTTGTGATGATGGCGAATGTGCCGTTTGATATGAACGCTTGCTGTTTATCCAACTATCTTTTTTGAACGCCAAGTTTTCAACTGGAACAAAATAAAATATACTTTGAGCTTTCATCATCATAAACATCAACATCATCAACAACAACAAATACTTTCTACAAAGAATTTTTGAGTGTCTGCGAATATTGACTAATATAGCCCACTCTGTCGGCTGGAGGCGCGTGGTGTAATGGTTAGAATCGTAGAAAATGGATTCGTTGACCCGAGTTCAATCCCTAAAACCTTCTTCCCCATTTTTTGTGTGTACATTCAAGTTTTTCAAATTAGCTAGTTACCCGGCGTTGTCCGGGATTTAAAAAGTGAAAAATAAATCTCTTAGGGATTGAAGCTCGGGTCAACGAATCATTTTCTACGACTCTAACCATTACAACCACGCGCCCTCCCGCCGACAGAGTGGGCCTTATTTCAATATTCGCAGACACCAAAATTTCTTGTAGAAAGTAATTTGTTGTTGTTTGTTGTTGGTTGATGATGTTGTATGATGATGAAAGGCTCAAAAGTATATTTTATTTCGTTCGCAGTTGAAAACTTTGGCGTTCCAAAAGTAGTTTGGATAAACAGCAAGCGTCCATATCAAAACGGCACATTCGCCATCTGACAATGAACGGCCCGGCCTGCACGTGCTGTTGATGGCCAAAGTGGAATTCCCATCCTTCCTCTGGCACAACGCTTAGACAACTGTATGTGAGAATCCTGTGTATTGGTCGACTTGGGTCCCAAAACGCAACATATCCGGTGTAATCATTTACACCTGGCAAAAATAAAAGGTTAGTATGTCTCAATTAAGATTGGTGTTCCTACTGCATTTTTTGGGCAGGCTGGCTGGCTGGCGCTGGCTGGCTCGTTAGTTGGTTGGTTGGGTTAGCTGGCTTTTGGTTGGTTGGGCTGTTGGTTGTTTTGTGTATAAGCCCTTGGCTTCGTTGGTTGGTTGGTTTTTGGTTTGGTTGTTGGTTTGGTTGTTTGGCGGTTCGTTGGTTGGCTGGCTGGCTGCTGGCTGGTTTGGCTGGCTCTTGTTGGCTGGCTGGCTGGCTGGTTTGTTCCTGGCTCATTAGTTGTTGGTTTGGTTGGTTAGCTGGCCTTGTGGTTGGTTGCTGGTTGGTTTGGTTGGTTGGTGTGTGTGCTGGTTGGTTGGTTGTCTGTTGGTTGGTTTGGGTTGGTTGGTTGTCTGCTGGCTCGTTGGTTGGTTGGTTGCGTTGGTTGGTTGTTTGGCTGGTTCGTTTGGTTGTGTCTGGTGTGTTGGTTGTGTTGTGATGCTAGCTGCTTGGTTGGTTGGTTTCTGGCTTGCTGTTGGTTGGTTGGTAGATAGTTGGCTGCAGGTTGGTTGGTTGTCTCGTTGGTTGGTTCGTTTGGTTGGTGGCACGTGAGTTGGTTTGGTTTGGTTTGTTACGAATCGTAATTTAATTTCAACCTTTCTTCTTCTTTATTTCTTTTTTATTTAATTCATTTATTTATTTTAACAATTGAACATTTTATACATTATGGATATTAAACATTGAATATAGCAGCAAATAATAAAGTTATTTACCTTAATTTGAAACTTTATTAATACAGTATCTCTTAAAACATTGATATTGCAACAAGTATACCGTCTTTATCTGGGGCGGGGTTAATCATAAGAAAAAAAGGACGAAAATAAAATAAGTTTCAAGGATAGATAGACCGAAAAAAGATAGAAATAACGCAAAATGATGAAAAGAAAAACGAAAGTATAAAAAAGTTATTTTGAGATGTGAGACAGACCAGAGATAGAGACAGATTAAATAGTGTGGTCTACCTATGTATTTTACGTGAAAACGAAATCAAGTGAGGTGCCTAGGTGTGTGGGGGGGGTAAATAGATATTTGCACTTGGAGATAGCGTCAGATAAATATTGAAATAAATAAATAATAGATAAATAAATAAAAACATAATTTGTGCTGTGCAAATACTTTGTGTCATCAAAGAAGCAGGTGAGTGTGATACGGTAACGCCTTTTGAGTTCCGTCCAAATATTAGCGCACCAACGTTAAACCAACAAAAAAGTCGTTGGGGCGGCCTAATGTCGGTATCACCATAGAGCGAGGGGTCTATCCCCTTTTTCATAGCACAAGGAGATTATTTTAGCATATGAGATGGAGCGCCACACTTACCATCAGCTCCTCAATTTACCGCACACATCCCTGTGCTACTCATACGCTGAGTTGGCGAGGCCGGTATCGAACCGGGAACCTTGGGATTCCTTGCTGAACGCTCTGCCGACTGAGCTAAACCGGCTCATTGACGTAATTTACTGTTATTGTTTTTTTGGGTGGTGCTGTTTTTTTGTTTTTTGTTTTTAAATTGGCGGGGGGGGGCTGATTATCACCACCGGTGCCGCTCAACATAAAACATTTATAGGTGACATGACACCCAGCTTTTCTGTCTCATCTAGTTCCCGCTTTACTCTTTCAATTGCGACAAAAGGAACTGGTCTTTTTTATGAAAAAAACTGGTTCTTCTGCTTACAAAAAAACATAAAGACGATTTGGCCCTATTGTGCATTTTTGTCTAACTCTTTAACAAAAAGAATAATCGACGAAGAATCGGTGGATTCCTAACTTTCACAATACCATTGGCGCTAGGTGAAATGCAAACAGCCCTCGTCCGGGATTTGAACGCGGGTTACCGAGTCCATTTCTTTCGACATTAGTTGGCATTTGGTATACCTATGATTTGGAAGAGAGCCAAATATCATTGCACAGACTGTTACTTTTGTTTAATGAAAACTTCACAATATAACAAGAAAAAACAAATGTAAAATTGAGTGTCCTAGTCTACCATCAGCTATACGTCCAGTGCCTCAATCAGCTGAAATCCAGTATTAGTCAGAGTTTAAGAGAAGCATTAGGTGGAGAGGAATTGGCCTCCAAGATCTGACTTCAAACCTGTTGATCCCAATATATCATAGCACTGGAATAGATAGATAGATAGATAGATAGATAGATAGATAGACGGTGTTTCTTACTTCGGTGACCTTTTAATGCTATTCTAATTTTTAAATATCTTCACGAATAAAGATGAAATCTTTATATTTTTTGCACAATAAGCTAGACTCAGTAAGGAAATATATATATAATATATATATATATATATATATATATATATATATATATATATATATTTACTTTGTCGTCAACTGTTTTATTTTTCGTAATTTTCTCCGGGCATACATACACACAGCTATGTACATTTCAATTTTTAAATATCTTTGAATATAAATCAAATCTTCATAATTTTTGCACAAAAAGCAAGAACTGGTGATATTTAATGTATATATATATTTACTTTATCGTTAATTGTTTTATTTTCGAAGTTTCTCCGGACACACACATACACACAACTGCCCTTTATATATGTACTAGAAGCGGCTACCCGGCGTTGCCTGGGCAGAGGGGTATAATAAAAGTTAGTCTCGCAGATCCATTGATCTTACATAATTGTTTTATTTTTGTGGTTTCATCCGGTCATAAATACATACATACTCACAAAATGCCCTTTATAGATAGATAAATAGATGAATTTGAAAATCATCGTTTCTAGCTTAAGTAAAACCTATTGATTTTTGTTTGGTTTCGTGGAAATTCTACAGATCCTGCTAGTCAATTTTTATTGTACTTTGTTTGTACTTTATCTTATTCTGTTTTGTTAAAGGTTATATGATCCAATTTATATTGTACTTTGTACTTTATCTTATTCTGTTTTGGGTAAAGGTTATATGATCCAATTTTATATTGTACTTTGTACTTTATATTATTCTGTTTTTGGTAAAGGTTATATGATCCAATTTATATTGTACTTTTGTACTTTATATTATTCTGTTTTTGGTAAAGGTTATTGATCCAATTTATATTGTACTTTGTACTTTATATTATCTGTTTTGGTAAAGGTTATGATCCATTTTATATTGTACTTTGTACTTTATCTATTCTGTTTTGGTAAAGGTTTATGATCCAATTTATATTGTACTTTGGTACTTTATCTTATTCTAAAAGGGTTTTGTAATTTGCTTGAAGCATTGTGTTTATATTTGTTTGTTGGTTGGTTTTGAAGGCTATCACAATGCAAGTGTAAAGAAAAAAGAAGGTAACTGTGGTGTTGTTTGTTAACCTGTGATTTATTCTAAATTCTTAATATTTCGGGAATAAAAAAAATCCCCTCATCAGAAGATCACTATAACTGAAGTTGTTGCTAGTGGCTGTTCATTTTTTCTGTCTCATGTCTTCCAAATTCTCTCTGTGTGGGGGAGGGTGTGCTTGTTTATGTTTGTGTTTGTGTGTGTGTAAGTGTGTGTGTGCGTACTTATGTCTGTGTGTCTATTCATTTCCTTTTTTTTAATTATTATTCCAGATTTGGCTCGCCCTCTGAGCATGTTTTTTTTGTTTACTAACAGGACCATCTGATCTCTTTTTTTATTAATATGTGTCTGAGATTAACATTTCAGATATCGTTTGATTGTTTATGGGTGCGGGTGTGTAAATTTACTGTTTATCTTATTCTGTTTTGTTAAAGGTTATATGATCCAATTTATATTCTACTTTGTACTTTATTTTATTTTGTCTTGTTTTATTTTCAGATGGAGTAAAAGTGGAACCGAGCAATAACAGCTTGGAAAAAAATCATTGTTTATGTCCACAACAAATTGAAAGAAAATGACGACCAGTACGCTCCCGACAATATGTGCGGTTACGTCTCATCCCTGAACGATGCAATCTTCAGGCCACGCCTTCATGTGCCATGCATCCGCTCTCTCAGCGGCCGCTACTTGTCAATCGAAGCCTGGGGCAAAAGCCATACGTTCAACAAGCTCTTCAGCGCGACATTCTGTGAAGTGCAGGTCTATGCTTAAATTTGCCCGTCAAAGACAGAAATTTTTCGAATGTGGAAAAATGAAAAAAAAAAAAAAATGATCAAAACTCAAATAGGAAGAGGAAAGTCATACTACTAGACTGTGATCCAAAAACAAAACAGTTTATATTATATATATATATATTATATATATATTATATATATATATATATATATAATATATATATAATATATATTAATATATATATTTATATATACGAAGGCTTGCAAGATGCTAAAGAACATCTAAAAGAAAAAAGAAAATGAACAAAGAACCATTTATGAAGAACACGGTATTAGATACCACTATTTTATACCAATTATGTCCTCCCCCTTTTTTTAACTCTTTGTTCGTCTAGGCATTCATATCTGTCTTGCAAAAGCGTTAATTTATTGTTACAAATAGACATATAAATCGTTGTGGCAAATTATAAGCATTCGAAATAAATTCATTCATATAAGAATAAAGAAGAATTCATATCTTAAAATAAAAAAAAGAAAGAGGGAAAGAAAGAGAGACCAAGAATAAGAAAGAACTATACTGAATTCTTTCTTAAAATCTCGAATGAAAATTTAAAGATAAAAAGAATAATAAGCAGAATACAAATTTGGACACCTTTCCACATGCAAACAACTGATAAAAGAAGAAAGACACCATAGTAAAAAAAAAACTTTCTTTCGTTAAATATATATATATATTATATATATAATATATATATATGTATGTGTGATATATATATATAAGTATATATATATATATATATATATATATATAATATATATATATAAGTATGTATAAAATCAATATATACATCATTATTATATAGATATATATAAGTATATATATATAAAAATATATGTATATAAATCAATATATATAAATATATATAGATATATATATATAATTACATATATCAATATACATATATATATATATATGTATATGTATACATATATATTATATATATGATTTCTGTATGCTGTTTTGATTTTTTTTTTCCTAAAAGGACTATCGATTGCTGTCATATAAATATTAATATGCTTTTTTTCTTTCTATTTATTTCAACCAATACTGACGGAAATATATGAATGGAACTACATTGAACCGTACGAAGTTCAATTGAATTTGTGTAACCATCAAAATGTCGCCTCTTTTAACAGGTGAAGAGCATTGTGAAATTATCTTATAATTTAACAACTAATCAGGATTACTTTCGTAATCCTCTATCAACAATGTATAAACTTTTGTTTTCTTCCGATTCTGCGCGTGAAGATGAGTGTATGTGTAAGCGTGTGTGCGTGTGTATTTGCGAATGTCTGAAGATATAACACTACTGTAACAGCCCAAATGTCTGACACAAGTAATCGATAAAAATTTTTCTTTTTTTTTTTTAAAGAGAGTAACGAATGGGTTAGTTTTGTTTTTCGCTGAAAAAAAAAAACAGAAATAAAATTTAAAAAAATTTTAAAAAAACATTCTAAGATTGAATGAAATTTGGGCTTCGATTAAAAAATAAACATACAACTGAATATATCGTTTATTATATTCATTATTATTTTTATTTCTGATTTTTAGATTGATACAGCATTTGTATATAGGTAAAAGGCTTGTTTGTGTTTATTATTATTATTATTATTATTATTATTATTATTATTGTCATCTTCATTACTATTGTTGTTTTACTGTTGTTGTCATTATTTTGCAGAATATTTTGTACATAGAAAGTAAAAGGCTTAATAGATGTTCTGTCATGAATGAAGAGCGGCCATTGGCTGATCTTTAACGACAAGAGCGAATAAAACATATTCTATATAAAACAAAAATGGCGATTTGGTGTCTATAAAAGGAAAAAAAATCTTCTTTTCTTTTGCTTGCTATGGAAAGGAAATGGTGTAAAAATGATTATCGGTTTATTTTGTTCTTACATACCTTTTTTCTTTTCTTTTTTTCTTTTCCTTTTTTTTTTTCTCTTTCTTTTCTAGTTTAACAACATTTTTTCTTTCTTTTTTTTTTTTTTTTTGGCGCGCAGACTGGAATTATTCATCAGCTTATTAGGACTTATTGCAAAAGAAAGTAACTTTCTTTATACAAATCTCTCTTCTCAAAAAAATATGTATTGCCACAAGAGCGAGTTTTGATTCAAATGGAATTTGTTAATATATTTAGTTTGAGATCTGCATTCGAAAAAAATAAACGACTGCCAATTTTTTATAAGAATCCGGGTGAAAAATATGAGGAAATGACCATAAAATTTCCGCAAATTAATACACACACACGCACACACACATACACACACACACACACACTACATATATATATATATATATATATATATATATATATATTAATGTGTGTGTGTGCGTGTGTGTGTATTAATCATAAATATATTTCCTAGGGTGGTTGGATGTTAGTGCGAGTTTAGGGCCGGGTTGAAATAATAGGGCACTTTAGCCCACCCTACGAAGGTGACTCAATATTTATCCTCAGTTTAGGCATATATATATATATTATATATATATATATATATATATATATATATATATATATATTATATATAAATTATGTATCAATCTATATATAAAATGTATATTCTCTCTATATGTATATAATATATATGTTATGTATATAATATAAACGTTATATATACATTGAGTGTATATCATAATGTTATACTATGTACATATACTATATATTATGTATATAAATATAAATATTATGTGCTACATTTATTATATATATACATTATGTATATATTTTGCGTATGTATTATAATGTATATAATATATATATATTATAATGTATACTATATATATATATAATTATAATGTATACTCCTATATGTTATAATGTATACTTTACATATTATAAATGTATACTATATATTATATATATATATATATATATATATATTATATTATATGAATATTGATTCTTTATGCACACACACAAACAAAAAATAACATTAAAATCCTACATAATTCTTTTTGAGCTTAAAATAGCCAAAATTGAAAATAAACCCTTGATATTTTTATCAACCTTGTAGGGAAAAAAACTACGTTGTTTTGTATAACTCAGTGGAGCCGTCTTTCTTAGTATCAAGTAATTACTTTTGCCTGAACTCGAACGATTCAATTCCTAAATTGTCCCCAATAGCCGTATGAATTTGGACATTCTTGACCAGTGGTTCTCAACTCTGCTTCAGACGTATTTATAGTTATATGTTACTGCTTTTCCTTCGTCTTACCTTGTTAAATCTGGTTTCGACCATGTGAGTCAATATTATTTTACTATAAAAGTGCACTGAAAATGATTCACTATATAAATGAATTGGAAATGATTTACTATATAAAAGTATTGGGAATGATTTACTATATAAAAGTATTAGGAATGATTTACTATATAAAAGTATTGGAAATGAATTACTATATAAATGTATTGGAAATGAATAACCATATAAATGTATTGGAAATGATTTACTATAAAAGTGCATTGGAAATGATTTACTATATAAATGTATTGGAAACCATTTACTATATAAATGTATTGGAAACTATTTACTATATAAATGTATTGGAAATGATTTACTATAAAAGTGCATTGGAAACGATTTACTATATAAATGTATTGGAAACGATTTACTATAAAAATGTATTGGAAATGATTTACTATAAAAGTGCATTGGAAATGATTTACTATTGAAAATTAACTTAGTATCTGATGCTCGAAACCGACAGTATTGAATAAAGTAATAAAAGTGGTACATTTTTTTTACTAAAGATGTCCTAACATATTTATGACTTATTCTACAAGTGAACATTCATTTCCCATAGAATAAAGTTAACTATTAAAGTTGATAGTTTTACTAAAATTCCATCGAAAAATGATTTTACTATAAAAAATACATTGAAAATTAAAAGGCATTCAAAATTATTTTACTATAAAAGTCTATTGGAAATGATTTTCCTATAAAAATGCACTGGAAATTAAGTTACTATAAATGCCTTACATATTAGTTTACTACAAAAATCTATTGGAAATTATTTTACTATAAAAATGCATTGAACATTAGTTTACCATAAAATGCATTGCAGATTATTTTACTGTAAAATTCTATTGG
Organism: Doryteuthis pealeii; assembly: GCA_023376005.1. Lineage (NCBI taxonomy): Eukaryota > Metazoa > Mollusca > Cephalopoda > Myopsida > Loliginidae > Doryteuthis > Doryteuthis pealeii. The sequence goes on from CM042163.1 coordinate 66,327,662, forward strand.
AAATTATTTTACTATAAAAGTGCATTGGAAATGATTTACCATATAAATGTATTCGAA
>CM042163.1:66332718-66357718 GCA_023376005.1 Doryteuthis pealeii
CTTGGTCTAGCGCTAGAAAAGAGGATAGAATCCCTCGCTGTCCGGTTGATACTGACATTAGGCCGACCCGACGACTTTTATAATGAAATAGATGAAATACAAAGACTTGGAAATAGAAATTGAACAAAATGTGTCACGTTAAAAACCACCACCGTGCCAGTAATAATGGGAGTCCTGGTTATGGTCAAAGCATGGACAGATAAACAATTATAAAATACCTGGCTCTCCCAAAATTGCACTCTGCGGAACCGCTCATCTCCTTAAGAGAGTGCTATCATTTGAGTGGGAAAATAAACACCCAAAAGAGACAGTGAAAAAGAAGAAAGAAAAACATATATACATCGAATGCATTTGATATAACTACCTTCCCTCACCATTATTTCTTTCTTTTTTTCTTTCTTTCTTTTGGAAGTCCGTCGCAGACGACGAATGACGTCACTCCCATATTTTCATTTGTGGACCCTATGGGTGTTCATTAGTCCAATTCTGGACTTGCAGATGCGGTCACACCCATTGCAGGGGAAATTCCCATCTACATTTTGGTTGTTTATGACGACGAAACGTCGCTGCTCTGCAGTCCTGTTTATCTCATTATTGAGCTGCTTAGCTCCTCTGCGGCAGGTTCTCGCCAACCGTGTCTGTTTGGGGCCAGATCTCCACGCTTGAAGGTGTGATGTTACATTTCTTCAGCGTAGTCTTAAATGGTCTTTTACCGCTTTTTGGGGGGGGGGATCCTGTCCTTCCCGTATGCCATCTGTGAGTTCACTGTAAAGTAGTTTAACGGGGAGTTCTATCTGCAGGGTATGTGGAATGTGTGACCCAACCTATCGCATTCATACCACCTTCAACTCTCTCACCCTAGCTTTGGGTTAATAGCCACAGGTGAAGGATTGTAAAAAAGAATACGAAAAGTGAAACTGAAAAATAATGAAAAATAATAAATAATAAATAATAATAATAATAATAATAATAATACCTGGACCTTGTCAGAAGAATTGAAAGCCGTGGAATATGAAGATGAAAGTGATACCAAAATAGTTAGTTTGGGGCACTTTGGGAACGGTCCCAAAATTTTAGAAAACAGATTGATGGAATGGGAAATCAGAGGAGAATCGAGACCACCAAGACAACCAGCGTTATTAAGAATCGGCTTCGAATAATCAGAAGAGTCCTGGAATACTGAGGAGACTTCTGTCACTCAACCTCCAGTGAACCACCGTTTAAGGCTCGCGTGAAAACTCACATGGAGTGAAATAATAATAATAATAATAATATAATAATAATAATAATAATATAATTGGGTAAAGGTGATACCAGTTTGTATTTGGTTGGTCTCTCGGAATAGTCTCCAAGGGTCTGAAAAAAAAGATTATTTTTTTTCTGCAAGAATAGGAAATCTGAGGAAGAAATTGAGACCAATCGAACCAGTGGCACTGTTAAGATCGGCCAGAAAGAAGTCTGGAAAATCAGGAGGAGAACTTGTTGTCCTCTAGTTCCGTGAAGGACCATCAGCTTACGCTGGTGGGGAAACCCGCAGGAGTGAAATAAATAATATAATAATAATAATAATAAATAATATAATAATAAATAATAGACCCACGCCTGGTGTGAAAAAACTGTAAATAATAATAATTGCAATGTATGCACTTTCACGAGATACAATCAAAAGTTTTATTCAAAAATAATTTCTCTAGAATTGATTGACGTGTGTTTTGTTTTTTTATTGTTTTTTTTTGTTTTTGGTTTTTTTTGGGGGGGTCTTAGAACTGTAACGTTATTCCTTCTTTTTCTTTTTTTTTTTTCTCTAAGTCTCCAAACAAGATCCCTTTTTTATTAAGCAATTTGTATTATAGTGCTTTTTCTTCAAAACACGGCATATTCTTATTATCGATTTAACCACGCGAAAGTCACATGTTAGACTTAAATATCAGATGTCGCCAATTGATACGTTTATATAGTATAAAATTATATATATATATATATATACATACATATATAATATATATATATATATATAATTATATATATATATATATATATTAATAAAATTAATGTATATAAATTTAATAAGTATATAAAAAACATGCACTTTCCTATGAATAATTATTTTATAAAAATTCCACAACTTCTGTTTCTTTCATCTTTGGAAAATATATATTAATAGTGGGGGCGCACAAATATATATCAATAAGTCGAGGCGCACCAATGTAACGGTTATCACGGCGAGAACGACTCCAAATCCGGGACGAACCTGTTTGCCTTTCAACATAGCGCTAAATACCCTTGGAAAGGGTATGGAATCTAAATTATTCTCCGCCAGTAGGGTAAATAGTAGGGCATACCTAATATTAATAGTGAAGGTGACCATGTAACGGTTATCCACAGCGAGACGACTTAAATCCTGGCGAAACTGTTTGGTTTTCACTGGTCTATTCCTTAACGCCAATGCTGGCCATACTGCGTGGCTGAATACATTACTTAAGCGTTGATTCTTTCCTTCAGTTATACTTGCGACCATTGACGAAGGAACCTTGGCATTTCTCTTTACTCTGAGAAGGATAAAAAAAAAAAAAATAGCCAAAAGATTTCGTTATCGGAGTACCTCTTTACCAAGAATCCATGGCCAAGGATGGCCCCTTGAAAACTTACAATAATATATATAATATATATATATAATATATTATATATATATATATTATATAATAAATGTGTTTGTTTGGTTCCTGTATAGACAACTAAATGGTTTGAAATGTTGAGCTACCAAATTTGAACATGCAATTTTAACAGATAGTTATGGTTTCCTTTTTTAATGGCATATCAAACCTTCGCGGGTTATTAGTTTTAATAGTACAGATACTGTTCGTCAACAAGAATGCCTTGGAATTAAATAAACCCGCGAAAGTTTGAGTATGCGCCATTAATAAAATCTAACATCTGTTAAATATGGCATGCCAAATTTGGTAGCTACATCAAAAGCATTTGATTGTCTAATACAGGACAGACAAGCAAACACATTATATATTATATATATATATATATATAATATATATAATTATATATATATATTAATAATCTTTGAAAGGAAAGGAAAAACTCAACCCGGTATTCCATAATAAATTATTTCGATAAAATTGGGATCTTTATATCTAAGTAATTAATATAGCTCCCCAAAAATTTCGTCTCATCAAGATGGTAGATCAAAAGAATAATTTGTAATTGCATAACTGAAAAATTTATTCTTCAAAAATAAAAAAAATAAATATATATATATATATATATAATATATATATATATATATGAGAAAAAGATAGGATTGGAATGAATCCGACAAGAATGAGGTTAAAATAAGGAATGAAGAACACAACTCAACAAAAAATTGTAGTATATTTAGCTGGACATGATAAAGGTGGTTGAGGAAGCGATTTAATATTCAAGCGAAATATACTACACCATTCTTGTCTGAGTTTTGTTCCTTTCGTTCCTTATTTAACCTCATATATATATATATATTATATATATATATATATATAATATATAATATATATATATATATAGGCCGAGGGATGAGGGGGTGGTTATAATACTCCTAACATGACTTGGGTATATAAAGGAAGAAGAGTTCATCTCGTGTGTGTGAGAGAGGCGGCGAGAGAGAGAGAGAGCGACAAAGAGAAGCAGCGACAGAGACTTATTAGATTAAGAGGAAGATGGTCTTACTTTGATTCATTACTTTGTTACTCTGGTGATCCTCGTTTTAGTTCATTGCTGCTGAACCCGGGAATTTAAATAAAGAGATAAATTGTATTATTGTTTTCAATTTTAATTTTTTTCGGTTTAAAAGTTTATTAATATAGTTTTCCCTTCTTTTTGTTCTGTAAGATTCGAATTCCCTTTCATTTTTTTTAAATTAAATTCTTTTTTTAACTATGTGTTTTTAATAGAAAATAAAAGAGATAACAGATATGAAGAATCATTCTTTTGCTTTATTTGAATTACTACAAATTATATGCACCCCTCCGTAGGGTGCAAGTATTTAACAGTTTTAATATAAATAAAATATTAGATTAATCAGAAAAGGCTAAATGAAAACTTAATAAGAAATGCAGATAAAGATTGATAACAGAGGCGGGTATAATCGGAAAATAGAAAACAACTGAAACTTACTCTTCCTCACTTTCCGTTTTTCAAAATTGCTAAATTTTACTAATTTAACTATTCCTTTAACGTTCTTTCCTGGTAGTGGAAACCAAAACGAGTAATAAAATGAATGTTAATAAATAAGGTTGGCTCTATTGCCATTGGCTGGAGGTCAGGTGACCAGTTACAATAAAAGCCTATGGTCATCAGAGGCGGTCATTTGCTGAGGGAGGAGGATCGGGGTCTGTTTCAGCCCCGATTGGTCCCTTAGGGAAAGGAAATCCGTTTGTTGAAAGACCAAGAATTTCCGATGATCCCAAGGAATATACACGTTGATGACTTCCCCCTCAAAATCATCTTCATAGATGTATTTTTAACAAGAACTATTAGTAACATAGGAAGTGAATAAATTACAGTTATTTATTCTTGTTAATTTTTTTTTTTAATATTTATCCACGAGAATTTTGCTCATATTCATTAAAATAAAATAAAGCAAATTAAGAAATCCAATAATACACAGCACATATTTATTAAAAATCAATTTTTAATATCAATATGCAAATTAGCTTTAACCGTTCACAATGTAAACTGCTATTTTGTTGTAATATATAAATACAATTGCATGTTATTAGTTAATTTAGATAAGGCCAACAAGTATTAAGTCTAACGTTTAATAGTAATTGAGGTTTAATAAGATGAAAATCATGGAAAAATGTGACGTAAATAACTGAAGGAAATTGTGTCTTGCGTAGTAATATGATGTTTCGGTTACAGACCAGAAAAACATACAATCTCCATTATAAATAAGATTTGTTAGAATCTGAAAGTTAGATTTTTAGAGGTTTGTAATTAAAAATTATAACTTTAAAGTATTATATAATTTATTTAAATAATTCTATCATATACTTAGTTGTAGCTTATTAACTAATATATGTATATCTGGAAGAAGCTTTTTTAAAAAAGTCTTTGCTGTATATTATTTCAATGATCGAAGAATAAACATGATTTGTCATTGCTTGGTAATAATCAAATAAATCCATTTTCAATGGATTTTTAAATTAGTTATCACTCCTTAAAAATATCCCTAATGCATTTTTTTTCACTTTTTCTTCTTAGGTTATCTTTCAAATGTAAAATACAAAAAGATTAATTCCCACGGTGGTGTTTTTCATCAATTAAAACTGGAAAACGATTCACTTTACAGATTTAGTCGTTGCTGCTAACTAGTTCATTTCAGTGTTACTTGCTTTTCTGCTTGGGTCGTCCATTTTTTCTTGTCAAGTTGAGTTCTTTCTGCTGGCTTCTTCTGCCTTGCCAATTTTTCTTGGGCGGGCTAGGCTGGTCAATTGTCTTAATCTATAAATAAATACAAGACTTTTGTTTTTTATTGCTTGATCAAAGCTTTAATTAGCCCATTTTAATTCACGCGGGGGACCGACCTTAAGCACGTCCCTCTGAAGCTAGATCGAATCTAAAAAACTCTGATCCACGTGTCTGTCATGGCGCTCAAATCGCGTCTCCTAAAGGTCAAGGGGTAACCCAATAGTCCTGGTAGTTTCCTGGCCCTGATTCTAAATCGACAGACCTCAATTTAATTTCATTAGCTACAGGGCTGTTCACAATTCATGAATTGTAGAATAAGTTCGTACATTCCCAAGGGTACTGATTCGAAAGTGAACGTAATAGCACCACTGGGGTTCGAACTCGCTTATTATGATGTCGCAGTCCAGTACATTAACGGTTGGATTGTTGCATTTTTATTCTCCTTATTAATACCTTGTTAGCATGTTTCCTCTATTTCTACTATCCGGGTTAGGCGGGGGTTTTCTTGGCTGGCTGGTTGATGGATTTTAACGACATGTCAACATGTATGGGGTTATTTCCTGCCTAGAGGTTAGGAAAAAATATATGTTGAACGTTTATATTTTCACTTTTTAAATTAACAGTCCTTACAATGTTATGGGCCATCCTGTTTGGCTTAAAGCAAGAGCGCGTGTCCAGTGAATGGGATCCTTTTGTATGTCCTCTTGATAATGAAATCCTTTGTTCTTCTGGTAAGAGTCCTCAGTTCCTTCGTCAATGGTCGTAAGTTCCCCTCATGATTGCAGTGGAATGTGGCAAGTATCAGTGTTTAAGTAGTGTATCAGCCACGCATTATGTTTGTTGATTGGCCGGAGGAGTAACCACNTATTACGTTTTAAGGGTAAAATGAAATAAAATTCGACTGGTACACGGTAATGTCCAGTGGGAGCGAAATGCTTAATCGATTTCGCCATTTTTTTTCTTTTGGGATTTTGCTTCAACGCTAGAATTTAAGCCGTTTCGAAATTATTGCTTTTTTTTCCATTGAACTACAATCCTAATAACCTTCGATATAGGTAATCGTGTCACGCATAGATTGTTACCACTTGACTTACGAGTGCCCTAACTTACGAGATTTTTCGAGTTACAAGTTGTCACTCGGTCGATTTTTTTTTGCTTTGTATTGAGATCTAAAATTTGAGATACGAGCGAGCTTCATATACGCTTATGTTGATATGTTAACTAAAGATATTTAGGTTTCCAACTTCATTGCGCCGAAGAAAAATACTTTTCATAAAAAATAAACATTAAACGTATTACACACGTTTCTTAGTTCGATCACGGCCCTCGCCCACTCAGTTAGTGAAAAAGGGAATATGACTCCCTCACTGATGCTGATTACCGATTTAGACACCCACAACTTTACTTACGGTACAGCACATAATTTATTAATTCTATTTTAATGCAATGTTTTTAAGCGAATATACGGGGGCAATATCTTTATTTAAAAAAAAAAAAAACGGAACAAAAATTAGTTGAATGTTTTGGTTGGAAAAGGATTCATTATTCTGGGAAAATTTTCAGTTTATTTTTTTCCAACTCAAAAAAACTGGAAACTGAGATTTTTTTGGGGAGGAGAAGAGATAACCTTGGGATTGAGTTAAACGGGGGATGGGAGAGAAATTTTTAAAAATTTCCGTAAGTTCTCAAATCATCATTATACATATCCAAACTTTAAAATATATAAAACAAAACAAACAAACTTGGTAATTAAAGGTTAAAGATGGAGCTTTATCTGTAAAAGGGTAGTAGTAACAAAAATGTTTTTTTTTAAAGATAAGTTATTGCTGAACAATTTCAATCTTACTTGGTAGTGAAAGGGGTTAAAATTATTAAACAATCAATTGAAAAGCATCACCGAAAATTCTACAAAAGTCAACGAAAACCGATAAAAGCAAGAAATTTGAAAGGAAAATTTAATCCAACTTTAATTATTATTAATCAATATATATATATATATTATATATATATATATATATATATATATATATATATATATTTATTTATAGTCACCAATACATTTAAAAGTCCGTTTTACCAATGGTTTCGGAACATCACTTTTAGGTGATTATCCGTCATCAGAAACGTTTCTGATGACGGATAATCACCTACAAGTGATGTTCCGAAACCATTGGTTAAAACGGACTTTTAAATGTATTGGTGACTATGTATAAATAAATACAGCTCTTACAGAAGTAATTGAGCACTTTATAATCTCCAATAATAATAACAAAGAATTAACTATATATAATATATATATATATATATATATATATATATATATATATATATATATATAGGGTGTCTCAAAATAATGTATACTCTTTTTAAATATTAATAGTTAACAATACATTGCCCCAAGTAGCTTTTATCTTATAAAAGTTAATTTGCTTTGTTTTTTTTGTATATTTTACTCTCAAATTCTTTAAATGTTTATTCTTTCTCTTGTATCAATCTTATTTACAAGTCAAAATGCATAAATTGAATAAGTTATAACTATTCAAAGAGTGTATACATTATTTTGGACACCCTTTATATATATATATATATATATATATATATATATTATATAATATATATATATATATATATATATAATGTGTGTACCCGTAATCTTATGAATAAAATATTTCGGCAAATAATTTTTTCAAAGCCAGTTATAAAATACAAGCTGATTCATATAATTTTCAATTAAACAACCTTTACCATCGTCTCACTTAAGACATATCTTGAAAAAGAAAGAAAGAAAAAGACATTAACGTATAGAACAGTGGTTCTCAACTCTTTTTTTAAAACCATAAACCCTTTGATTCTTATTTTACTCTAACCATTCGTTGTTTACAAAAAAACAATTGTAAATTTATAATTAAATATTATTAGGAATTATATAAAAACTGTTAAATATTTTGTGTATTGTAGAACTATAACTACTTTATTGCACATAAACTTTAACAGCTAACGCAAATGAATATTTACTATTAAAATAAGTCATAAAATATACAAGGTCATATTCATTAAGAATATACACATTTGCAATGAATTCTATAGTAACTTAATTTCTATACATTTTTATAGTAAAAAATTTCCAATAGATTTTTTTATAGTAAAACAAAAATTGCAATGCATCTTTATAGTAAATTAATGTCAATGCATTTTTATAGTAAAATCATTTTCAATAGTTTTTTTTTGTAGTAGACTAATTTTCAATGCATTTCCATATACAATAACTTCCGAAGAAATTCTAGTGAAACTATTAACTTTAACAGTTAACTAGGTCCCATGGAAAATGAATTTTCACTTGTAAAATAGGTCATGAATATAAAAAGACATTTATTAAAAATATACTCCTGTTGCAATACTTTTTTTCTTGTAACTTTATTTCCAATAATTTTTTTTTTAGTAAATCGTTTCGAATACATTTATATGGTAAATCATTTCCAATGCACTTTTATAGTAAAATAATTTCCAATAGAATTTTACAGTAAAAATAATCTGCAATGCATTTTATGGTAAACTAATGTTCAATGCATTTTTATAGTAAAATAATTTCCAATAGATTTTTGTAGTAAACTAATATGTAAGGCATTTTATAGTAACTTAATTTCCAGTGCATTTTTATAGGAAAATCATTTCCAATAGACTTTTATAGTAAAATAATTTTGAATGCCTTTTAATTTTCAATGTATTTTTTATAGTAAAATCATTTTCGATGGAATTTTAGTAAAACTATCAACTTTAATAGTTAACTTTATTCTATGGGAAATGAATGTTCACTTGTAGAATAAGTCATAAATATGTTAGGACATCTTTAGTAAAAAAAATGTACCACTTTATTATTACTTTATTCAATACTGTCGGTTTCGAGCATCAGATACTAAGTTAATTTTCAATAGTAAATCATTTCCAATGCACTTTTATAGTAAATCATTTCCAATACATTTTTATAGTAAATCGTTTCCAATACATTTATATAGTAAATCGTTTCCAATGCACTTTTATAGTAAATCATTTCCAATACATTTATATAGTAAATAGTTTCCAATACATTTATATAGTAAATGGTTTCCAATACTTATATAGTAAATCATTTCCAATGCACTTTTTATAGTAAATCATTTCCAATACATTTTATGGTTATTCATTTCCAATACATTATATAGTAATTCATTTCCAATACTTTTATATAGTAAATCATTCTAATACTTTATATAGTAAATCATTCCCAATACTTTTATATAGAATCATTTCCAATTCATTTATATAGTGAATCATTTTCAGTGCACTTTTATAGTAAAATAATATTGACTCACATGGTCGAAACCAGATTTAACAAGGTAAGACGAAGGAAAAGCAGTAACATATAACTATAAATACGTCTGAAGCAGAGTTGAGAACCACTGGTCAAGAATGTCCAAATTCATACGGCTATGGGGACAATTTAGGAATTGAATCGTTCGAGTTCAGGCAAAAGTAATTACTTGATACTAAGAAAGACGGCTCCACTGAGTTATACAAACAACGTAGTTTTTTTCCCTACAAGGTTGATAAAAATATCAAGGGTTTATTTTCAATTTTTGGCTATTTTAAGCTCAAAAAGAATTATGTAGGATTTTAATGTTATTTGTTTGTGTGTGTGTGCATAAAGAATACAATATTCATATAATATATATATATATATATATATATATATTATATATATATATAGTATACATTATAATATGTAAAGTATACATTATAACATATAGAGTATACATTATATATATATATATTGTATACATTATAATATATATATTATATACATTATAATACATACGCAAATATATACATAATGTATATATATAATAAATGTAGCACATAATATTTATATTATATACATAATATATAGTATATGTACATAGTATACATTATGATATACACTCAATGTATATATAACGTTTATATTATATACATAACATATATATTATATACATATAGAGAGAATATACATTTATATATAGATTGATACATATATATATATATATATATATATATATATATATATATTATATATATATATATATATATATATATGCCTAAACTGAGGATAAATATTGAGTCACCTTCGTAGGGTGGGCTAAAGTGCCTATTATTTCAACCCGGCCCTAAACTCGCACTAACATCCAACCACCCTAGGAAATATATTTATGATTAATACACACACACGCACACACACACATTATATATATATATATATATATATATATATATATATATGTATGTGTGTGTGTGTGTATGTGTGTGTGTGTGTGTGTATTAATTTTGCGGAAATTTTATGGTCATTTCCTCATATTTTTCACCCGGATTCTTATAAAAAATTGGCAGTCGTTTATTTTTTTCGAATGCAGATCTCAAACTAAATATATTAACAAATTCCATTTGAATCAAAACTCGCTCTTGTGGCAATACATATTTTTTGAGAAGAGAGATTTGTATAAAGAAAGTTACTTTCTTTTGCAATAAGTCCTAATAAGCTGGATGAATAATTCCAGTCTGCGCGCCAAAAAAAAAAAAAAAAGAAAGAAAAAATGTTGTTAAACTAGAAAAGAAAAGAGAAAAAAAAGGAAAGAAAAAGAAAAAGAAAAAAGGTATGTAAGAACAAAATAACCGATAATCATTTTTACACCATTTCCTTTCCATAGCAAGCAAAAGAAAAGAAGATTTTTTTTTTCCTTTTATAGACACCAAATCGCCATTTTGTTTTATATAGAATATGTTTTATTCGCTCTTGTCGTTAAAGATCAGCCAATGGCCGCTCTTCATTCATGACAGAACATCTATTAAGCCTTTTACTTTCTATGTACAAATATTTCTGCAAAATAATGACAACAACAGTAAAACAACAATAGTAATGAAGATGACAATAATAATAATAATAATAATAATAATAATAATAAATACACAACAAGCCTTTTTACCTATATACAAATGCTGTATCAATCTAAAAATCAGAAATAAAAATAATAATGAATATAATAAACGATATATTCAGTTGTATGTTTATTTTTTTTAATCGAAGCCCAAATTTCATTCAATCTTAGAATGTTTTTTTAAAATTTTTTTAAATTTTATTTCTGTTTTTTTTTTCAGCGAAAAACAAAACTAACCCATTCGTTACTCTCTTTAAAAAAAAAAAAGAAAATATTTTTATCGATTACTTGTGTCAGACATTTGGGCTGTTACAGTAGTGTTATATCTTCAGACATTCGCAAATACACACGCACACACGCTTACACATACACTCATCTTCACGCGCAGAATCGGAAGAAAACAAAAGTTTATACATTGTTGATAGAGGATTACGAAAGTAATCCTGATTAGTTGTTAAATTATAAGATAATTTCACAATGCTCTTCACCTGTTAAAAGAGGCGACATTTTGATGGTTACACAAATTCAATTGAACTTCGTACGGTTCAATGTAGTTCCATTCATATATTTCCGTCAGTATTGGTTGAAATAAATAGAAAGAAAAAAAGCATATTAATATTTATATGACAGCAATCGATAGTCCTTTTAGGAAAAAAAAAATCAAAACAGCATACAGAAATCATATATATATATATATATGTATACATATACATATAATATATATATATGTATATTGATATATGTAATTATATATATATATCTATATATATTTATATATATATTGATTTTGATATACATATATTTTTATATATATATACTTATATATATCTATATATAATGATGTATATATTGATTTTATATACATACTTATATATATATATATATATATATATATTATATATATATATACTTATATATATATATATATATATATATATATATATATATATATATATATTTAACGAAAGAAAGTTTTTTTTTTACTATGGTGTCTTTCTTCTTTTATCAGTTGTTTGCATGTGGAAAGGTGTCCAAATTTGTATTCTGCTTATTATTCTTTTTATCTTTAAATTTTTCATTCGAGATTTTAAGAAAGAATTCAGTATAGTTCTTTCTTATTCTTGGTCTCTCTTTCTTTCCCTCTTCTTTTTTTATTTTAAGAATATGAATTCTTCTTTATTCTTATATGAATGAATTTATTTCGAATGCTTATAATTTGCCACAACGATTTATATGTCTATTTGTAACAATAATATTAACGCTTTTGCAAGACAGATATGAATGCCTAGACGAACAAAGAGTTAAAAAAAGGGGAGAGACATAATTGGTATAAAATAGTGGTATCTAATACCGTGTTCTTCATAAATGGTTCTTTGTTCATTTTTTTTCTTTAGATGTTCTTTAGCATCTTGCAAGCCTTCGTATATATATATATATATATATATTATATATATATATATATATATATATATATATATATATATATATATATATATATATATATATAAACTGTTTTGTTTTGGGATCACAGTCTAGTAGTATAGACTTTCCTCTTCCTATTTGAGTTTTGATCAATTTTTTTTTTTTTTCATTTTTCCACATTCGAAAATTTCTGTCTTTGACGGGCAAATTTAAGCATAGACCTGCACTTCACAGAATGTCGCGCTGAAGAGCTTGTTGAACGTATGGCTTTTGCCCCAGGCTTCGATTGACAAGTAGCGGCCGCTGAGAGAGCGGATGCATGGCACATGAAGGCGTGGCCTGAAGATTGCATCGTTCAGGGATGAGACGTAACCGCACATATTGTCGGGAGCGTACTGGTCGTCGTCATTTTCTTTCAATTTGTTGTGGACATAAACAATGATTTTTTCCAAGCTGTTATTGCTCGGTTCCACTTTTACTCCATCTGAAAATAAAACAAGACAAAATAAAATAAAGTACAAAGTAGAATATAAATTGGATCATATAACCTTTAACAAAACAGAATAAGATAAACAGTAAATTTACACACCCGCACCCATAAACAATCAAACGATATCTGAAATGTTAATCTCAGACACATATTAATAAAAAGAGATCAGATGGTCCTGTTAGTAAAAAAAAAAAACATGCTCAGAGGGCGAGCCAAATCTGGAATAATAATTAAAAAAAAGGAAATGAATAGACACACAGACATAAGTACGCACACACACACTTACACACACACAAACACAAACATAAACAAGCACACCCTCCCCCACACAGAGAGAATTTGGAAGACATGAGACAGAAAAAATGAACAGCCACTAGCAACAACTTCAGTTATAGTGATCTTCTGATGAGGGGATTTTTTTTATTCCCGAAATATTAAGAATTTAGAATAAATCACAGGTTAACAAACAACACCACAGTTACCTTCTTTTTTCTTTACACTTGCATTGTGATAGCCTTCAAAACCAACCAACAAACAAATATAAACACAATGCTTCAAGCAAATTACAAAACCCTTTTAGAATAAGATAAAGTACAAAGTACAATATAATTGGATCATATAACCTTTACCAAAACAGAATTAAAGTACAAAGTACAAATTGGATCATATAACCTTTACCAAAACAGTACAAAGTACAATATAAATTGGATCATATAACCTTTACCAAAAACAGAATAATATAAAGTACAAAGTACAATATAAATTGGATCATATAACCTTTACCCAAAACAGAATAAGATAAAGTACAAAGTACAATATAAATTGGATCATATAACCTTTAACAAAACAGAATAAGATAAAGTACAAACAAAGTACAATAAAAATTGACTAGCAGGATCTGTAGAATTTCCACGAAACCAAACAAAAATCAATAGGTTTTACTTAAGCTAGAAACGATGATTTTCAAATTCATCTATTTATCTATCTATAAAGGGCATTTTGTGAGTATGTATGTATTTATGACCGGATGAAACCACAAAAATAAAACAATTATGTAAGATCAATGGATCTGCGAGACTAACTTTATTATACCCCTCTGCCCAGGCAACGCCGGGTAGCCGCTTCTAGTACATATATAAAGGGCAGTTGTGTGTATGTGTGTGTCCGGAGGAAACTTCGAAAATAAAACAATTAACGATAAAGTAAATATATATATACATTAAATATCACCAGTTCTTGCTTTTTGTGCAAAAATTATGAAGATTTGATTTATATTCAAAGATATTTAAAATTGAAATGTACATAGCTGTGTGTATGTATGCCCGGAGAAAATTACGAAAAATAAAACAGTTGACGACAAAGTAAATATATATATATATATATATATATATATATATATATATATATATATATATATATTTCCTGTTACTGAGTCTAGCTTATTGTGCAAAAAATATAAAGATTTCATCTTTATTCGTGAAGATATTTAAAAATTAGAATAGCATTAAAAGGTCACCGAAGTAAGAACACCGTCTATCTATCTATCTATCTATCTATCTATCTATCTATTCCAGTGCTATGATATATTGGGATCAACAGGTTTGAAGTCAGATCTTGGAGGCCAATTCCTCTCCACCTAATGCTTCTCTTAAACTCTACTGACTAATACTGGGATTTCAGCTGATTGAGGCACTGGACGTATAGCTGATGGTAGACTAGGACACTCAATTTTACATTTGTTTTTCTTGTTATATTGTGAAGTTTTCATTAAACAAAAGTAACAGTCTGTGCAATGATATTTTGGCTCTCTCCAAATCATAGGTATACCAAATGCCAACTAATGTCGAAAGAAATGGACTCGGTAACCCGCGTTCAAATCCCGGACGAGGCTGTTTGCATTTCACCTAGCGCCAATGGTATTGTGAAAGTTAGGAATCCACCGATTCTTCGTCCGATTATTCTTTTTGTTAAAGAGTTAGACAAATGCACAATAGGCCAAATCGTCTTTATGTTTTTTTGTAAGCAGAACCAGTTTTTTCATAAAAAAGACCAGTTCCTTTTGTCGCAATTGAAAGAGTAAAGCGGGAACTAGATGAGACAAGAAAAGCTGGGTGTCATGTCACCTATAAATGTTTTATGTTGAGCGGCACCGGTGGTGATAATCAGCCCCCCCCCCCCGCCAATTAAAAAAAAAACAAAAAACAGCACCACCAAAAAAACAATAACAGTAAATTACGTCAATGAGCCGGTTTAGCTCAGTCGGCAGAGCGTTCAGCAAGGAATCCCAAGGTTCCCGGTTCGATACCGGTCCTCGCCAACTCAGCGTATGAGTAGCACAGGGATGTGTGCGGTAAATTGAGGAGCTGATGGTAAGTGTGGCGCTCCATCTCATATGCTAAAATAATCTCCTTGTGCTAATGAAAAGGGGATAGACCCCCTCGCTCTATGGCTGATACCGACATTAGGCCGCCCCAACGACTTTTTTGTTGGTTTACGTTGGTGCGCTAATATTTGGACGGAACTCAAAGCGTTACCGTATCACACTCACCTGCTTCTGATGACACAAGTATTTGCACAGCACAAATTATGTTTTTATTTATTTATCTATTATTTATTTATTCAATATTTATCTGACGCATATCTCCAAGTGCAAATATCTATTTACCCCCCCCCCACACCTAGGCACCTCACTTGATTTCGTTTTCACGTAAAATACATAGGTAGACCACACTATTTAATCTGTCTCTATCTCTGGTTCTGTCTCACTATCTCAAAATAACTTTTTATACTTCGTTTTTTTTTCTTTTCATCATTTTGCGTTATTTCTATCTTTTTTCGGTCTATCTATCCTTGAAACTTATTTTATTTTCGTCCTTTTTTTTCTTATGATTAACCCCCGCCCCAAGATAAAGACGTTATACCTTGTTGCAATATCAATGTTTTAAGAGATACTGTATTAATAAAGTTTCAAATAGGTAAATACTTTATACATTGCTGCTATATCAATGTTTTAATATCCTATGTATAAAATGTTCAATGTAAAATAAATAAATGAATAAATAAAAAATAAGAAATAAAAGAAGAAGAAAGGTTGAAATTAAATTACGATCGTAAAAACCAACCAACCAACCAATCAACGTGCCATCCAACCAACGAAACCAACCGAGACAACCAACCAACCTGCAAGCCACTATCTACCAACCAACCAAGCCAGACAACCAACCAACCAGCAAGCTAGCTATCCAACCAACCAACCAACCAACCAGCCAACCAACGAACCAGCCAAACAACCAACCAACCAACCAACCAACGAGCCAGCCAGACAACCAACCAACCAACCAACCAACCAGCAGACAACCAACCAACCAGCCAACCAGCCAGACAACCAACCAACCAACCAGCCAACCAACCAAGCCAGCTAACCAACCAACCAACCAACCAACTAATGAGCCAGACAACCAGCCAGCCAGCCAGCCAACCAACGACCAGCCAACCAGCCAGCCAGCCAGCCAACCAACGAACCCGCCAAACAACCAACCAACCAACCAACCAACCAACCAACCAACCAACGAGCCAGCTTCCAACCAACCAACCAGCAACAAGCCAGCTAACCAACCAACCAACCAACTAACGAGCCAGCCAGCCAGCCAGCCAGCCAGCCTGCCAAAAAATGCAGTAGAACACCAATCTAAATAAATTGAGACATACTAACCTTTATTTTGCCAGGTGTAAATGATACACCGGATATGTTGGTTTTGGGACCCAAGTCGACCATCCAAACGGGATTCTCACCATACAGGTTGTCTAGCGTTGTGCACTGAGGAAGGATGGAATCCACTTTGCCATCAACAGCACGTGCAGCCGGGCCGTTCTTGTCATGATGGCGAATGTGCCGTTTGATATGACGCTTGCTGTTTATCCAACTATCTTTTTTGAACGCCAAGTTTTCAACTGGAACGAAATAAAATATACTTTGAGCCTTTCATCATCATCAACATCATCAACAACAACAACAACAACAAATACTTTCTACAAGAAATTTTTGGGTGTCTGCGAATATTGAAATAAGCCCACTCTGTCGGCGGGAGGCGCGTGGTGTAATGGTTAGAGTCGTAGAAAATGGATTCGTTGACCCGAGTTCAATCCCTAAGACCCATTTATTCTTCGTCCCATTTTTTGTGTGGTACATCAATTTTTCAATTAGCAGAGTTACCCGGCGTTGTCCGGGATTTAAAAAGTGAAAAATAAATCTCTTATCTATATTTATGAATAGATTAATGAATATATTTTTCTATATATTTGTTTTATTAGAGTCGTAGGAAATGGACTCATCGACTCGAGTTCAAATCCTGGACGAAGCTACAGTTCATATATTCGTTTTTAAGTTGTTTATTTAAAAAAAATTATTATTCTTGTTTGCAATTTTTCTCTTATTTGATTTTTATTGTTATTGATTTGTTTTATTATTATTTTTGGTCAGTTTTGAATTAATTTATAATACTAGCAATGGAAAACGATTTCATAAATAATTGATGTTTAAATAAAATCAAATCATGGAGAATATGACATAAATAACTAAGGGAATTGTAACTTGAGTAATAATATAGTTTCGGTTACAGACAGAAAAACGCACAGTCTCCATTA
Source organism: Doryteuthis pealeii (assembly GCA_023376005.1). Classification (NCBI taxonomy): domain Eukaryota; kingdom Metazoa; phylum Mollusca; class Cephalopoda; order Myopsida; family Loliginidae; genus Doryteuthis; species Doryteuthis pealeii. The sequence continues at coordinate 66,350,680 of CM042163.1, forward strand.
TAATAAGATTTATGAATAGATTAATAAAAATATTTTTTTATATATTTGTTTTATTATCTTCTATTCTTTATATATTTTTGTTTTTAAGTTGTTTATTTTTTAATTCTTCTTCTAGTTTGTAATTTTTCTATTTTATTTGCTTTTTATTGTTTATCCATTATTTGTTTTTTTTTTAGTCATTTTTTGAATTAATTTATAATATATCATTGATTTATACCTTTTATATATTTTTATTTTAATTCGATGTTTATATCAGAGAAATTTGAAAAAAACCCACACAGATGTTATTAATTAATGATGTATTTATGTATTTATTGGCTAATATTGCAATATTTCAATCTGTATAAGATCATCATCAGAGCCGATCTGTTAGGAAACGAAGAAAATAGTTTTTCGTTTCATAACAGATTGGCACTGATAATGGTCTTATACAGATTGAAATATAGCAATATTAGCCAATAAACAACATTGATTGATAACATCTGTGTGTTTTTTTCCAATATCTTCTCTGATATACTGTCGGATTCACTTCCTTATTTTTTATTCGATGTTTATGAAAATATATGTTGTATTCAAACTCACCACAAAGAGCATCATAGTTGACTCTCATAAAACCTTCGGAAACGAATTACACATGATACATTACAAGGTAGGAGTTAGACGGCTTTATTTGTTTCTCCAGATTATAAATAATAACCCTACAATCTATTAAGAAACTTTAGTTGGGACCCATAAAATTTCCCGAGACTCATTCAAAGCAAATATGTGCGTCCAGGATGCACTAAATTAAAAAGGTATCAGCATCATTGCCCTTATTATATTTTATTTTATTTCGATGTTTATGAAAATATATATTGTATTCAAACTCACCACAAGGAGCATCTTGGTTGACTCTCATAAAACCATCGGTGCATATGCCTGAAAATATAAAAGAAGATATACTATAATCACGATTCTTTCTTTCCTTTATGGTGACTGATTTTTTCAAAGAAAAACAAATTCATTTTTTGATTTTTTTCCGACTGTTGCCACCATCTTTATTGTGATATATAAAAACACAATGTTTCGACTGTTATGCCCTCTGGCTTTCTTCAGGTGTCTCTTGTTTATCTAAGTATAGCAATGATTGCTCAGATAGAAAAGGGAACCCCGGAGAAGGCCGTACGGTACAACGGCCGAAACATTGTGTTTTTATATATCGCAATAAAGATGAGTACAAAGGTCTGAAAAATCCAAATACGACATATCAAGCATCATCTAAAAATAAATAAATAAATAAAATCAACAGTAATAAAAAAAAGAACGTCTTCAATTTATTGTAAAGTGTAAAAATGTCGGACAACGAAGGAGTCCATCCCCTTTTCACTAGCGCTTGACCAGGGAGATTAGTTTTGCGCTTGACGTAGAGCACCACACATACTATCAACATAGATCAATGCTGTGCTAATCATATGCAGAGTTAGCGTGGGTCGGTATCGAACGCAGAACTTTGTGATTCCTTGGTGGATGCTCTACCGACTGAGCTAAATAACTCAATACGGGTTGACATGCCGTAAAATCCAACCAAAGATAGCCCAACAAATCAACAAAAGATAGTCCAATAAAAGGAAAAGAAATGTCAGTATTGCTCTGAATCTTTGAGATGAGGCTTGATAATTAGTATTATTTGGTTAGCGGAATGAGAACAGGATACCCTGGTGGATTGAATAAAGGGTTAGGTTCAAAGTTCCGTGAATGCTCCCGATTACGACAAGAAGGTTATCGATTTCGAAAAGAAGGTTCCCGAGTTCGAGAAAGCTCCCGAGTCCGACAAGAAATACCTGAAGAAGGCCGGAGGGCACATCCACCGAAACGTTGTACAGAAAACAATCAAGATGAGGACAATAATCCGAATAATCCAAATAATACTAAAAAGTCATTTTAAAAGAGTTGATATGTCTCAAAATAGGCGACGAAAAATGAACTAGTAACATTAGTTCAATGAAAATCATTTTTGGTATCCATATTAACAAAGAAAAAACCCGACTATTTTACGATTTCTGCTATCGTAAACACCTGACAGTGAGATCTACACTTGGAAGATATTTGTTAGACACGGGTGGTGTATGATTTAAATTAACTTAAATATTCTAGCCAGGTATTTAACTGGGGCATTTGCCTTTTTTTTAGACGTTTATGCGTCAACTCATATATGTTTATCCTGTTTCAAAGCTGTGTGTTTGAGGACAGTTTAGTTTGATGTTAGAGTCATTTCGGGTCAGTGTTTTTCAGACGTTTTATCCACTAATCTTCGTGTCTTTCAATTATCACCGTGATATTGTTCAATGAGCTCTTTCAATTCATTCCATCATGTATCTTGTTAAGTTTTTAAGGGCCATCCTTGTCCAGTGGAATTGGATACTTGGTAAAGAGTCCTCCGATAACGAATCCTTTGGTAAACATCTCGGGGTAGAGAATCCTAAGTTCCTTCGTCAATGGTCGCAAGTATACTGGGAAAGAATCAGTGCTTAAGTAATGTATCAGCCACGTAGTATAGTCAGTGATTGGCTAAGGAATAGACCACATGATCTCGCCTAGTCTATAAATCCAGGCGGGGAACTAGAACACACCTTATATCCAAAAAGAATAGGGCGCCTCACGCGGTGTAATGGTTAGCAAGCTAGACTCGTAGACCATTGTTAGTGAGTTCGATTCTCACTGGGTGCCCCATAATTTGGCCTTGTGCCACATCTAAGATAAGCTTAGTAAATAACTATATCCCAAAAGAATAGGGCGCCTCACGTGGTGTAATGGTTAGCAATCTAGTATTCGCAGACCATTGTTAGTGAGTTCGATTCTCACTGGGTGCCCCATATTTCTGGCCTTGTGCCACATTTAAGCTAAGCTTAGTAAATAACTATATCCAAAAAGAATCCAACATAACTAACTGGGGCATTTTCTTTTTAGACGTTTATGTGTCAAAAAAAAAAAAAGAAAAAAAGAAAAAAAAGGGAAAATAAAAATGTCAGTATTTCCCTGAATTTTTGAGATGAGGCGTTGTACAGATAACAATCAAGATAAGGACAATATTCCGAATAATCCAAATAATAGTAAAAATGTCAGTGTTTACGCACCTGTATAAGGACAACCCAGAAGACCGAATCTCATCCCGATCTTCTGATGCCATTCCACCGGATGAATTCGAATGTAGCGGGCAACAAAGGGTGAATTCAAATAGTGAATTCTTTTCAGGTGTTTGTCGTCATTGCCTCGGAACAACTGGAAAGGAAAAGCGAAACAGATTAGCGATAAACAGGAAGCGGAAACGACGTAATGCTTACGTCACACCATGACCCTATACATGACAAATCATATTGTTTCACTGTCCTACGTGATTGTGCCTTCCCCGAATCCGTTCTCTAGACGTCTTCAAAGATGAACTCTTTTCTCGTTGTATTTAGTAAGAGAGAGTTTCAGAGAAAATAGGTTTTTTGTTTCAATAACAGTTAAGAAATTGTTAAAGAAAGACACTATCGTGTGGCGTGGTTCGATCCCATCTCTGGTAATTTTGCAAGAATTCTATAACATAGATACTGAAGGTTTTTCTTCTAAAATTTGATCTTAGATGACTAAAAACTTATTTAAACTTTATTACTGTAATTTTAACCTCTTAGATGACTAAAAAGTTATTTTAACTTTATGGGTACTTATTACTGTAATTTTAATAGCTTAAACGACTAAAAACTTATTTTAACTTTAAGGGTACTTATTACTGTAGTTTTAATAGCTTAAACGACTGAAAACTTATTTTAACTTTAAGGGTACTTATTACTGTAATTCTAACATCTTAAATGACTAAAAACTTATTTTGATTTTATGAGTACTAATTACAATAATTTCGTTCCCAGCTGATTCGTTGATTCATTTTAACGGCATCTCAACCCGTCGAGGATTATTTCATACCTATAGGTTAAGGAATCGCTTTCATTGTACGTTGATATTTACATGTTTAGTGTTGTTGTTTCTTAAGAATTTTTTTCTCTTTTGCATACGGTCAGATTGAATACGAACGATTTTTAAACATATCTATATACTGGATACCGTGCTGAAGACCGATAGGGACGGGTGGCGAAAGTGAATCGTGGAAATCCGTGCTGTCAGTTCTCCTGTGGACACCTACACATGAACCCAATATATCAACTGAATTCAACTGTCTGTGTTGTTATATCCACAATTTCCTCTACTCTCAACCACATTTTGTCGGATTTATTAAAATCCTTCACTCCTCATATATATATATATATAATAAGTTGTAAACACGGTGTGTTTGGAATGGCTTTTTGCCGACAATTTTTGGGAGAATATGTGCTTAATTGGAGTCGTACCTAATTTTGAAAATTAATTAATTAATAATGAATTAGGTGGGAATGCCTATTCAAATGTATGGCTAAACAAATCGAGAAAAATCAATCTCTGTATGTACATTTCAGCCTAATATGATGAGGCCTAATAGGCTGAAATGTACATACAGAGATTGATTTTTCTCGATTTGTTTAGCCATACATTTGAATAGGCATTCCCACCTAATTCATTATTAACTAATTAATTTTCAAAATTAGGTACGACTCCAATTAAGCACATATTCTCCCAATATATATATATATATATATATATATATATATATATATATATATATATATATATATATATATTATTAATTTCTTTTTATACAAATATTTTTTACTCTAGCCCCCTTTTCAGTAACAAAGATAACTAAAAGTTTACAAATAAATAGATACGATTTTGTGTAAAATTTATGTGTAAAATACTCAAAATAGTTATTTAATTAATAACTATTACATGTACGCAATATTTTATTTGAAGGAGACAGAACAAATTTTCATTTCAAATTGTTATATTATTTTACTCCTTTAATAAGTTTGATAATTTTACTTATCTATGGTACAAACTTTCTGACATTGAATTTTTAACTCCTATCCCGCTCAGACAAGATCTTTAAAAAATTAATTTTCACACCGCCCGGAGGGTGTTTTTATTTTGCTAGTAATAATAACAATAAAGCGCGATTTACTCCAGTGGTTCTATATTGTAGCAACTCCTACCCCGCTCAGACAAGATCTTTAAAAAATTGATTTTTACACCGCCCGTAGGGTGTTTTTATTTTGCTAGTAATAATAATAAAGCCCGATTTGCTCCAGTGGTTCTATATTTAGCAGAATTCTTGTAGAAAGGTACGCAGAAACATGAAAGACCACGATTGAAGTAATAGATAGTGTCCTCTAAGGAGGAAAATTAATTAGTTCAATGAAAATTTAGTTTGAAAAAAAGGTGTTCTAATTAATTAACAGAAAGAAGTAGTTAAAAAAAGAACTAATAGTTAGTAAAGCCCGATTTCTCAGGTTAATGAAAATCAATTAACAGATTCGAATAAATTAATTAACAGAATTTTTTTTGAGGCGACAGATTAAGAAAACAAGATTGAAATAAGTTACTAAAAGAACACGGAAAAAAAGCCTCATGAAAAAAAGTGGGGGAAAAAGTTACTAGTTATTAGCAATTTATAGTTTTGTTATTAAGTTTGTTACCCCATGCAAAACATATGCAAGAATTGAAATAGAAGAAAAAAAAAAAAAAAAAAGAAAAAAATTTCAATGGTCTGAACAGGTCCATGCAACAAAAAGGACTTTGGATTGGTCAATAGACGCGAAAGTTGATTGCATTTGTCTTTTTGAGCTCTAAAATTCCGTCAGCCTAATTTTTTGGGCGGGAAAAATAAATTCCTCTGTCCTAACAGTTTACGTAGAACTGTTGGTTTGCAATAATAGGGTAGGTCGATTTTTCACTTAAAAAAAAATAAACAAATGGTCCATCTACGCGAAAGTTGTGTGTTAGTATACTGAATACTGATACCAAAACTTAGATCTTTTACTTGTACCATTGTTTGGGGAAATAGCATCAAAGATCCCTAAAATTCACAAAAAAAAAAATCCTTGTTTTTACATTTAGCTTGAATTGGTTAGAATTTACCGGTTTCAAATATTTGAATCAGAAAATGTTATTTCATTTTTATTGAAATGAAACGAATTAAATATTATAAATAGAATTCAAATTGAAAATATGTAAATTTTCTAAACAATTCCGAGGCCAAATATTGTAAAAACAAGGATTTTTTTTTGTGAATTTTAACAATCGATCTTTGATGCTATTTCCTCAAACAATGGTTGAAGTAAAAGATCTAATTTTTAATATCAGTATTCAGTATACTAATACACACAACTTACGCATAGTTGGATAATTTGATATTTTTAAAAGAAGTGAAAAATCGACCTACGCTATCAATAAGGACATTCGAAGTCTCGCGTGCTGTAGTCTTCGTCATTGTCTCTCTCTAAAAAAAAAAAAAAAAAAAAAAAAAAAGGGGGCATGCAGTATTTTTGAAAAAAAAATGTATAAAAAAATTAATGTATAAAAAATGTATATAAAATAAAAATCTGAGTATAAATAGTGCGTATGTGTGACAATATGTGTTTTTTGTTAAAGTACGGTGGTCTTGTTTATTTTGGTCGAGCCATGCGTCGTTTCAGTATCAGTTGTATGTTACAAATTATTGACCAACGAGTCTGTTGTTAACTGTGACGAGTTAATGAAAGTGCGTGATGGTTCCCGTTCGTCATTTCGCATGCCAGGGAGTGACTAAGAATTATTGATTCCATCTAGGGTCAGGGGAAGTATTACCTCCAGATCCGTTAGTTCTATTTCCTAGTCACTAAACCTGTATCGGTATTGGATATGTGCAAAAGTTTCCAGCGCATCTTTAAAAGAATATCAAAGACTGAACACACAGTTAGACAACGGGGTTTGCACACACCTAACAAATCATTTCTTTGAATTCAGAGTTTTTCCTTCTTCCAGATCGGTCGCCTTACCAAGGATAAAGTACCCATTATGTCCTATTATTTAACTATGGCTGGAGGTAGTTTTGGGAAGATACAGATTCGTGCTTTTTCCCCCAAAAAATTATTAGCGCGAAACGAGACGC
>CM042163.1:66360218-66377718 GCA_023376005.1 Doryteuthis pealeii
TAAATACACGATGTCGTTGTCCAGCAGATTCGCCACTACGCCACAGCTGGGCAAAATAAGAAACAAAGTGAAATCAAGGGAAGTAACTCATATGAAAAGTGCTTGAAAGTGTTGGGCTTGAGAGGGAAGGTAAGTAGAGCGAATTCCCGGGCTTTTTTGCCTTCGATTTTACGATATGCATCGCCAGTTTAGCAACTCTCTCTCTCTCTCTCTCTCTCTCTCTCTCTCTGTCAAACTGGTTTCCGGTCAAGAGGCTTCGGCCTCTAAACCTCAAAGAAAAAAGCCTTAGAGAAAATTAACCCCCTTTTCCCAGATGGCCGTCCCCCAGGCAACACCCGGCCCCTCGATTTAAAGGGGCAGTGCTGGGTTTGTTGCCCGGTGCTTGAGGCGCCCCATAAAGGCGAATCACATTTTTTCAATAGCCATCGCATGAGCTTCGGTTTGTACGTGGCTCCACACGTTAAAAAGACCTTGGGTCACATCCTAGCCTGGTGGGAGGTCAGGAAAACAGGAACTCTGTCTGTCTGTCTGTTTGTCCCTGCCTGTCGGTCTGTCGCTGTGTCTGTCTCTTAGTTCTCTCTTTGCATTCGTGTTGGGATTCAAAACTTCTCTGTGCTCGCCTAATTGTAGCAGACAAAGTTTTAACACCTAAGTGTAAGAAAGAAATGAAAGAAGGTGTGTGTGTGTGGGGGGGTAGCCAATTCTATACACCTTGGTTGACATAATAGTAGTGTTGATGTAAAGGCGACCGTAAGTAGTTCTTTCCCTCACTGAAGATAAGTCGAGACCTACCCTAAAAACAGACCTCTTTCCTTTTCGAAACCAAAATAAAACAAATACCGTTATTACTAGAATAGTCTTATAAAGTAAGTAATTCAATAAATATTATTCGTATTTATTTATTTTATTATTCATAATTACATCATATTTGAATTACGAAATATTATGTCAGTGTTCGTTCGGATAGGTATTTTTTTCAGCTTCGAAAGAGCACGTCGTACTTTCTTTCTATATAGGAGGACAAACCCTGACAAAACCAGATATGTGACAAACTGTGAGGCCGGATGTATACACGAAATTCTACCGGCTAGTCACTGCGACCACTGAGATGCTGATATCGTATTGGACATCCCTTGCCAGCTCAGCACATTCTCGATGGAGGAGAGGGGCGTACAAACAACTGGCAAAACCATGTGCATCCTAAACTAAAATGTGCCTGCTTTCCACAGCGAAATATGAAATATGAAAACTATACCATCATATGAAAACTATAAACCGTCATATGATGATTAGTGTAAATAAAACTCCTGTCTGTATAATCTTATGTAGTTTCATTTGTTCTTTGATATTGAAGTGTTCTTGTCTACATAAACTCACAAGCGCTCACGTAAACACTCAACATTTTATTCGTTTGCATATTGTCGTGTATCTTTTTTGTCGTTTGTCTTGCCTCTGCTTCGTCGGTTCCTGAACGACAAGTATGTCTGGCTCTTCGTAACGAGAAGGACGCCATGACAAAGATGAAAAACGAACAGAAATATTCCTCGAGGAATTTTAGTATGTTATGATAGACTATGTCTACCGCAAAATATTTCTAAATGCGCATTTTTTTTATTTGTTGGTGCGCACAGGAATTTCTTGAATTTTAATTTTGCATCTTTATTCAAATTGCAAGCAGTCTGCCGAATCAGAAGTCGCGACAGGAACCTCAAACTAGAATTACAGGAACTATTAATGTCTTACCAATTTTGTATTGCAAGGAACAGAAACGTAAATAGATTCTTAAAAAAAAAGATGTCTAAGTATGAAAATAAAGCACAGATATTTTCTATCGGGTTGAATTTAGCTTTTACGCATGCGTGAAAAAGATAAAAATGAAGTAATGATAATTGCTATGTTTATTGCGAAATTTTAAAACAAACATTTTTAATAGACTATCCTTAAAATTAGTCATTTAAAAAAAGTATTTTTAGTCAACCTTACATAATAATCATACAAATTGAGGGAAAGAACAAATTGGCTTAAAAGAATGAATTCTCACGGGCCCGACTTAACTCTTTGTCTACCAAATTTCCCTCACGGCTGTACCAAAATGTCTTGCTTTTATTTTTTTTTACCTATATTATGGAATATTATTCCATTCAACTGGTTCCCTATTGCAAAAGGGAACCAGTCTCAGGATTAGTTCACAGACAAAAAAAAAAAAAAAAAAAAATGGCAGGGGTGTTCACTTAGTGATATTTATGTGTAAACAAGTGACATTTGTGAGAGCCGCTGTCAGCGGTTGCGGTCGGATCGCAGTGGAGGGAGAGACGCTATGAGTGGTTTTAAGTAAGCAAAGAGTTAAGCCATAATATAAATAAGTATTTTGAGATATCAACCGACTTAAAAGAAATGATATAAGTTCCTTAAAAATCGTAATTTGTTTATTGTTCCGCTTTCGTCTGGCTTTTTTTTTTTGGTGATAATAAATAAAAGAGGAGCCGTTGGACATTGCAAACTTATGGGTAGCTTGGATAACTTAAGGGTAGCTTGGGTAACTTAAGGGTAGCTTGGGTAACTCAGGTTCCGAGAAGAAAGTCTAGTTGATGGCAAGCTGATATTTTCAACAAAGAAATTGAATCCAATTTTGGGTTCCATTTGAAATGCTTCTTTGGCCGAGGAACAAAACGAAGCAAATGCCCAAGTTTAAGAGAGCCGTTTCTCGAGGGAGCATCCCCCCACAGCACCCGAAGGAGAACTAGAACCAATTCTTGATACTTCAGGTGTTCTAAAAGGGAAATGCCGACGGAAATAAACATATTTTGTCTCTACGTACACGCACATGTGGGGGTTTCAAAATTATCACATCCCACTTTTGTGGAGAGGTAACCATATCTCCCTCTAATCTTGATCTATGGCTCAGATCAAATCCTAGAATCAGTTTTAATCATAAGATTTTAAGCTGATAAAAACAGATACTACACTTTATTCTTAGCCAAAAATACCAAGTGTTGCTACTCACTCTCTCACGAGAATGAGATACGATATAAGAGTTTCTTTAATGTGAGAACTTCACACGTATATAGGATCAGGGACAAAAACTGTTTAGTGTCTTCGGTATTTTCCCTTTAGGTCGTCTCAGACACCAGGAACTGACACTGACCCTAACGCTCTGGTTTCCGGTCAAGCCGGGGGTCCAGTGAGCTTCGGCCGCTACAGAGTAAATTAATATTGTTGATCCCAGCGGGCCCCCCCAGGCAACACCTGCCCCCTCGATTTAAAGGGACTGGGCCTCTTGAGGGGAATGCCATCAGGATCAAAGCATTTTTGCACCCGCCACACCATGAGCTTCGTTTCGTGGGTGGTCCCACATTAATAGGGTCCTGTGCCTAACCGTACACATAAGGTACGTGGTAACTGACCCTATCATTTTGACTGTAACGCGTGGATGCTGTCCAAGAGAACAGTCTTTTGAAACTGGTTATCGGCCTTGATTTGCTTCTCGACCAAAAGGCGAAGATACATTTCGAACAGGACCACAGAATTGAGATTGTGCCAATTTCTCTCTCTCTGCTTGCCAAATAATCTTCCGGTGTACGAGGGTGGGCTGCAAAGTTCACAGGCTGAAATGTTCACTTGATGACGTTGTATTTACCAATGGGATCCAAACACTGTAACACTGGTGGAAGAAGTGTGTGGACCGCCAGGGGGATTATGTTGAAAAATAAACCTCATTTGGTCACATTTCATGAGAGTATCTGGGTCAGCCAATGAACTTTTCAGTCGACCATCGTATGTATTTCTTAAATATTTTCGATCAGCTATGAATGGTTCTTCAGAATTGTATAGGGGTAATATGTAGCTAAAACCTCCGTCTCCTCTTGATTTATTTAAATTTGCATACGGATATATTGGCTGACTTGGTGCCGTATTTAAATGATTAGATCCGGGGAAATAATCTTGGGTGGCTAGATCCGTTGCGAAAGAGTGGGGAGTCTTGTCAGATAATATTCAACTGGTCTCCTCTATCATGCCTATTTGGGAACAGCACAGAGTACCCCGAGGAACAAACCGGAGGGTACTCTGTCATGTCCCCCCCATTGACCAATCCACGATTGAATACTGTCAGCGTCGAAATTCGACCTTACCAGTCCTTCATCACTATGGCTTTCTGAATTCCATTGCCACTGATTCTAGAAAAAGAACAAGGAAGAAGTTGAATGAAAGAGAATAAAACCAGAAGCACAGATACAGAAGAGGAAAATAGAGTAACCCAGACTGATGAAGAAAGTCCGGGATTATTGTTGGGAACTTTTTGTTTTTTTGATTTCTTTAATATCAACAGGGATTTCACTACACTCAAATCGGACAGTCCACGACTGAAGTCCTTAACTCATAAAAAAACGTAATTCCCCTCTCCACCCAAAATGGTTTCCGGATGTGTTCATGTATAAGTCGATGTTTATAGACCGAACTTTCAAGAATAATGTTTTCATTATAATTAAATCTGCGAAGGGCAAAGGGGAAAATTTGATAGATACTTGGTGTACATGCGTATTATAAGTTGAGCTGGATAGGATAACTCATCGTATAACACGGTTGTTGCGACCCGAAGATCTTTATAAAAGCACAACGACCTCCTCCCAGAAGGTTTACCGTATATAATCGTGTGTATGCCGAGTTTTATAGACCGAAATTTCAGAGTAATATTTTCATTATAATGAAATGACAATAATACCGTTTGATTATAGAAGGTGTGTCAAAAAGTATCAAGATGTTCTGTAATTATTGATATAGATAACTAGGATCGACCTATACACGGAGCATATAGTAAACAAAGTTTTCTTTGTTAACAAAAATTATAAGTCGACTTATACATGAAAGCGTTTGGTTTTTCTTTGGTTTTCAAACCAATTTGTTTTTTGATTGTTAGATTTTTTTCCCGAAAACGAACAAAAGTCATTCGATTTTTTTTTCTTTTAAATTGCAAAAATTCCCTGTTTGAAATCGTAATTGAATGATTCATTTTATTTATGGACAATTTTGGTAAGATTTGAACCCTTTGAACCCATATGTTACGATACTCCGTAAACCCTATGTTTCGAATTCAAGGAGATCACGTTAGATATCAATAAAAAGGCTTAAAATGCAACGACCAATCACAGCCTTTCTTTTTAATGGAATCATGGGATAGCTTCAAACAAAGATGTCTTCCGATCTGAAGCGAATTTTCTGAGCCCAAAGAGAGGGTGTTTGGGTTGCGGGTTCAAAGAGTCATGAGTAAAAGATAAGGTAAGGGATGTTTTTTTTTTAAAGGGCGTTCACCAACAATATCCCCGGTTGTTACTCGTGGCGTGTTAGGGACTGTCGTGTCCGAAGACACCGGAGCCAGTCGCATTCCTTGGAAGCACATGGAGATGAAGAGTAGGAGGAACTCAGTTAAAAGGTTGACTTCCTCCAACAGCGAAGTGGTCAGTTGAAATAAATCTGAGTCTCAGAGCTGAAGGTGACGATGTTACTCACTGCAATCATAATGAACATGATTAATAAAATCTGGAGTCACATTCTAATAATACCTAGCGTGAAACAAAAACAAAAAAACAAAACGTATCGAAAAAAAAAAAAAAAAAAGAAAAAGAAAAAAGGAAAAAAAGAACAATAACAATGTCAATCTGTTTTTTTTTTTTTTTTTTTAAATATTTTAAAATATTTTTTTAAAAAAAGATTCGGATAATCGACATATCGTAATTTTATCTCTAGAGTTGAATTAACTTTAGATGTGGTTAAAAAGCGGGGGTTCAGTTTACAAGATACATATCATTTATAATTGGACACTGACTTTGTGTCTGATTTTTTAAAACCCAATCTTGAATTTACAATGTATACTTCAACGTAAATTCACAATGACAGTTAAATTAACTTGAGATGTGGTCATAAAGTGGGGGTTCAGATTACAAGATACATATGATGCATAATTGGACACGGATTTTTTAACCCCGATCTTGAATTTACAACGTATACTTTAATGTAAATTTATAATGACAGTTAAATTAACTTTAGATGTGATCATAAAGTGGGGGTTCAGTTTACAAGATACATATCATTTATAATTGGACACTGACTTTGTGTCTGATTTTTTAACCCCGATCTTAAATTTACAATGTATATTTTAATGTAAACGATAACACCATTAGACTTTGGAAAACATTATTCTACTTAGAATAATTGGTAAACTTATTGAGGGTTTATATAATCTAGTATTCCCTAGAGAGTTCTCCAAACAGGAGTTGATCATAAAATAGGGGAGGTAACTCTCAATTACTTATTACAAATATCTTCATCTTAATTTTCCCCCGCATTTTTTGGTCATTACATACAACCCCCACCACCGTAATTTTTGATAAGACATTGAATGAAACAAAAATTGTTTTAGAGAAAGAATTTATTTAATTGAAGGCTGCATTCGACTGAAGACAACACTTAATATCGACTAACATTATCATTTTACAAACGGGGAATCCATTTAAAAAAAAATGATATAATTTATAAAAAAATCATTATCATGATATTTGTTTTTCGCTGAACACAGGGGTTTCGCGGTACCCCCGCTTTAGGAAACACTACTCTATGGTATATTTTCAATTCTTAACTTTGGAACAAAGCTTATACCAATTTCAAATATATATCCAAATTTTGGTTAAATCGAACTTAACGGACCTAAATTCCACCATCGTATGTCACCGGCGGGGTGACATACGATAGTGGAATTTAGGTCCGAAAAAAAACAAAACCAAAAATCAAGGAATTAACCGAATTTAATGCAATTTTCAGTGTTGATATATTAATGAATAAACAATATAATGCACCAGTTATTGTATTTAAAAACTTTTACATTTTTTCAGGTCAGTTAACTTTAAACCACGTATCTTTGAGAATCTGTGTTACACCTCAAAGATACGTGCTTCAAAGTTAACTGGCCTGAAAAAATGTAAATTTTTTTAATTCTCTGATTTTTGGTATTTTTTTTTTATTTCGGCGGGGTGACATACGATGGTGGAATTTATGTCCGTTAAGTTCGATTTAACCCATTTTTTTTTATTTTGTTGTTTATAATTGTTTTCAGTGACATATTGGACATCGTCGAATTATTTGCTGTAAAAGTAAATGGTCATAAAATCAGGTTCCAGTTTTCATTAAATCTGCATAGTAAATATGTCAATTATCCGAATCTTAACCCATTTTCTTTTCTGTTCGGCTATTTGATTGTAATGGTTTTCAAGTTCAGATCTATGAAAGTTGCCAGTACTTCTGAGATGAAGCATTTTCATCATTACCTGATTTTTTTTTTCGGACGATTAATATTTTTTTTTTACCGCAACGTTTCGGCCAACAAGTTCTACGACGTTCATACTTTTAGGGCATGCAGCCAAAAAAAATCAAAATTAAATCGCAGAGAGAGAGAGAGAGAGAGAGAGAGAGAGAGAGAGAGAGAGAGAGAGAGAGAGAGAGAGAGAGAGAGAGAGAGAGAGAGAGGGGGTGACACACCCATATAGAGTCTCCTCGTTACACCAAAGAGATAAGTTCAGGATCAATTCCTGACCCCAGAATAGGAATTGCCGAAAGAGCAGGGCATTTTTTTTGTCTACACTTATAGACATGCAAGGGTCTCTTACGTTGAAACGTAAACAGCCTCGTTCAGGATTTGAACTCGGGTAGCCGATTCCACTTCTACGACGATAACTGTCACACGACGAGCAACTGCCACCAGTAAAAAAAAAAAAAAAGTTCTGGCATAAAATAGATTAGGCAATAAAATAGATTAGGCAATTAACAGTGATATAAAGTAAAATCGTCGGGATGGTCTAAAGTTGGTCTAAAGTTGGAATCAGCCAGAGGGAGTCTATCTCCTTTTCACTTGCGCTAGACCAAGGAGATTGTTTTTGCATCTATGGTGGAGCACCACATCTATCCTCACTTTACCGCACAGATCTCTGTGCTACCCATACGCTGAGTTGGTGAGGGCCGGTATCGAACCAGGAACCTAGTGGTTCCTAGCCTGATGCTCTACCGACTGGGCTAAAACGGTCATATTACAGAGATATATTTGTACCTAAACTCTAATAGGTGTTCGTGGTGTACCCAAGGGTGGTAGTCCGAAAGTGAACGTAATAGCTGGGCTGTAGTTCACACTTGCTTACACGAAGTCGCAGTAGTATGTAAGCCACTACTACACGGGGACACATTCTCCTCAAGATTTGGTTCAAATAAGCGGATGATCCGATTAAGAAGTGACCCAATTAACCGGAATCTATTTCTTTTTCCTTTCTTTTTTTCGTTTCTTTTTTACTTCCCAGGTGAAAATTTTCTCGCGTGAGTGCGTGATTTAACTCGTAAATCTCTGAATTGTGGGGCTGAACTATATATATATATATATATATATATATATATATATATATATATATGTTTCGACTTTATTAAGTCTCATCAGCGATATATACTAACGACTTCCCTTCGACAGAAATCGAAACCGGGGAAGTCGTTAGTATATATCGCTGATGAGACTTAATAAAGTCGAAACAGTCTGTACGATATTCTACACACCGAGCGATCCTTTGCTGGGATTACACTTGTCAAGTTCATTTTCTATAAGAAAAAGTATCGAATTTTATGCGATACATGCGTTGTAAGTGCCTTCAAGTAAAAATATATACTTTATTCAGCAACGCTTCTAAATAAACAAACATCCAAAAATCTATATATATATATATATATATATATATATATATATATATTTGATACTATATAGGTTCAACAGATGAGGGAAGTGGATGAGGGATGAAGAGGAGGGGGTGGGGATAAATATCCGAGGAAGGTCGAAGAACACATCGACCGAGCCGCTTTGGTAAAAAAAAAAAAAAAAAAAAAAAAATAGTCCGAGTACCTGAAATAATTGATTTATGTTTTTAATATATACCAACGCGTATAGCGTAATTTTATTTTTTTTATAGACTGCCTTGAGGCCAAATTTTTCGAGGGGAAAAAAATGAAAAAAGAAAACAAAATTTTTTTTATAATATTACTACCGATGTCCTTTAATAATTATTACATTTAATGTATAAAATGTATATGTAAATGTGACAAATATTATGGGACAGTGGTCGTATGAATTCAGATAGTTTTACATTTCTCATAACACCGGCAACAATGAAAAACAAAAACATCCCATATATATATATATATATATATATATATATATATATATAAATGGAATAAATCCGACAGTATGATGTATAGAAATAGAAAAACGAATATTAAACATTATGTTAACAGATATCTGTTTCAACCTGTGGGGCTTATAAAGTGTAATTCATTTGAAATCATTTTAAGATTCAAATTGAACCTTCGCACCAAACGGTTAAATATTCCTCCTTTTTTCATTCAACAAGATTATGTGCCCTGATGAAGACCGTTGTTTATAAAGTGTCTTTTACAATTGTCTTCATTTTAATTTTAGAATGATTTCAATTGAATTGCACTTTATAAACCTCACAGTTTGAAACCGATATCTGTTAGCATAATATTTAGTATTTGTTTTTCTATTTCTATACACTATATATATATATATATATATATATATATATATATATATATATATATAATTATATATTCAAAATTATAAAATTATGGATACTATATTTCTGTTAGTTCATGTGATTAACACAACCTTCAGATGGTATAAAGTAAAAAGTAGCTAGTACCGTCTGAAGATTGTGTGATACACATGAAATTTGAGTAACGAAATATAGTATCAATAATTATTTAATTCTAGATTTGATACCTGCTCTGCTGTTATAGCATTGAGCACTCTTTCTATGCAAATACTTTTTTTATTTGCTGTCTTTCAATATATTATATATACATTTATATATATAATCATGTAAAAAAAAAGAAAAAAAAAAGAAACAAAAGTATTTTAAAAAATCTAGATAGTGAAGTCAACGTTAAAACGTTTCGGTTGTTATCAAACCATCATCAGGACCTTAAGATGGAAAAAGTGTGGTCTGCACTGTGATTGATATCTTTTCAAAATAAAACAGGACCCACCTCTGTTCAGACAACAGTTTTTGTTCGTTCCCAACGGATAAGAACATTTTTCTCTGTATATTTTCTCATCTCCAGTTTTATTTTGAAAAGGTATCCATTATTGTTCAAACAACACTTTTTTTCATCCTAATGTCCAGATGAAGGTTTGATAAAAACCGAAACGTTTTAAAGTCGACTTCACCCTCTAGAATAAATTTATATTTTTGGAATACTTTGTATTTTTCTTTTTCTTTTATAATTTTCTACATACAGACGGATTTATGTCAATATTTTTCTCCCGTGTATAATCATAATTAATGCATTTTTATGGTTCAGCAACTTTTTCATAAGTCGAAAACTCATTTCAAAAATTCAATACTTTTTAATATTTTTAATATTAATATTTTTAACATTTTCATATATTTAATATTTTTTAATATTTTTTACAAGCCGAAATCCCCCGTAAAAGTGACTTAAGTTAATTGCGGAATACAAATGCTTGTTAGGTGTAAAAAAAAGAACGTTTTAGTGAATAAGACAACCGGCTTTTGTTTTTTGTTTTAAAAAAGCCATTTTCAATAAAATAAATAAACAGAAGCGACTTGCAATTAGATTGGACTATATATATATATATATATATATATATATATATATATATATATATATATATATATATATATATATGTATTTCTTTTTTAATAAAAAAGCATTATTGATTAAAAATGCATTTAATATTCCCTTACTCTCTTATTGTTTTTTTTTGCATAAGAAATACCAGTATTTTAAAAAAAAGTTGTTTTATGGGTAGATACTCTGGAGGTGATGTCGAGCGGTGATCATAAAGTATCGAGACTTCAGCTAAACAAGTCAGTGTCAATTCTATGTACTTTTTGATCAGCAGTCTCGATCAGCAGTTTCTTTTTTGAAACACAGGGTTGTAAAAGTGCGGCACACACCATACTCACCGCACCTAGCTCTGTACGACTTTTATCTTCTTTCCAAAATTGAAAATTCATCTCAATGGCATATTTTTAAAATGTGGAGAAAATTAAAAGAAATACAACGGCACACCAGCACACAATTAAAAAAAAAAGGTGCTTCGACCTATGTAAAACTCGCTGGAATGCTAAGCATGTATTTTGAAGAAAATATAACGTTTCATTCATTGTTCATTTCTGTGTTGGTAAATACAGTTTTAATCACGATACTTTTTTGATATAATATCGTGTTTGTGTGCGCGTGTATATCTTTGATTCTTTAGGTGTTGCTTGTTTTTTCTCTTTCCTTTTTTTTGATTCCGTTGAGCCTTTCCCTTAAACTATATATATATATATAAGTAAAGAAATAACAAAAGACTTAGAGATTTAGCTTTATAGACTATTTCAGGGAGCTCAGACAAAGTGTCTAACTCTCCCGACTCATCAGATGAGATTCGCACTTTCTAAACTCCCTGAAATAGACTGTAAAGCTAAATCTCTAAGTCTTTTGTTATTTCTTTACTTATATATTTGCTCTGTGACTCTAACATTAAGAGCACACATTGAGCTCTCAAACTGCGACAGGTTTAAAAAAAAAATGAAACTCTTGTGACGTAAGGAAGATTTCTTCTCTGGACTTTTGGATTATATATATATATATATATATATATATATATATAGGCGCTTCTTGTCAGACGATCACCATTACACTCCAATTACGATTTCTATATTGCACATCCATGTGCGCACAGATGATTCAATAGGCCAGTTTCCCTTCTTTAGATTCATTGGGCTTTTCAAAAAATATTTTTCGCGTTACTTCAGCCATAATCATATACATTTGTCCCTTTCCAAATTCAGAAATGTATGTTATTGTAATATCTTCAGCAATATGGCCGAACTAACAAGAACAGCTGGCGATATAAAGCTCGTATATCTTTTTTCTTATACACTTCCATTTTGAAATTTAGAAAGTTATGTTATTGTAATATTTTCAGAAGTATGGCTGGTGATATAAAACATATACATTTTTTTCTTTATACGGTAAACGTTTCGACTTTAAAATTTCGGAAGGTATGGTATTGTAATACCTTCAGTAATATGATCGAACTAACGAGGACAGCTGGCCATATAAAACACATATCTTTTTCCTTATATGGTATACGTTTCCATTTTGAAATTTAGAAATTTATGGTATTGTAATATCTTCAGCAACATGGCTGAACCAAAGAGGGTCACGACTGGTAATATACACCATACATTTTTTTCTTATATGATATCCGTTTCAATTTTTATATTTCGGAACGTATACTATTGGAATATCTTCAGTAATATGGCTGAACCAAGGAGGTGACATAAAAAGACACGTCGACCCGATTTGGTAACGGGACTGAATGTAGATACGACATGTCGTGAATCCTGTGACTAACTAAGTACATTTTGTAAAGGCTGATATGGATTCGTCTCGGAATCTCATAACTAGCGGAATGAATTAAACTCGTAAGTCAATGTACTACTGTATTATGGGTGATATCGTAAATAATGATGGCTGTCAACTCGTGTTCGAGCAAGACCATTTCCTGTTATTTTTTAAATCATAGTTGGGTGCCAGTAGCATTTGACACTCTATCCTTGTGTTTTCTCAGATGACTCACCAGGCCAGCCCTGGAGAGACATACTCTTCCACATAAACTACATGTTGGAACTTCTCCACTTTGAATGTTGCTGGGCTGAAAATTACCCTTTCTAATAGCCCGATTCAATTTTTGGTGTTTAATTCGCTTGGACTCAAATTCTTCCACAGACAGGTAGATGGTGGCTCTCCAAAAATACATACATTTTTTCATTATATTGAAAGACAGTGGAACAGAGAAAATAACTTAAAAGATACAGAATTCATTTTTTCTGCATTTCTCGAGTCTTTTGTGTTTCGTCGTATCAAATTTGCACTCATTACATCATGAATAACATCAGAGAAATTCAATACACAAATATCTAGTCTGACATCATTTCCGGTGTTGTTATTATCAGATATGTCCGTTTCCTTTGCATTTTCATGGTGTCAGAGGTGTTAAGATAATTTGAAATAGAGAACCTTTGTTTTTTTACTTCGTCCAGATGATTTGAAATAAGAACATTTTTTTTATCCATGCTAAGATGTGCAATATACTAGTTGTAATTAAGTGGCACAATTTAAATTTAAAAAAAGCAAAGCACTGATAGTATTATTGCAGAGATAAGAACAACGTCTTTTAACAGCTCCCGTTGTCAAGGGCTATCAGCATTGCTACATGACCTAGCAAGCTCCTGTGGAAAGGTTAACTTCCTTTGATGTGTCGTCTTTATTAACATTTAACTAATCCTGGACGGTGTTTGACCAACTCATAACCATATTACCAACATTTTACTCCAAAATTTAATGCCACATTTTTTATAACTTGGTAATATTTACAGCCTAAAGTTTTGAAAATTCCAAATTTTGACTAAGGTGATGACGTCACTCTCTCAGTGTCTGGATATTTACTCAATGAAGCATCAGGAGCTGCAACCATGTCACTACATCAACAACTAATATACTGAAGCAGATAAGCAAACTAGAAACAACAACTAAGAAAAACTTTTCAAATATGTAAGTCTCTCACAAACTTTCACATCTAGGAATTTATGATAAGTATATTTCTACACACAAACACCGTCATTTGCTCTTGTATTCTTTGAAGAGAAACAATACGGGAGTAAATGAAAGTATGTTATGTAGAAATATCCTTCTCGTTTGCTCAGATAAAAAAATCTGTTGAATATTTATGGTATGCAATTGTTCTAATATTCATTCTAAAGAAAGCAACGTTTCACCGAGTGATATTCCGCCACAAGTTTTGAGTCGGTAAACGATATGTGGTTAAATCCTACTTAGAGGACATGGTATATTTGTGGTATATTTTCAATTCCTAACTTTGGAACAAAGCTTATACCAATTTCAAAGACATATCCAAATTTTGGTTAAATCGAACCTAACGGACCTAAATTCCACCATCGTATGTAACCCCGCTGAAAGAAAAAAAATACTAAAAATCAAGAAGTTAACCGAATTTAATGAAATTGTGTTGATACAGTAATGAATAAAAAATATAATGCACCATTTATTTTATTTTTTCAGGTCAATTAACTTTGAACCACCTATGTTTGTCAATCTGTGTTACGCCTAAAATATACGTGGTTTAAAGTTAACTGGCCTGAAAAAATGTAAGAGTTTTTAAATAAAATAACTAGTGCATTATATTGTTTATTCATTAATATATCAACACTGAAAATTTCATTAAATTTGGTTAATTCCTTGATTTTTAGTATTTTTTTTCTTTCGGTGGGGTGACATACGATGGTGGAATGTATGTCCATTAAGTAGGATTTAACCTGATATGTTCTTATGTACTGTGAGAAATAAGAGATCTTTTTTATTCGTTCAAGATTTGTTTTGTAAATTTGGAATCTTATTTTTGTCGTTTCTTAGATCGAATATCTTCTGACTGTTGAAATAGTATCGTAAGTATCTTCATTGTTAATCAGAGACAGGTCCTCTCTTCATCTTATCGTTATTTTTTATCAGTTCTTTTTTTCTTCTTGATCGAATTACCTTTGACCGTGTAAGGCAAGTAGCGTACGTATTTTCATTATCAATGTTAGGCTAATCTTCACTTCATCTTATTGTTACCAAGGTAAAAAGAAAAGAAAAGGAGAAGAAAGCTAAAGACGCTTACCTTACTGGCCAAGTGGAGAGCATCCCGGTATCCATACCAAACTTGTGTATCATTGCTGTATGTTACGTTGAATTTTGTCACCCAGTGCTTTCGGCGCGTGTCAGCGCGACCCCTTACAATAATTGCAGTAATCAAAGTTGGAGGACCGATATCGATTTGAAGCCACTGTTTTTCTTTGAAAGGAAAAAAAATCATTAATAATTTGATTACTTTTAATGATTATAATAACAATAATGATAATAATAATGATAATAATAATAGTATTACTTAAAAAATAATAAGATTAATTTTGATAATAATAATAATAATAATAATAAAATAACTTTTAGTAATAATAATAATAATGGTAATAAGATTACTTTAATAATGATAATAATAATAATAATAATAATAATGATAATGATATAAATAATAATAATAATAATAATAAAATAACTTTTAGTAATAATAATAATAATCGTAATAATAAGATTACTTTAATAATAATAATAATAATAATAATAATTACTATAAATAATAATAATGATAATAATATTTACTATCAATAAAAATAAAGATAATAATATTTACTATCAATAATAATAATAATAATAATATTTACTATCAATAATAATAATAATAATAATTACTATCAATAATGATATACTACTACTACTACTAATAATGATAATGATAATAAGATTTACTATTAATAATAATGATAATAATATTCACTATTATTAATAATAATAATATTTACTATTAATAATAGTAATAATAATAATAAGATTAACTACTACTACTACTACTACTACTACTACTACTACTACTACTACTAATAATAATAATATCTTACTGTCTTGCTTCCTGGAACACCATGCTTTGTTGCTAAGGATATTTCCATCTTCTGGTTGACAGGAACTTTTTCGTTTAAATGACAAATGTGATGATGCACTCATCTTTCCATAAGGTGGTAATCCGATTGCTTCTTTACATACTGAAATATGAGAAATTGATTGTTAAGATTTGTTGCAGTTCTTTATTTTATATAAGAACATGAATGAAAATGAGAGAGAGAGAGAGAGAGAGAGAGAGAGAGAGAGAGAGAGAGAGAGAGAGAGAGAGAGAGAGAGAGAGGAAGAAAGAAAGGAGAGAGAAAGAGAAAAAAAAAAAAAATATCTGATGTGTGTATATGTGTGTGTCAGTGTGTGTGAGAGAGATTGAGAGAGAGACAGAGAAACGAAAAAATCCGGAGAGAGAGAGAGAGAGAGAGAGAGAGAGAGAGAGAGAGAGAGAGAGAGAGAGAGAGAGAGAGAGAGAGAAACAAAATATCTCAAGAGAGAGTATCAATATCTAGAGAGAGAGAGAGAGAGAGAGAGAGAGAGAGAGAGAGAGAGAGAGAGAGAGAGAGAGAGAGAGAGAGAGAGAGAGAGAGTCTAATTGATTCACCCCCCCAAAAAAAAAAACAACAAACAAACAAAAAAAAACAAAAAAAACGAACAAATACTTACATTGACATCCCAGAATCTCAACACGCATGCTCGGATGTCTATTCCAGCTGACAGTATGGAACTTGATGTATCGCGCCAAAATTGGCCGGTCGAAATAAGAATGCTTTACTGTATAGGCATCAATATTTCCTTCAAATACCTGCAATTACAAACAATACCAAGAATTAGTTGAGAAATTAAAAACAAAAAATATTTTTAATTTGAGATTTTTGAGATGAGGCTTGATAATTTATATTACCGTGTTTGACGGCATATAAGACGCACGGGCATATAAGATATTTCAGCAGGTCAGATTCAGGAAAAAAGTTTTTAGTGTATTTAAGCATATATTGTTGAAAACAGTCTAGCTGTGCTTTACACAAGAAGAAATCAGCAATAAAATAAGGATGCATGGAGTTTAGGGTAGGTAAAAGTACTGAGCGTAAGCTGGGTTAGTGAGCATCATAGAGAAGATAAGCCTAAGCCTACGGTATGTCTCAAACTTCACCTACAATGTATAAGACGCAGGGCAATTTTGAGCCAAAATATTGAGAGAAAAAAGCGTCAAATACGGTATTTAAATACAAACATCTACACAATCATAGCAATAGCATAATCTTTATAGATCACTGCCGTCCCTCACAAACCTCCAACCCCACCACCAGATCCTTTCCTCTCATGAGCCCTCAAATGGCTCATCAAACCCGCTGCAGATCCATAAAGTTTGATGCAAATATGACATAGGAAGGACATCCTTCCCATTGAATCGGATGGATCAGATGATGAAATTTGATGCTTATGCCCTACCATATGTCTCTTTAGACCAGAAGCCGACTTACAAACTTTGTTACAGATTGCACAAGACACAACCAGAATCATGCAAACGCACACACATAAACAAATTAATACAAACACACACGCACCCATCCACTCACAAGCATAAAAATACACAAGAATACAAATACATACACACAGAAACATACAAATACATACATACTCACAAACGAAAACAAGCATACTAAGACACACATACTAAGATGCACAAACAGAAAAACAAAGACACTGAAGCACACAGGCACACACAGACAAACACACACGCACTGACACACACACACACACACACACACTGACACACACAGAAGCAAGAAAATACACACATTCAAGCAGAAGCATAGAAACACACACAGCATGAAAACATACACACAGAAGCATGCAGACACACACACACACACAC
>CM042163.1:66382718-66402718 GCA_023376005.1 Doryteuthis pealeii
ACTCCGCTGGGTGTCGTCACTGCTAGAATAGGCTCAGTCCTAAGTAGTGATCTATTTCACTGGGCTCTTTAACCTTGGTTAGGCAACCAGTTTAGGAGAAGAAAAACTCTGAATTCAAACCTGTTAAACTTCGCTGGGGGTGGTCATTGCTAGAATAGGCTCAGTCCTAATTAGCGATCTATTTTCATTAACTACAAAGATATAATGTTAAAGGTATATATTTCTTTTTTATGCAGCTGATCTGTTAAATGGTGGCTTAATTCCAGTTTCTTTTGCTCTACAAGACATTGTAGCTACCGAGAGAAAATCTCTGGAAGTTCATTCAAAAAAAAAAAAAAAAAAAAAAAAAGAAAAAAGAAAAGGAAATTAGAGTAGCCAGTTTGAGATTTAACAAGACCCCCCCCCCCCCAAAAAAAAGAAAGAAAAAAAGTAAGAAAAAAAATGAAGCTTTAATTGTAATCGTAGCCTGCAATTAGAGTTATTTGCTGACAAGATGCGTAGAACGCTGTGACTTTGGAAGGCTAAGCAGAAAATAAACAATAATAAAAGTGTTAAGTCGGTTGGGCAGGAGAACAGGACCCCCCCCCCAAAAAAAAAAAAAGTAAAAAATAAAAATAAAATAAATAAATGAATAAAATTTTCAAAAAAAATTTTGTCAGAAATAGGAGTGAAGTTGTTATTCTTTAATCTAATTACAACAATTTGTTTAAGAAAGAATCATGTCTTGAAGATGATTTGGTGCGTAAAGCTGTACAAACAGTTTTAATTGGAGCCACTATGAAATCTATATATTACTAAATTCATATATATATATATATATATATATAGTAAGGAAACTAACTAACTAAAATTAAAGGTAATCAATAAAAGATGTCCATTTAATTCTAATTTGTTTCGATTTTTGATATTTCAATTTCCTAAATTTTCATATATATTAATTTAATGCTTCAAAAGAGTCCAGTAAAAATAATTTTTACCATAAAAGATTTCTCTTCCCTCGAGAGAAATTTTTTGAACATTATTTTCATTAATTCCTAACTAAATAATTTAGAACCATACGCGAAGAGTTACATTACATCTAATACATATACATACATACATACATACATATATAATATAATAATAATAATAATATAATAATAATAATAATAATAATAATAGACAAGAAGAACTGGAAATCCGAGGAAGAAATGAGACCATCCAGACAACAGCGTTGTTGAAATCGGCTAGAATACTGAAGGCTCAGACTCCTGTGAAATGCCCGCAGCTTACGCTGGTGTGAAAAACTTACAAGGAGTGATAATAATAATAATAATAATAATAATAATATAATAATAATATAATAATAATAATAATAATAATAGCTTAGGAGGTTTTATGGGGCAAACAAAACCTTCATTTACAATCCATTTTGAATTAATCCGTTGTTTTCTGCATAAATGAAAAGGTGTCAGGTGATCTTGTGGCCAGATTATGAGTGGTGGCGGTGGCGATAAAAAAGAAGAAAAAAAACACCCCAAAACAAAACAACAACACACTAAACAATAAGACGAATAGGAGGGAGGCTTATTGGGGCTAAGGAAGGCCGTCATAATATATACATTATGACAAGTTCTCGATTACAATGAAAGAAATCATTTTGATGGGAATTTGAATGTAACACAACGACACGAACTCGTAAAAAAAGGGGGCTTCGTATTCACGGTTTTCGCTTCCGGGTCCAGCCAACTGCGGATCAGCCCTGTCGACTGGGGCTTTAGAATACACAGACTGCGCCACTGCAGAGGAGTAAAGAACCCTCTCCGAAATAGGACCACCTGTTGGTCGTGGGTGACGACCCGTGATGCTTAAGGATGGAATCCTGGTGGCTGAGCAGTCCATGACATGCAACACTCTACTTATACCCTTACTTAGGCTAGATGGGCGGTCGGAGAGGCACACTACGATCAATCGGCTGGTATTATCATGTCATGATGTATGTCATAGTGGTTTTCTCTCAATTCTGACATTTATTTCCCCCTTTTTAAAAATTTTAAATATCATTATTCGTGTCAAAAACAGGTTTAGCTTTATTCTATTTAGGGGTCCACAAATATTCGAATATAGGGATTCAATTAAACAGATATACCAACGCCTTTGGATACACGCACAGACACGAAGAAAATAACACAGTGGCAAATATAGGCATACGAATCAAGTTATTTTGATATCAAAATGACTTGATTCGAAAAGATGTTGATATACGATAAAAAAAACAAAAACAAAAAAACAAAACAAAAAAAAAACAACAACAAGAAAAAAACAAACAAAACAAAACAAAAAAACAATTATACTTAATAATAACCGTATTGACAGATATTGAGCCAGCTACTGTAAAGATCCCAGTACTACATCTTAAGTCTAAGTTGTACCCTTATCTTTTGCAAGTCTAGCATGCGTGAAGACAGAGACGAAACAGTTAAACATATAATAAGCGAATACAGAAAACTAGCACAAAAGAGTACAAGACTAGGCGCGACTGGGTGGGAAAGGTGATTCACTAGGAATTATACAAGAGATTCAATTTTAACCATTCTACTAAATGGAATATGCACAAACCAGAATCTTTATAATAATAATAAAAACTGCAGGTAAGATTTGACACAAGTATAAGGCATTCAATGAGGATCTAACACACCTTTCAGTAGCAACAGATTTAAACTACTTTCACGTTTCCCTTTCACTTCTTCTTCTTCTTCTTCTTCTTCTTCTTCTTCTTACGTTAAAATGAGTACATTCATATGAGGTTAAGAAATGTCAATCTACCCGTAATGAAAACGAACCCAAACAGTGTGCACTGCTACGATCTGTTAAATTATTCATATGAACACATAATTTGTCCTCTTTTATGTTTCTCTTGTAGCAATAGGAATGACGTCGTGCTAAACTAAAATATTGTAAGGGCAGTCTCTCTTGTCTGAGGGTTTTGGTGAATCTTCCGTGTCAGGAGACGCTATTCTGGTCACGTGACACAGGAACGCAAGGAGAGAACGCTCTTCTTCCGATGCACTGAACAAGCCTGGACGTGTTCGTCATCTCTCTCCAGCAGACACCTACGATGCACACCAGACGCTACAGCCTCTACTTACAGTAAATGGTTACCACTTTATCTATTGTGTTAATAGACAAAGTGGTAACCATTATTGTGTATGTTTGGACACTTGTGACATTAAATAGCCTGGGGAACTTTGTTCCCCTAATATGTTATAATAAAGTTATATAAATGTAACTAACGCGTTTGTTGTTTTCCTAACTGAAGTATTCCGCATTGGGTACTTATCCTTTAAGTAGCCCAATGTTTTATAAGAAGCAGAGTTAACACTCTGTGGACATCTTATAATATCATTCGAAGTATTTTCACATTCTAGAGACATTGCTATTGAGATAGTTACAGTGTACGGCCTAACGGAGCCGGGCACGTGGGTTAGGTTTATTTCATGGTATATTAAACGATTATAGGATATTTGATACAAAAAAAAAATTGATTAATTTTTAAATGTTGACTATTATATTTTCACCGTTTCAATCCAATTATTTTTTAATCGTACTCTATTTACGAGTGATAATCATTTGTTTGTACATAGGATTATTTCATATGACATAACTATCAGATACTAAGTATTTACCGTTATATGGTTTCAAGTGTTCCTAACTAACACGCCCTTCAGTAGCAAAAGATCGGTGAGACTAGCTTGCTAACCATTACACCACGACGAGACGCCTACATTTGCAATCTTTAGAATGAATAAAAGATCCCATCGTTAATTTGAAGAAGAGACATTATAATTTGTTATCAGTTGTTCGCACTACTGAACTGTGGATTGCGTTTGTTATTAACATAACATTTCAGCTGAATAAAACAGACTCCGATTCTTTACGTTTAAAGAAGGCTGTAGAAGGAACGGGCTGAAACGCAGTAGTAAAAAAAAAAAAAAAAAAAAAAAAAAAAGAAAGAAAAAAAGAAGAACAGTCACACAGAGAATGAGGTTAATAGTTCGAACAATTCCTGGTAAAAAAGTGAATGGAAGTTCAGACGTATTTGTTTAAATTGTAATATCAAAGGTTACGTAAACAGCTATATTTTTAAAAGTAAGTCTGCACGAACAACAGTCTCCGAAGCAAAATAAATAGAAATAGCGTCGAACAGGCATAGTTAAATAGAATTAAGCTCATTTTGTCTAAAGAACATCACCTCATTGGCTTAAATTACGACTCCATAAGCTTTTAATGTACACAACTTTGCGAGTAGGTCCTGAATTCAAGACGGAAATGGCCATTTTTTATTTTATTTTACTTTCTTTTTAGAGTGGAAATAATTGAAGAAAAAAACATGGCGATTGTGTTGAACTGCAGGGGGGGGATATTTAGACAAGCATGGATGTTTCATACCTCTCCTCTTGGTCTGGACGAGAACTTTTCAGTATCTTCATGATTTGATAATGTGTCAATATATGATACAAATGACAAAATTGGTTGAGGTCATTCAATCTGTCTTATGAACGAACTGCTTTGGGTTAAACTTGCAAATCGTAGTCAAAACGAAACTTATTTGGTGGTGATCCATGACAGTTTAACTACAGTGTATGAATGAACTTTTTTGCGAATTGGGTTACGGTTTAGGGGTTTGGGGATTAAGGTTGTTTTTAATTACGTATTGCTTTAAAATAATGGTGGGCCTGATAACTTTTCACGGCCCCATCGTACACACACACACACACACACACACACACACATATATATATATATATATGTGTGTGTGTGTGGAAATTGAGTGGGCGTATCTATTTATCAAAGAGACATCGGTTTATTGGCAGGAAATGTAAAGTTAGTGATGATAACAGAAATAAAAATGCAGGGGTCCCGCTTGGAGAGAGGGGTTTTTTTTCCAGAGAAATATTGAATAATTAAGGAAATGAGGTAGATAACGTTATTGTGACTCAAAGGAGGCGTGCGTACCAATTAACTATATTTACAGGGCGGGAAAGTCGAGAGATAAAAAAAAAACTCATTTGCATATCAGATACTCTCATTAAATATTAAAGAAAACCAGGTTGCCTCAAACAGGGCACGTATGGGCGATTTCTCCCGTGAAGTGACTTTCACTCAGAGTGCTACACACCCATGCTTTACACTTAAATGTACTAGAAGTAGTAATCTTAAGTTGTGGGAATGATTTATACTGGATCATACAGTATTCAGTATACTAATACATTCAAGCTACATGTGCGCCAGACATAGAGTAACTCGCAATAGAGTGCTACAACCTCGTAGTTGATGGTTTGTGTAATGGTTCCGTAATTCTTGCAGTCTCAGTATTCACTCCGATGTTCTTAAACAGTCGTATATAAATAGTCCTGGACCAGCGCATTCACTCTCCTACGCAAGGTACGCCAGACTAGTCCACAACACTGTATTTCTTAGACGAAACATTGTCAATTATCATTCATTTTTGACTAGCATTTCTTTCACTTTATTTACCGTATTTGGCGCACCTTTTCCCCAAAAATTTGGGCTCAAAAATTGCCCTGCGTCTTATACATCGTTGGTGAAGTTTGAGACCTCCCGTAGGCCTAGGCTAATCTTCTCTACGATGCTCACTAACCCAGCTTACGCTCGGTACTTTTGCCTACCCTAAACTCCGTGCATCCTTATTTTAGCTATGTTTCTGCTTGTGTAATGCACAGCTAGACGGTTTTTAACAATATACGCTTAAATACACTAAAACCTTTTTTTTCCTGAATCTGACCTGCTGAAATGGGGGTGCGCCTTATATGGCATCAAATACGGTATCTTTAAAATTAATAGTAATAGACGTAATAGTCTTAAGTTGTTTAAATTTCTTAGATGAAACACCAATTATTATTAGTTTTTGACGAGTATTTCTTTCATCTTATTTCTCTTGCTTTACACTTAATAGTCTTAAGCTGTCTAAATTTCTTAGATGAAACATTGTCCAATCCAAATCTCTATTAATAATGGAGATTAGGTCTCTATTTGTCTGTAACATAAACTACGTCACTGCTTACGTCACATTACCCCAAATCGTCATAACATAGAATAAATACACTCAAAATTTGAGCATGCAACCATTGTTTTTTTAATAAATACCTGCCCGATATTATAGACTTATATATAGTTTGTTTTATTTTAATATATATCTAAAGTTATCAAAACTAAGCTCCTATTTAAAATTGTTTTATTTTTTCCTCCTTTAGTAGATTTGATGATTTTACTTACTTATGGTACAAAGTTTCTGATATTGAATTTCATCCATGTTGATATTCTTAAACAGATCGTTCATATCATTTGTGTTGAATTATTTCTTCCTGATTGGAGCAAATACTCCACACTCCATTAGGAAGTGTTTAATAGTATAGGGTGTTTAGAATGTTGATTTGAGAAATACTATTAAGAGATACTGAAAAATTGATTATCATCAATGCTTATTTTAAGAAATAAATTTTAAAAAATATCACAATATACAAGGGTCTCGGGATTGTGAAAATGTAAGGGAATCAATTTTTACGGTTCGATGTCTGAACACGAACTGTTGATTGCAAAGATGATTTATAGTTTCTTGTCAAAACATAGCAAATTCCAATTTCTTTTGCCGGTTTCAACATGTCCACAGGGAGATTTCCTTCAGAAATTATTATTATTATTATTATTATTATTATTATTATTATTATTATTATTATTTGGTTTTCACACCTGTCATAGCTGGTGGTTCACTGGAGGCTGAGTGATAGCAAGACTCCTCTGAGTATTCTAGCCGATCCTAACAGTGCTGTAGTTTGGATGTTATCGATTCTTCCTCCGATTTCCAATTTGCCCAAATTCTTTTCCAGAGCTTTGGGGATCGTTCCAATTATTATTATTATTATTATTATTGAGTTTTTCACACCAGCGTTATCTGATGGTCCTTCACTGGAGTCTGAGTGATAGCAAGTCTCCTCAGGTCTCCAGGAATCTTCAGAGTATTCTAGCCGATTGCAGCAATGCAGTTGTCTGGATGGTCTCGATTCTTCCTCTGATTTCCAGTTCCTCCTCCTCTTTTTTTCCAAGCCTTTTGGGGCAGTTCCAAGTGCACCAACTACTATTGGTATCACTTTGACCCTCATATTCCACAGCCTTTTCAATTCTCTGGCAAGATCCAGGTATTTGTTTATCTTTTCCTTTTTTCCCTTCACGTTCACCCTGTGGTCTGCTGGAACTGCAAAGTCCACCAGTTGACAAGTTCTCTTTTTGTTGTTGTTAATCCATACTTGGTCTGATCTCCTGGCTGGGATACGGTGATCCGTTTTTATCTCGAAATCCCAGAGAATTTTATGCGTTTCATTCTCAAGAACAGATTCTGGTTTATGCATATACCATTTTGTTGTATGGTCAAAATTTAGTTGTTGTATGTATGTATGTCCGTACAAAACCACGAAAGTAAAACAATTAACTACAAAGTATATATATATATATATATATATATATATATATATATTAAATATTGCCGGTTCCTGCTTTTTGTGCAACAATTATGAAGATTTGATTTATATTCGAAGATATTGAAAAACTAAAGTAAATATAGATATCATTGAAATTTTAATTAAAGAATATAAATCTCAATACTAAACAAATCAATACACCAGGGTTTCCCTCCTCTACACAGGCGATGCTGGGTAGCCGCTTCTAGTATTGAATAAAGCTTCAGAAAACCAATTACATTGTTCGTTTTCTTTTATTATTACACCTTCCTAAACAAACCGCCTTCAGGGTCTAGCTAGTTCAGAATAAAAATATTATCTTAATCTTCGTCCTTTATAGAAACCTTTTAAATACGGGCTAGGCCTTTTTTTTACTAAACCCCTTTATGTGTTCATATAAGACCCTTTTTATGACTATATTTTAATGCTTATATACGACGCATAGTTATCAACTTTTAATGATTGGAACGCCCTAACCCTAACCCTCCACCCCCCAAAAAAAACAACGAAAAAAAACAAAAAAAAAACAAAAAAAACAAAAAACAAAACAATCTGGGTGTTTATCAGAAGTGAATAAGTTAAAAACGCCAGCGTGAATAATGTTGATTTTTTTTTCTTTTAGGTTCTGTCCCAGTTTCCCATCATAAACAGCCGGTTGCCAATTCTGAATAAATCACCAACGCAACGTCATCACGGGTAATCGGTTTTTTTAAACAGAAATAAACATATAAAGGGCGTGACTAAGGATCGGTAGAACAATTTTGGGTCACGAAAAATTAAACAAAAAAAAAAAAAAAAAAAAAAAAAAAGAGAGAAGAAAAAAAGAAAAAAAAGAAATCTTTCTCCGATAGAAGATGAGCTGCAATAATGTCTGTTCCTTTTGAGTTGACACCCGATCCGAACAGATGTTAGCAAAATCTCTGATTCTTCCCATTGTCTTCGGGTTTTATCTGCAGCAGATCTTAGCAAGAATGCCGCCCGACGAAAATAGGCGATTTTGAGATACCAATTGATATCGTTGTTAACCAATGAAGCGGAAATGACGTCATCTGATCAAGCGAGGCGGGATGACGTTGCTGTTTTATTTTTTAATTTTGTTTTTCTTTCTTCAGTTCGCTTCACTTGATTCAAGCTATGTACATAGTCGAGTCAGGGGAAATCACGTGGTCACTGCTCAGCTTTACGCAATATTGCAAAAAATGTGTCCGAGCCATGTTGACTGAAGCTTTTTTTTCATTCCCTAAACTTTATATTGGTTTAGCCAAAGACCTGAAGCATGGGACACCCAGTGAGAACCAAACTCCCTAACAATAGTCTGCTAGACTAACTTGCTAACTATTAGACTACACGAGCTGACCAAGTAGTCATTTGCTAAGCTTTGAGTACAATACTTGAAGCATGGGACACCCATTGAGAATCGAAATTTAAGCATGGGACACCCAGTGAGAATCGAACTTTAAGCATGGGACACCCAGTGAGAATCGAACTTTAAGCATGGGACACCCAGTGAGAATCGAACTTTAAGCATGGGACACCCAGTGAGAACCAAACTCCTAACAGACTGCTGGACCAGCTTCCTAAACGAGTTGAAAAATATTCATTTTCTAAACTTTGTATACAAGATCTGAAGCATGGGACACTCGGTGATAATCAAACTTAAACCATGGGACACCCAATGAAAATCAAACCTGAGGCATGGGACACCCAGTGAGAATCAAACTCCCTAACAATAGTCTGCGAGAGTAGCTTGCTAACCATTAAAACAGACGAAGTGACCTAGTAGTTATTTACTAAGCTTTGAGTATATATATATATATTTACCAACCCCTCCGCACGAGCAGGATGCGACACAAGGTCAATTTCTTAAGCGGAGTTTAACAGGTTTGAATTCAGATTTTTCCTTCTCCTAGACTGGTTACCTATCCATCGTTAAAGAGCCTAGTCTGCCGTGCTATTTACCCATAGCTGGAGGGAGAAATGGACCCATACTTTTCATAAGGGTATTAGCGCTATGTGAAATGCAAACAGCATCGTCCAGGAATTGAACTCGGGTGGACGAGCCAGTCATCAGACTACGCGCTTCCTAAGCTTTTAGTATAAGACCTGAAGCATGGGACACTTGGTGAGAATCAAACTCATAAACTCGGTTATATATATATATATATATATATATATAATATATATATATGACCAATGTACATGCTTTCAACTTTGGAGAGGCAATCCCCAACTGGACATTTAAATTTATACACAAGATTGGTCTTGTTAAGACGAGTAGTCTTTGGGGATGAGTTGTTGCACGTGACAAGGTTGGCGATTTAATATATATATATATATATATATATATATATATACGTTTTAAGAACGAATGGCTTAAAATATTCCGACTGCAGTTTCACGCAATAGCGAATTTTCAGGGAATTCTCTGAAGATTCGCTATTGCGTGAAACTGCAGTCGGAATATTTTAAGCCATTCGTTTTTAAAACGTATATTTAGCTATTTTTATTGGGCACTCTTAAATCGGTTTTAATAAAAGCCAGAAGTAAATATATTTGTTTGTTTCGTGGATTTGCAAGTAACTGTGATATATATAATATATATATATATATATATATATATATATATATAAATTTTAGTCATAGAAAGATAATCCCAAAGATAAGGTCTCCAGGCGCATGCACAACAAACCCAACAGTATTGCTAATAGCTGCACGAGCAGTTACTCTACGCCCCTAGCTCTTTAGAGACCTTACTTTTGGGATTACCCTTGTATTTAGATAGATAGATAGATAGATATAGATACTTTACAGAGAACCGGTTAAAGTAATGTAGATATGAGTGTGCGTGCGTGCCTTGTAATGCTTATGATAGTATGTATATTTGAATGTTAGTTGAATGTATTACAGTACATTCTAATTCATCAAAGGACAATTGACATTGGGTGAGAGGTCACTTTAATGTACTCTGTAGACGAGAGCGGGTCTTCAATGTCAACCCTCACAATGACCAAGTGTGGAGCGTACTAAATGTTTGCATGATAACCCTCCTCTATAAATCAAGAACAATACATAAAGATACGAAATAATTAAATACTTATCTCTGTCTCACACACGCACACACAACACACAACACACACGCACACACACACAACACATACACACACACACAACACATACACACACACACCAAACACACACACAACACATACACGCACAGGCACACACCGATACAAAACACTCCCACACACTCACACAAAAACTCACATACACAAAACATACGCTCACAATACACACACACACACACACACACACACACACACACACACACAAAAACATACGCTCATAATACACACAATACACAGAATACAGACACACACACACACACACATTCACAATACACACAATACACACAATACAGAACACACACACACACACATTCACAATACACACAATACAACACACATACACACCACACACACAAATACACACACACACACACACACACACACACACAATACACACAACACACACACACATAAAACTCACACACTCAAAACATACGCTCAAAATACACAGAATACACAGAATACACACACACACCCATGACCCCCTCACACACACAACATACGCTCACAATACACACAACACACACCCACATAAAATCCACACACTCAAAACATACGATCACAATACACACACACACACACACACACAAAAAAAAAACTCACACAACGCATACACGCACAAGCACACACCGACACAAAACACACACACAAAAAAAACTCACACGTACAAAACATACACTCACAATACACACAATACGCAAAACACACACATACACACACACACAGAAGAAGAAGAAAAAAGAAGAAGAAGAAAAAGAAGAGAAGAAGAAGAAGAGCAAACATATAAGCTTTTTGTTTCTTATCTATAACAATCTTTTGTGGCTGTGTAATTATTATTTTTATCTTTACTTCTGTTTTTCTCTCTCAGTTTACACTTATTTTTATAGACTGTTAATCGTGCGTAAGAAACTTATCTGTTTGGAAGTGTGTGTGTGTGTGTGTGTGTGTGTGTGTGTGTATTAATTTCTTGTACAAGCTCAGTCGGTAGAGCATCGGTCTAGAAATCCCAAGGTTCCGGGTTTGATACCGGTCTTCGCCAACTCAGCTTATGAGTAAACACAGCTTGAATAATCTGATCTGTGTGATATAGCATCGGAAAGCTGACGGTAGGTGTAGTAATCCACCTCAGCTAAACAATCTCTGGCGCTAGTGAAAAGGGTAGAGACACCCTTGCTGTTCGACTGATACCGACAATAGGCCAGTCCACCGACTTTTAATTTTGTTTACTTACGTTCATAGATTTTTTGTTAAAAGCATTATATAAATGTAAAGAAAGGGTACCCTGCGAGAAAGGGTACTTCCTAGAAAAGGGTACATCATTGGGAGTTAATGGTTAGTAAAATAATCTCACAGATTATTATTACTTGAGCCTTCTTCAGGGGTGAATAGAAAACGTATATAGGCGACCTATATATGTATTTACCCAAAACCCTCCGCACGCACGAGCAGGATGCGACACAAAGGTTTGAATTCAGAATTCTCCTTCTCCTAGGCTGGTTACCATACCAAGGTAAAAGGGCTCAGTCAGGCCGAATATTTTACCCATAGCTGGAGAGAGAATAATTGGATTCATACCTTTCTCAAGGGTATTAGAGCTTAGTGAAATGTAAACAGCCTCGTCCAGGATTTGAACATGATTCGCTGAGTCCAATTCCCATGACGATAAGCATTACAGAACAACACTTGGGCACTTTCACTTTTAAACGGCTGTTCACTACGCCACCTAGCGCCTACTGTTAGACACGGGAGACAATTACCTCTCGTATTATATTATATTATATTATCATAATATTAGTCGAGAGATGCAATAATAATTAAAAAAACAAGGCAACGACACCCGGTGAGAATTGATCTCAGAACAGTTGTTATGTTGTGTGAGCTGAGATTGTTATCCATTGTTCTTGCAGAGAAGGGACCCCGTGACGTAGTGCCTACCGCACTGGACTGTGACATCCTAGGGGGCAAACTCACCACACTATTACGTTCACTTTCTGACTAATACCATTGGGAAAGGTATGAAATCGCTCATCCCCCAGCTGCTGCTCTTCTGCAAGAAAGGTTTTAACATTGAATAACCCACGAAGCTTGATATGCCATTAAACGAAGAAACCAAACCAAACTGTATACGACCAGCTCGGTTAATTTCCATTCTAGCTTAGCGTCATAATTAGCAGACAGGTATCGCTGACTATTACTGCTGAAAAATGACAACAAATCTCACTTGGTGCTCTTTTCTTGTAACCTTTGCCAAACTTTGGTGGCCTATATACAACCAGGTCAGTCCATTTCCATCCAAGCTTATAGTGATGTAGGGCAGCTAACTGTAGGTTGATGACTGGACTATTGTCTCAGACCATTACTACTGAGCACTGACTTCAAACCTCACTAAGTGCTCCTTAATTATGGCCTTGTGGCAAACATAATCAAAGCGAAGCAGATATCTATAAAAGGCGAGGTTTTCATTTGTTGTTCGTAAAATGGTTCCAGATAGTTGAAAACAAATTTATAGTATTTGAAAAATGCCATATATATATATATATATATATATATATATATATATATATATGAGGTATGCTAATTGACATCACTTGTAGGGAAAGCATAACAATTTTTAACTCGCCGGGTTAATGACAGCATCTCACATTTATAAGAAAAAAGATTTGACAGCAAGTGTTTCCAGATGTTTCGAATAACAAAATACATACGTATATCTCTGGATGCGAGCCAATGTATTTATACTTGCATGTATACTAAATTTAGCTTAGTCTGGCACAGGGTCATCATCGTGGAGCACCCAGTGACGATTAAATTTACTTAGATAGAGTACTGATCTGCCAGACTGTCGTGTTAACCATCGACCCCCTATAGGCACGTAGAGAGAGCTCTTTTTCGTCTGTCCCCAACCAATAGATAACGTTTATTATTTTAAAGTACGGAAGCCTAAAATGTTGTATTTTCTTTTTCTTGCTTCTAAGGAAGGGAAATATTTTTATGTTAGTTTGCAGTAAACTCTTAAAATCGGTGTAGAGAGAAACAAAGCCTTTCATCCTCATATTTCAGGGACACCGAGCGAGGATCGAACTCGCTGTTCAGTAGTAATCTATCTGCGATACTAGCTTGCCAACCATTACACCACGATACGAAACCCTTTCTTACCCAACCTGTTCGCCACGGGAAGGATGTAACTCAAGGTTGCAATTATGGGATGTTTAACGAAAATCGAACTCGTTATTCAGTAATAGTCTATCTGCGAGACTAGCTTGCCAACCATTACACCGCGACGCGACGCCCTTACTTACCCAAGCCGTTCGCTACGGGAAGGATGTGACACAAGGTAGCAAGTATGAGACATCTAGTGTGGATCGAACTCGCTATTCAGTAATAATCAATCTACGAAACTAGCTTGCGGACCATTACACCACGTTGCGAGGCCCAGTGTCGTATGGTGATTATTGACAAAGGCTGTGTAAGCTTTCTGAACTTACTAGCCCTGGTAGTGAGGCTCAATTTCTGGAGCTTTGGGGGAGTGTAGAGTCATCTCCTTAGTTATCATTACTCCAATGTCCACTTGAAGTGGTAATACCTGTTAGTGCCCCACCTATGGGTCAAATTCCTCTGAGTTAACGTTTCAGATGAATTGCATTGTTTCTGTCGTATTGTTTTCAATAAATTTGTTGTATTTATTAAGGATGACTTAGTTTGGCACAAGACCAAGAATATAGGGCACGATTTTACTATAAAAATACATTGCAAATGATTTCACTGTAAAAATTGCAAATGATTTTACGATAAAAATGTATTGCAAATGAAAATGTATGCAAATGATTTTACGATAAAAATGTATTGCAAATGATTTTTACTATAAAAATGTATTGCAAATTATTTTGCTATAAAATTTATTGTTAATAGTTTTTACAATAAAAATGTGTTGCAAATTATTTTACTATAAAAATGCATTGCAAATTATTTTACTATAAAAATTTATTGCAAATGATTTTACGATAAAAATGTATTGCAAATGATTTTACTATAAAATTTATTGTTAATAGTTTTTACAATAAAAATGTGTTGCAAATTATTTTACTATAAAAATGCATTGAATCTCTTAATCTTTATCTATATAAAGTAGGCATTTAACTTACAATTTTCTAGTTAGAATTCAAACTTATTACTTTTTTTTAATGGCTTTGACTAGAAAATAAAGATCATGGTTTTATTACTTACACTTGAACAATAACCAATATATCGGGGATTGTGTGTCGTGGGCAGGAGGAATAAAGGACATTTATTAACTCATAAGTCATTGCAAAAATATAGTTCAGTAATATGTGTCTGTTTATTGCTACAATACAAAAAGTGGAATGGATAAATTTAAGGCTCATTTCAATTCAATGATCTTTAATTTAGAACAGGGATCACCAAACTTCTTTCACTGTGGGCCAGATAATTGAAAAAATAAATAAATAACAAGCGCGGGCCACATTATTATTGTGTTCAATAATAAAAGATCACTTCAAATTAAACATTCTGGTCAATTGTAATTTTATGA
Source organism: Doryteuthis pealeii (assembly GCA_023376005.1). Lineage (NCBI taxonomy): Eukaryota > Metazoa > Mollusca > Cephalopoda > Myopsida > Loliginidae > Doryteuthis > Doryteuthis pealeii. The sequence continues at coordinate 66,397,907 of CM042163.1, forward strand.
AAATCTTATATATATATATTGAAAATATAGAGCTTGCCCTTTCCAAAAATGTTTGTTTTATAACTTTTGACCTATTCATTGCTTCACAGTTTCTCTTTGAAAATTACCTGTGTTTTTCAATCAGTCGTAACAAGTGAAAATTCGAGATCACTTAAATAACAAGTGAAATGCTCACACGCACGAAATTTTGTGACCTACCTACAGTAGTCAAGTCCATGAAGATTTAATAAGCTTAACATGTGAGGTATCCAAAACTTGGTAGTAAGGGATGATTCTATATGTGATTTCTAAGACACACTGTATTATTATTGTATGATCCAGTATGTATAAATACAGTGAATCTTTAAATCACTACAGAGAGCTCAATGTATAATAATCTTTTTAGATTATATACAGAGCAATATTTATCTTTAAAAGGAAGGAAAAACTCAACACCGTTATTCCATGATAAATTTATTTCGACCGAAATTGGGCCTTTATAAATCTAAGTTGATTTAACAAAGCTCCCCAAATCAAGTCTCATCAGATGGATAATCATCAATATATATATATATATATATATATATATTATATATATATATATATGTGTGTGTGTGTGTGTGTTGTGTGTGTGTGTGAATTTATGCATAGGGCCGGTTTAGCTCAGTCGATAGAGTGCCCGACTAAGAACAACGTTCCTGGTTCGATACCGGTCCTCGCCAACTCAGCGTATGAGTAGCACAGGTACATGTGCGGCAAAGTAAGGAGCTGATGGTATGTGTGGCGCCCCCCTCAGACACAAAACAATCTCCTTGATCTAGCGCTAGTGAAAAGGGGATAGACTCCCTCGCTGTCTTGGTGATACCGCCTTTAGGCCACCCCGACATCTATATATATATATATATATATATATATATATATATATATACTTATCTACAGCAACTAAGTCTGATCTTTCGGCCTTGACTGCGGTGATCCATCTGTGTTTAAAGGTTTCTAAGTATCACACACAACTGTAACCCTTTTGTTTTATATTTGATTCTCTTGTCTCGAAAGTCTAATGGATAGCCTTTTTTTTTCCTTTTTTCTTTTTTGTTTTGTTTATACCACTTCCTTTCAAATCCCAAAATAACTAATTACAAACGCTGTGAAGACCGATGAATCCAGTGCAAACATAATTCATCAAAACTGTCAGTGTATTTTTCGCTTGCGTTTTCTAATTGAGCGTATTCGTTTGTTGTTTTTTTTTGTTTGGTCTTTTTGCGACCAGAGGTCATCAAGGACACCGGCTAAATATCTTTAGCCGTGAGTACGATAGCCATCTTTACTTTTATTTATTTATTTTTTTTTTACTTGTTTTCTCTTTTTCTATTTCTCCCTCGGGTTTTTTTTCCCTTTGCGGTGGATCAGTTGAAATTGAGCCAGACCTTACTTTATTTTTTGAACAGTTTGAGCTACGGGGTAACAGAAGGCTTATCGACGTAAAAGTTAAAAGAAAAAAAATCAAAAATTAAATTGATTAAAAATTATATTTGATTCATAAAAGTAAAAAAAAAGAAAAAGAAAAAGAAAAAAATACCTTATCAATCGACTCATTTAGTTTTGAAGGGAAATAAATTTATTTGATCAAATTCTATTTCGTTTTGATAGCAGTTTTATAATTTGAAATTGTCTAAAACCTATTTTTATAAAACCGGATACTTTATCAGTCAACTCATATATTTTTGAAGGGAAATAAATTCACTTCATTTTGATACCAATTTCATTCTTCTATCTTTGGCCAAAAACATGTTTTTTATGAGGTTTATCAACCCTCGTATTTCGCTTCGGTGACGGTCAGTTTTTGTTGTTTTTTTGTTGTTATTTTTTTTGAAAATGGAATGTGCGTATTGTTGCATTCCATTGGTATCATCTAATCTGCCAAGTCAACTCCTTTTTGAAGCGATTTTTGTTTTATAGCTGACTGGATATTGATACTAGTCACTTTGGTTGAAGGACTGCAAGACGTTGGGTTATTTTTTTTTATTGGCCCATCCCGATACACGCATATTTGTTCCTTTTGTAACTAATACTGCTAACATTGATCTATTGGTATTAAAACTCAACCTGACTATAATTTACAAGTTGTTTTCAAAGTAGTTTTCTCATCGCCATGAAGCCATGTGTGTCACACACACACAGAGAGAGAGAAGAGAGAGAGAGAGAGAGAGAGAGAGAGAGAGAGAGAGAGAGAGAGAGAGAGAGAGAGAGAAGGAGGTATTTTTAAAATTTGTATTGCATCCTAAAGATTTATTTTATTGAGATATAAGAACGTTTCTTATACCAAATCAGTCGTGATGGTATTGTCTGAAAATGGGTTATCTACTATATATAAAGTTAGGCTGTCTGTCCACCCCTCTTATATCTCTACACATATTACGTAAAATTGTTTGGTTTGGTTCGGTTGATTGATTTTATCATACAGTACCTAAATAATGACAATCGAATTGTCTGTTTCTTCTATAAATAATGTCTGACGAAACCTTGGAGTAGAGAAACAACAAAATCTCACGGGACTTGTTAATCCAACCAAGCAATTGCTAATTACTCTGTTCACCTTGTATCTTTGCTTAGTAAATCTTTTTCCCTCTCCTTCGTACTCATTGTGTTTCTTCCCACTATTTTTCTGTTAACTCTGATACTCGAGTTACAACAAACGGCATATCAATTTGCCCAGGGTTATTTTATGCCTCGTTATTTACTAACGACTCCACCACGAGCAAGATGTGACACTAGGTCAATTGTTTTGTCAGAGTTTAACTGGTTTGAATTCAAATGTGCCTTTCTCCTAGACTGGTTACAATATCAAGGTTAAAGAGCATAGTCTTACCTTGCTATTTACTCATAGCTGTAGGGGAAAATAGTTAGATGCATACATTTTCCAAGTCTATTAGCGCTATGTGAAATGCAAAAAGCCTCGTTCAGGATTTGAACTCGTGTCGCTGTATCCATTCCCTACGACGATAACCTTTACACAACGAGCGTTATTTTATGTCGAGAGGTTTGAGAATCGCATTCATTGTAAGCTCATATTTACAGTTTTTGTCGAGTTTCTAGAGAGTTTTTTGTACACGAATAATTAAACAAAAAGATCTATTTGAACCATATATATGGGAGTACGAACAAGACATGTAGGAAACTCCTGGAGAAGCAAGGACGAACTCATAAGTGACGCCCTCCTATGGAAGCTAGCGCTGCGCAGAGGACCTCCCGAGAACAATGAGTGATAGGGCGGTTGGAGAGAGCACAGATCCATGTGCGAACCCGGAACTTTGTGGTTCTTAGTCAGACGCTCTACATTCAAAACAAAGCGCCAAAAATTAGCGATAGCTACATAATAGCGTATAGCTGCTCCCTTCTACTGAATAAAAGCAGACTCGCAAGGAGTCTACGAAGTGATAGAATCATCGCATAGGTATATATATCCAGATACATTTCAAAGCTGTTCATAACTGGTTTGGGCTTGTTGGGTGTGACTGAAGGGAATTTAGTGGGGTCTGCAGTATGGAACCAGTTTCATGACAGGGGAACACAATGGGGGGGGGTGCATTATGTTGCTGGAGCATTGGTCACCCCCAGTTCCAGTAAGGAGGGAAGTTCAGGGAGATTGTCAAAGACAGTGGGGTCAGTGGGATTGCTTTTATTTAGAAGGTACTGGTAGTGTTCAGCCCAACGATCTAGTATTTCTTTTTTGTCGGAGATAAGCCTAGATCCATCTGCACTTCTAACGGGGCAAGTTGGATTTCTGTGAGGCCAAATGCTCTTTTTATGGCACTGTAGCGAGGGAGTATATCTCCTTTTCACTAGCGCTAGACAAAGATTGTTTTTTGCGTTTGGGGTGGAGCGCCACATCTACCATCAGCTCCTTACTTTACCACAAAGATACCCGTGCTACTCATACGCTGAGTTGGCGAGGACCGGTATCGAACCAAGAACTTTGTGGTTCTTAGGCTGGTACTCTACCGACTGAGCTAAGCCGACTGTGTGAAAATATTTATTATCGACTCCAAAAATGCAGATGGGAATTTCCCTTGTAATATGTGTGACTGCGTCTGCAAGTCCAGAATTGGACTAACTAACCAACAGAGAGTCCACAACTGTTGAAGATATGGAGTGACGTCATTGTCGCCTGCGACGGAATTCTAAAATGCAAAGAAAAAAAAAGTCACCACCAGGAAACATGGCAAGCTTTAGGGGGTGCAACAAGATCTGTGCATGTCACACCTGTCAAGGCCGACTCATGTTTCACTTGTGTTTTGTTGATGATGTGGTTTTTTCCGACGTCCAACACAACACGCCCAAACACCTTTACAAAGTCACCATCACAGCTTGCACAACATCCTGCTGACAGGCTGTGTTTATAGCCTCATGCGGTTTTCCCAACACACGAAGTTGATAACCTGCTTGGAAAGAGCTGGAAACGTGACTTGTCTGACCAGGCGACACGGCGCCAGTCCTTCACGGTCCGATGGTGATGTTATGTTGTCCGGTAACCGATGCCATGGTGTCAATAATGGCACCCTTATTGGTAGAAGATAACAAGACCCCATGAAATGCAATGTAATCCGTAAAGTGCTATGATTAATGGGTTGAGTAGTACCAGCGTTGAATTTGGGAAGTGATTTACTAAAATGTTCCTCTTCGTTGGGAATTAACAAGCGTTTTTGGAGTTGATAATACATATTTTCACACGGTCGGCTTGAGTGCCAGTAGCATTTGACACTGTATCGTTGTGTTTTCTCAGATGACTCACCAGGCCAGCCTAGCCCTGGAGAGACATACTGTTCCACATAA
>CM042163.1:66407718-66420218 GCA_023376005.1 Doryteuthis pealeii
CAAACCAAATAATACATTATAGCAATATAAAAATAAATAAATTTTTTACTTAAAAACAAATTTTTATAAACATTTTCTATTTAACCCATAGATGGGACCCTAACAGGTACTACCACACCGGGTCAAAGTGGACCAGGGAGCAATGGTGATGAAGGGGTGCTCCACATTCTCCAAACCTCCAAAACTGGAACCTCACCATCAGATAGAGTTTAACGTCATTCACAGGAGCCACCGCCTTCTAGCACCCATATGATAAAAAGGGTTGGGCTTGCCATAATGGCAATAGGGTTGGGAAAATCATATAGGTGCTAGGGGGAATTTTCGTAATATATAAATCAAAACAGTCCGGCCTCGATATGAAATATTTCAGTCATTAACAAAATATAAACATTAAACGTCAATTCACCGACGAACGTTTTTTTTTAACTAATTGAACAGATGACAATGTCATTGGGTCAGTTAATTAAAATCTCACATTGTTAATTTACCGTTTCATTCCTTGACACATATATTAAGTTGAAAATTGTAAATACAAGGAGAATTATATGACGAGATTTCATTTTCAGCTGGTATTCCCAAAACGTGACGGAAAAACCATATATCATTATGCAGTAATGCTGATAGCTTTTTGAGTTAGTGCGTCCTGGGACGCACATATTTGCTTTGGATGAGTCCCCGGGAAAATTTATGGGTCCCAACAAAAGTTTCTTAATCAATTATAGGTTTTTATTTATGATCTGGGTAAACAACTAAAGCCGTCTAACCCCTACCTTTAACCTATCCTGTATAATTCGTTTCTAAGAAACTATTGAAATGTATTTACAGTTAGCTTAAAATGGTGAGGGAAGAAAAATGAAAAACCCTGGGACGCATGGATATTACTGCGTCCTTTTAGATCTTTGGGCGTCAGGGACACAGGACGCGTACCTATTAGCATATCTGGTTATGTACTGCTTGAGCGCTCTTGGCTCGTGGCGATGATGCTTTGACTCCGAAACTATTTCTTATCCCAGAGTCATCATTCAATGGGGGTGGTGGTGGAACAACTGCTTTTTTCAGTAACATGCTACTGCATCCACACTAAAGTCCAACCCTTCCACATCTAGGCAGGACGGTGTAAACGTGATAGTGTCAGAGCTGTAGTATACGGAACTTAAATTGTTGGTAGGGCCACCCAAGATAGATAGGTCTGGCATTCAGTGGTATTTTGAACCACAACGCGACCGAAGGGGCTATGGTAAAAATTCCAAGAGACATCTGCGTCGGAAACCGGTGGTTACTCTGGGTCCCCTTGTACATGAGTCTGCTGGATACTCTGAGGCAAACAAAAGTGTCTGCATTGGGGTTTTGGAGACCGCTTGCGTACTTCCTTATCCCATGATACACCATCATTGATTACTTTAACAATAGAAAGCTGCTACATTTATTGTCAACCGCGACAAGGATCAGTTGTATCATTTTGTGTATATATCATTCAATTAACTTACTTGTGAGGGATAAATTGGGGAAATCACTCTCCAATAACTACTTTAGCACATTGGTAGTATTAACAACAACGGTCAAAGGGGCTATGGTAAAAATTCCAAGAGGTATCTGTGTCATCAAACCGGCGGTTACTTTTGTCCTCTTGTCCCTGAGTCTGCTGGATAATCTGAGGCATGGGGACCGCTTGCGTACTTCCTAATCCCATGATACTCCATAAATGATTACTTTAACACTTAGGTAGTATTAACAATAGAAAGCTGCTACATTTATTGTCAACCACGACAAGGATCAGTTGTGTCGTTTTGTGTGTATATCATTCAATTAACTTACTTTTGAAGAATATTGTTGAAGGGGAAGTGTCGTATTTTGGCGAAAGAAAGGAACACTAGGGAGGGACAGATTCTCGCGCGAAAAAAAAAGGAACATCTTGCGCGTTAAGGTAACGAGAGACATTAATGCCAGCTGGACTTATAGCGCCATATTCGCGATGTGTACGGGTGAGAACGAAATGATTGTCCTGATGACCCGTGGGGTGTCATTTCAAACCTGATAACTGGAGACAATCAAATGTTTCGTTCAGCCAATCAGAGTTCATTTTACATAGAGAAATCAGTAAGTTTCTGACCCATTTTTCTTTCACCTTATCACTGTTGTCCTTCACTAAGCGTAGCCAAGTCTGAAACAAGGCCAAATGTATGAGGCACCCAGTGAGAATCGAACTCACTAAAACGCTCTGCTAATCTAGCTTGCTAACCATTACAACACGTGAAGTGCCCTATTAATACTTGGTATAGTTATTTATTAAGCTTAGCTTAAATTTGCCACATGGCCAGAAGTATGGGCACCCAGTGAGAATCGAACTCGATGGACAAGTTCATTAGTATTGTTACCTTTTATTGTAACGAACAAGGAATTATGAATACAGTCCCCAGTCGGTAGAGAGATCGCCTAGGAATAACAAGGTTCCTGGTTCGATACCATCCCTCGCCAACTCAGCGTGTGAGTAGCTCAGGGATCTGTGCGGTAAAGTAAGGAGCTGATGGTAGGTGTGGCTTCCACATCAGGTGCAAAAACAATCTCTTTGTAAAAAGTAAAAAGGGATAGACTCCTCGCTATCTAGCTGATACCGACTTTAGCCCACCCCGAAGAATTTTACTTTTTACATCAATTTAAAAAAAAGGCAGTGATGCTGATAGCTTTTTGAGTTAGTGCGTCCTGAGACGCACATATTTGTTTTGGATGAGTCCCCGGGAAAATTTATGGGTCATAGCGTAACGGTTAATCGTCATAGAAAATGGAATCGGCAACACGAGTTCAAATCCTGGACCAGGCTGGTTGCGTTTTTATTCGCACTAATGTCCTTGGGGAAAGGCATGAATCGATCTGTTCTTCCCCCAGCTATGGGTATACAGTAGAGCTTGCAGAGTTCCTAGTAAGGCAACCAATCTAGGAGAAGGAAAATAAAATTCAAACCTGCTATACCCGTTCAAAAATTGATCTTGTGTCATACGAAGGAGCTTGGCGTAATGGTTATTGTCATAGGAAATGGAAGCGGCGACCCAAGTTCAAATCCTGGACAGGCTGGTTGCATTTTACTTCGCACTAATACTCTTGCAAAAGGCATGAATTCATATATCCCCCCCCCAGCTATGGGTAAATTGTAGAGCAGACAGTGTTCTTTTGCCTTGGTTAAGTAACCGGTCTAATCTGGAGAAGGAAGATTTTGAATTCAATCCAGCTGTACTCCACTTAACAAATTGACCTTGTCACATTCTGCCCATGGGGGAGTGATTGGGTAAATGCATGCATCGATTAAAAGATATTCATCTTGATATTAGATATTCCAGAAATGAGAGAGGATATATCAGAATTTTTCTATTTTTTTTTAATATGTCTGAATTTCTTACAAAATTCTTAGTCGGGTACAGGCTGACACAATTTTCACCTAAAATGATATCTTCGAAATTCGACGAATATATATATATATATATATATATATATATATATATATGGTGTGTGTGTGTTGTAATGTCGTCGGGGGGGGGGGGGCTAATGTCGGTATCAGCCAGATAGTGAGGGAGTCTATTCCCTTTTCACTAGCGCTAGACCGTGGAGATTATTTTAACATCTGAGGTGGAGCACCACACCTACCATCAGCTCCTCACTTTACCGCACAGATCCTGTGCAACTCATACGCTGGGTTGGCGAGGGCCGGTATCGAACCAAGACCTTGTGATTCCTAACCGAACACTCTACCGACTGATCTAAACCGGCCACACACACACACACACACATATATATATATATATATATATAATATATATATATATATATATATATATATATATAATATATATATATATATATATATATATATATATATATATATATATATATATATATATATATATATAAATATATACACATATATAATATATATATATATATATACATATATATATACACATATAATATAAATATATATACATATATATATATAAACATATATATATATATATGTGTGTGTGTGTGTGTGTGTGTGTGTGTGTCTGTGTGTGATGTAAATTATTACTGACACATTAACATTATCCATTTCATACTTTCATTCATTATACCAAATTTTGTAAATTTCTCATGAAGTTTTACTCCATCTTATTATTGTTGCTTTTTATCATAACACTATATGTTCCTACACCCTTCAGCATTACTATTATTCTATTGCTCCTTATATTCCATCCTCTCATTGTAATTTTTTTATCAACGTAAACCTGTCGACCCGATGATATAGCACTGTTTCCTGTGGGGGTCACAGAGTTTATCTGTTAAGATGAAAACCACCAACAATGGGAATGGGCAAGTTAGTAGTAAAATAAAAAATGACAACAGTGTACCACGATCGGATCGGCGCCAGATGGCTAGAGACAACCGTTCACCCGGGTGTGAAGTGGACAGGCCTGGCGACCGGACACTGACCGCATAATTATGCCTTATTAGCGCCTTTTTTTTAATTAATGACAATTACCAACTCTCCATGCTAGGCAATACTCTTCAATTCGACAGTATTTTAAGAGTATTTTACATTTCCCATTATTAGAAGAAGGCAATTATAATTTTTCTCTCTCATATATATATATATATATATATATATATATATATATATATATATATATATATATATATAAGTAAGGAAATGAATCCGACAGTATAAGTATAGATAAAAGGATATGAAAACACACAATGATGTTAAAATGAAAATATTTTATATCATATTCATAGCAAATATTGAACAATATTTCGATTTATAAAAATCATCACCAGAGCTTGTTTTTAAACCGGACTCATGAATTCAGATATATATATATATATATATATATATATATATACCGTTCGATGAAGAGAAGCAAGTGCTCTCGAAAAATAAACGAAACTTAAAACTAAAAAACCGAGTTTCTCATATTTTATTCCTAATGGTTCACACTAAATCCCAAACAATATATATACTAAGGACACGAAATTTTTTACCATCTAATGAGACAGGCATTCGGCCCACAACAATCATCAATGGTTCCCCTCAAATCAAAGGACGGGCCTCTCCTCCATAAGAGTCCTGAGGGTATCATAAAACAATGGACGGAGCACTTCACATATCTCTTTCACAACCCCTCAGTTATCGATGACAGTGTCATCGACAGGGAAACGATCCATGAGATGATGGATCACCACACCATCGATGAGATCCGTGAAACAATTAATGAAATAAATACTGGAAAGGCACCCGGTCTTCATGGCATTTCTGTTGAGGTTCTCTGCTACGGTGGTTACAAGATCGCTGTGGAGGTCTACCATCTCCGATATATGGTTGGGTGCCCTGTTCCTCAGGACTGGATCGATGCAATCTTGGTCTCGCTATACAAGGGCAAAGGCGTGCGGTCGGTCTGTGGCAATTACCGAGGCATAAGCCTTCTCGAGACAGTGGACAAGGTCTTTGCTAAGCCCCTGCTCAACTGGCACACTAGGTGGGTCTCTCCCTCGGTTATCCCAGAATGCCAAAGCGGCTTCAGACGAGGTTGTGGAATGATGGACATGATCTTTTCCGCTCGGTAACTTCAGGAGAAATGCACCGAACAGCATGTAGCACTCTACCAGGTCTTCGTGGATCTAACGAAATCCTTTGACACGGTGAATTGACCTGCGCTATGGGTTATTCTCAGGAAATTTGGATGCCCACCGGAGTTCGTGCATATGTTTGAACAACTCCATCAGGGTATGAAGGCACGCTTCCACTTCAATGGGTCACTCTCGGAGCCAATAATCATCGACAACGGTGTCAAGCAGGGTGATATCCCTGCATTACATTCTGTAATACACTCCACGTAGACACTTACTTAGGCTAGACGGGCGGTCGAAGAGGCCTCTTCCTATCAATCAGCTGGTCATGTCGAACCCTAGCACCTATATGATTGCTCCAGCCATTCCTTCTAGCACATATAGGATAAAAAAAAGGTTGAGGGTTTTCAAAAAGGGCAAAGAAGTTGCGACAATCATATAGGTGCTAGGGCTTGACCAGCCGATTGATCGGAGGGGGCCTCTCCGACTACTTGTCTAGCCTATGAAGCAGCCAAGTGGAGTGTTGCATGTCATGGACTGCTCACCCACGGTCAAAAGGGGTCCCATTGGGGAGTTACTCCTCTGCAGAGGTGCAGTCGGTGTATTCTTCGGCCCCACTGACAGGGCGGTTTTAAGACTGGTGAATCTATAATTGCAAAACAGCTTTTCGTACTTATTTTTTTCTAATTGTTAAAAATTGATTAAATCTTTTCTTAAACGGACTATTTGTTTGTTTTTTATTATCTCTCTCTCTCTCTCTCTCTCTCTCTCTCTCTCTATATATATATATATATATATATATATTATATATATATATATATATATGTTGTATTAAACTCGATAGACGATTCTTGTCGGACGAGTTTTTGTTCAATCCTTTCTAAATGTCTGGCCATCTTTTTCATGTCGAGGTGGAACTGGTGTAGCAATCCACCAAATGTTTCTTCCCGAGCGCTTTCGGCATGTCTATCTGCCATCTTCAGGTGTGAAACTGATGGAATGTTTCGGTTGTCTCGCTTTTAAAACGAGCAGTAGCAGTAGAAAATGGTAGTGGGGGTAGTAAGAATTGGTAGTGGGAAGTAGTAGGAATTGGTAGTGGGTTCACACACACACACACACACACACACACACACACACACACATATATATATATATATATATATATATATATATATATATATATATATATATATAAGACTTTCAAAGAAGAATATAGAAGTACATTTAAGGCCAATACTTATATCGTATTTATTTTATAAGTGACAATTTTACTTTTATTTATTTATTTAGAAAAATAAAAAAAACTCGTTTAAAATTCGCCCTCAGCGACTGCTAATTAAAATATCAAGTCACACCCTATTTATAGAATTTTTATTATAATTAATTATAAATAAATAAATAAATACCGTATATACTCAGGTAATGACTTTGTTTTTATTTTATTTTCATAATTATTCTTTGAAGAAGGCATAATCAGTTTTTTTAAAGATTTAATCTGATCAAAGTAAACGAACTAATTTGCAAGTAAAAGTTTAAAAAGAATTAATAAAATACATCTCATACCGACAATACGATACTCCACCAAATTAAGGATTACTACTTACACATATGGGTCGGGTTAGCTCAGTCGGTAGAGCGTTCGGCTAGAAACCACAAGGTTCCTAGTTCGATACCGGTCCTCGCCAACTCAGCGTATGAGTAGCATATAGATCTGTGCAGTAAAGTAAGGAGCTGATGGTAGGTGTGGCGCTCCACCTCAGATGCTAAAATAATCTCCTTTGTCTAGCGCTATTGAAAAGGGGATAGACTCCCTCGCTGACTTACTTTACTTACTTTTACTTACACATAAAATAGTTTCTATTCTACCATTAATGTGTGGGTGACAACCCATGATGCTTAAGGATAGAATCCAGGTGGATGAGCAGTCCATGACATGCAATATTCCACTTTGGCCCGTTCTTGGGCTAGACGGGCGGTCGGAGAGGCCCCCGCTGATCAGTCCCGGCTGCCCCAACCCTATTACTCTTATGGCAAGCCCCAACCCTTTTTATCATATGTATGCTAGAAGGCGGTGGCTGGGGTCTACATGTCCTGGGAATAACGTTAAACTATCTGATGGTGAGGTTCCAGTTTTGGAGGTTTGGGGGATGTGGAGCACCCCTTCATCACCATTGCTCCCATGTCCACTCTGACACGGAGTGGTAGTACGTGTTAGGGTCCCATCTATGGGTTAAATAGAAAAATGTGTTTATAAAAAAATTGAGCATCCATTTAAGAATGAATACATTTTAAAACTTTGTCGGCATTAAATGACCCCACTGGGATTGGTATGCCGTAAAGCAAAACAAACCAAAAGAAAAACAAACCCAGTAATCCTTGCATTAATTGGTGACTACTGACAATCATTTTCTTCTGGATTTCCAAAGCACAGCATGCAGATTAAATGCCGAAAAATTGATCAAAGAAAATTTTAAGTAAAGATAATTCGATGTTTGTTCACAAATTATCCCCTATCACCGGAAATATCTATTTTTATTGCGGAAAATGACGAAATCCATGCCTTTAATGGTGGAGTAACTGTAAGGTATGTGGGACAGGGATACCTCCCCCACCTCCTAAAAAATCCCAAACCAACTATGCCTATGTATATCGAATTCAGATAGAGTTGGTATTAAAATACAATCACGATTATTGTTTCTCCCTCACTCCTCTACACACAGAAATTGATGTGTCATGATATACGTAACTGTAAGATTGAATGAATGTTTTTATGTATTCGTTTCAGGTCCAGCCCACCGTGATATTCCCGCTTACGTAAACATTTAGTTGCTAACCCGTTCGCTACCAAGGTCTTGTGTCAAGTCCATCTCGTGGAAACAGAAAGTCTTCATAGAACATGTAAATATGGTGGGCCATATTTATCACCGGTCCTTGTAGCATACAGGAATGTTTTATCGCGTGGGGTGGGGGTCAAGCAGCATGATTGTAACATTGTATAAGTCTTATAAAGTAAGTAAGTAAAGTCGTCGGGGTAGCCTAATGTCGGTATCAGCCAATCAGCGAGGGATTCTATCCCCTTTTCAATAGCGTTAGACCAAGGAGATTATTTTACCGTCTGGGATAGAGCGCTGCACCTACAATCAGCTCCTCACTTTAACGCACAGATTCCTGTGCTACTCATACGCTGAGTTGGCGAGGGCCAGTATCGAACCAGAAACCTTGGGATTCCTTAGCCGAACGCTCTACCGACTGAGCTGAACGGGCCCTGTATAAGTCTTATACACCAGATGTATTTGTAGGCTTATTACCTGATTTTATTATACTCATTACCAGATTTTGATAATCAAAATTATATGATCTTGCAATACCTATGAGAGGAATTATAATTCTTACCAGAGAATAGTACATGAGATGCTGTTTATGACTCCTGTGTTCTTTGTAAATAAAAAAATGGGATCTAAGCCACTGTCTGTTTCCTTTGTAGGTCGGATTAATATATTTCTCCTACGGGACAGCTGGTCAGATAATTATGGATTGCAGACCGGTTTTATTTTCCTTGCAAATCAACCACAAGCGATTGATGGCTGACGGTTAGAAGCTCGGCATTTGACAACCACTTCTGGACCAAGCTTTCTTATCAGGAATTTTGAAGTTGACGCTTTAAAAGGATGCGACAGCTTAACTCTACTTTTATACTGAAAAGGTAACTTAACTATTTGCAATAGCTCTTAAGTAAACATATCAAACAAAAGTGGATATAACAACACAATAACTAAACTCAATTGATATTTCGCCTCAGTATTTAGTGAAGCTTTTTTAAAAATTTATTGTGAAGACAAAATGCTTTATACAGTCTACTTTTATACTGAAAAGTTAATTGAAATATTGCAATAGCTCTTAAGTAAACATATCAAACAATGTTGAGAATTTCAAAGACCCATTCCTATAAGGATTTATCGAAAAATGGCCTTTTCATTTAAAAAGTTATTTCCCTTATTAAATTCCGCTTAGAAATACACATTGTACCACATCCTGTTTGTGCGGAAGGTAAATACATACCAAGATGGTTTTGGCATTGAATAACCCACGAAGGTTGATATGCCATTAAACAAAGAAACCTGAAGATTTGAGTAAATATCACTTTTCTCCATGGGAAGAAAGTCTATCGTGTTACGTGGTTGCCTGTAAGATATATTTCGAATATATCTTTTGTCCACTCCTGCAGAAAATGATAGCGAACGCCCATGTGTACAGCCAATGTTAGGTCTAATTTTTCTTCATGGTCTGTTCGGAAACAAATAGTATGGGAACCACTGAACAATCAAAGTGTGCTGAAAACATTTTTACAGTTTATGAAAAAAAAACCAACAAACAAAAACCCAACCTGTTGTGGACTATCCTGGCGTACCCAGCGTACAGAATGCGTTGGTTCATGACTATTTATACACGGCTGTCTGAGAGCACCGGGGTGATTACTGTGACTGCAAGGGTCACGGAACCATTACGCGAACCGGCTACCACGAGGTTGTGAGTTTCTTGAAGTGATGGTTAGCAAGCTATTCTCGCAAATCCATTTCTATTGAATAGTGGGTTTAATCCTAGCCGGATGCCCCATACTTACAACCCAGTGTCAATTCCTATCCATTGCGAAAGAGCTGAGTAAATATTAGGACGTCCCATGGAGATGTAATGGTTAGCAAGCTGATCTCGCAGATCCATTGCTACTGAATAGAGAGTTCGATTCTCGATGGATTATTTTTTAAAATAATTTATCTATTCTCACCCGGTACTATTCGCTTACAATATTGCACAGGAAATGGAGGAATTAAAAAAAAATTCTATCTGAATTTTCCTATGAAATGAATAGCTACATAATTGAGAGTAACTTCCCCTTGTTTCTTTCACTTTGAGGAAACCGCATGTTATGTTTTGTAAAAACACGGATTTTTCGACAAATTGGGTATACCTATACTTTTCTAATATACAGGTACTCTCACAGAAATATTAACATCTTTTTTTATCAATTTAGTAATTTTAATACACTTATAGGAATACCGTTAATATATTTTCAAACAGTCTCCACATGTTCACCATCCCTGTCAACATATGCTTAGAATCTTACACAGGTGATTAAAAAAAATATGTAGCTAATGTTCAGATTACCCTTAAATGTACTAGTATACTGAATACTGTATGGTCCAGTATACAACACAACCCCTCCCCACAATGAAACGAACAAACAAACCCAAAAGCAAGAATAATATAAAGAGTAGTTTTATTACTGAATGTTTATTTTTCACTTTATATGAAACTTTTCAAATGTCACTATATGAATATATTGATGGGTAGTATATTTATCCTGTATGTCATCGTATAGCCTTGAGGGAATACTGTGTACGAGCGAATATGAATCGAACTCTGTATCCAGAACAACTCATCTACGAGAAGAAAAAACTAAAAAAAAAAAAAAAAGAAGACCTTTTGGCCCTTATATTAAACAGATCTTGGAGAAGTCATATAGTTGACCGAGAGAAAGGTTGTCGGAATGGATATATATATATATATATATATATATATATATATATATATATATATTGCTTAAAAGAGACTACAATGTTCCATATTGTTTATGATTCAAAGTTTCACATGCGGTATGTCTGCACGATCATAAGATTAATTAAGAACCTTTAAAAATATTTGTAATTTATTTTGGACAATAAATTGATCAAAACGCTTGCATATATATATATATATATATATATATATATAATAAGTAATCCACAGACACGTGTTTCGAAGTATCACTTCTCATCAGTGTGGTTATACAATTAACAGCTACCCTTGGCCGGGTTTGAGACCCGAATGAACTTTCGTTCGCCAATCCTCTTACCCGTACGGCCAGAGGCAGCTGTCAAATATAGGAGAATATTTAATCACTACATTTCTAAGCGGAAATGAATTCACTAGAGGCCTCAAACATTTGTAAACAAAGCGAGGTTTAGCTACACGCCAGTTTGCGGTGAATCCGCAATTAAATCCCTATTTAAATTGCTCGACCAAAGTGGGAGCATATATATAATAAATAATAATAATATATATATATATAATCTCCATGCTTATCTATATCTATATCTATATAAAACTCTGTTTATGTCAACTTTAGTCTATTACGGCTAAGACATGGTGAAAGCACCGGTTCCCGCTAGATCCCCGAAGTTAAGTAGCGATGAGCCAGTTCAATACTTAATTGGGTTACCACTTAATCAATAGCAAGTATTTTACGCAGCTTGGATCCTTTGTTTATCACGACTTGATTCGGCATTAAATGACCCGAAAAGGCTTTATATGGCATAAAACAAGCCAACCACTATCCACTTGTCTATCTCGGCCCGGTCGGCCATCTCTCTAATCACCTCAAAGATAGATCGCGCGCGAAACAGTTGGTAGCAACGATTTTTCATTGGCGGCCATCTTTGATCCAGTTTCTTTCTCCGTGCGCGAAGCGAAACAAACTGTCGGTGTTACTGTTCAGCGAACGACTTGTTATATAAAAAAAAACTGCCATCCATTCATTTGTGTGATAAACGTGATTGTCTAAGCAAAGCAAGACAAGTTTTACACGCTGTTTGTCGTAGGCTTATTTAAAAACAAAAAAAGAAAAGAAAAAGAAAAAGAAAACAACATTGACATAAATTCAAAACAATGTGCATTGTGACAGTGGACAGCTTAAGGCAAGATGTGCCCCACTTGAAATAAACAACCACCCCCACGTGAAAAAAAGGGGGGGGGACGAGGAGGAAAAAAATTTAAATCTTTATCTATCTGTTATAGCATGAGACCTATCGAGATTTTATCAAACCTTCCTGTCTAAAGGGGCCACGCTAAATATTATAAATTGTTCTGATAAC
>CM042163.1:66425218-66437718 GCA_023376005.1 Doryteuthis pealeii
GAAAAGTCAGTCAGATTTCGATGCTGGTCAGATGTAGTTCTTGTGTCTAGCCACACTGAAGAGGCATGAAACGCCGAAACACCCGTGTCTGTTGATAACTTATATATATCTGATAAAGGGAATGACTTACCGGGGAAAAATATTGAGTTAATCGCAATATTGATGGTTGGTACAAGTATTAACCGTATAAGTCAGTGTTATAACAAATATAGAGTGCTCAATACGTTAGTAGAGCGGATTTAGTATTACAGTGTGTATTGAAATAACCTACTCGAGTTTCACCATAAGGATCTTCAGGGGTAATTCCAATCAATTAATCAAGACATTGATTAATTACAGCTAATTGCGGAAGTTAATTCACTTCCGCAATTAGCTGTAATCAAAGTCTATATTTCAATACACACTGTAATAATATATATATATATATATATATATATATATATATATATATATATATATATATATATATCCGTAGATGGGTTACCAGATAAGTTGGTATTAAGATGATTTGGCCCTTTCTTCCAACGGCGGAATATTAGAGTGTTCAGGTCCCAGCTGTGGGTTCGATGTTCAATATAATTGAACAGAGCAATATAATTGGTAAAGAAAAAGGCTTAAAAATGGCGAAACCTGTGGGCAGAAATAGATCTATAACCCCCAAATTACCGATTTTTAGGCCTTTTTCTTAACAATATATATAAGTTAAGGTAGCGTGGACATGAAGTCAACGGTGCCTGGTTACTGACGGTTTCTCGCCTATCCGATATTCATACCACTATATAACTTAAATATCAATGCTCTATAAATGATATTGAACACTGTTTACTTATAAATATACCACCCATATTCTCTCTCTCTCTCTCACATATATATATATATATATATATATATATATATATATATATGAAGAAAAAATGGAACTGAATCCAACAGTATGTAATATTGTTAACATTGAAAAAACACCAGTTTCATAAACATTATTGGTTTATGAAACTTGTGTTTTTTCACTCTTTTACAATATCACACACACACACACACACACACACACACACACATAATGATGGTTGTTAGGGAGTCCCCGTATCGTTCTTTGTTGATATATATGATGGATGTTGTCTTAGAAGCATGAAAACTAGGTCTACCTCCAAACCCCTAGGTGAAGTTCGTGAACAAACAGACAAACAAACAAAGAAACAAACAGGAACTACAACTTTTAAGATTGTACATTCAACAAGAGAAAATTAGATATCTTATAATAATAATAATGATAAGCCTGCAAAATGGTTTGAATTTTTTTAAAGAGCTCCAATACAGCTCATTTCTTTGACCCCCTTGGCAAAGGGATGAGTTCATTCCAAGTGGGGGTAAGGAACTCTGCAAAGCAGGTGCATTCAACTTCCGAGGGTACTTGCCATTCCCGCATATCCAATTAGTATTATATGCCTTTAGAAGAAGCGGTTTCATGTTGTGCAGTAGGGTAGGTCGATTTTTCACTTTTTAAAAATATCAAATTGTCTATCTATGCGAAAGCTGTGTATTAGTATACTGACTACTGATTAAAAAAAAAAACATCTTTTATTTGTGCACCATTGTTTGAGGAAATAGCATCAAAGACTGTCTGCTAAAATGCACTAAAAATCCTCGTTTTCGCAAAATTAGCCTTTAGATATATATATATATATATATATATATATATATATATATATATATTTGTATTTGGGAAGATATTTAAAAATTCAAATTTGAAAATAACAGAAGGGAAAGTCATCTGCATGTTATTTTGTTTATCTTTTTTTTTTTTGTATGTTTTTTTTTCGCTTTGAAATATAATATTGATTAATTGAATTAATTACATCATTTATATCTTTTTAAAAAATTGTAAATCATTGATTGGAAATTTCTTACTATATTGTTATATATTTCCGTGGGGATTTTTATGGGTCAACCGGCGAGGATCTCACTCGTGATAAGTAATAACAGATCTGAGAAACTAAAAAAACCCTCTACTCAAGCGACACCGGGTAGCCACTTCTAGTAATACATAAGGTATAAACAAATTTTGACATCCTATTTTCAAAATTTAGAACAACAACGAAAATTCTATTTCTAATACGTCACCGGATCATTTCATACTTCTGAAATTCAACATAACATAGATGTCTATTTCTGTTGCGTCATCGAAGTGTCCATAACATAAAAATGAGCAATTATCTTATTCAACTAGAAAAGTACCCTGTTAGGCTCATTTAGGTAAGTAAAATAAGTCGTCTAAATAGTTACGTATTTACTACTGGCGGGAGAGGAGGGTGCCTGGGTCCAATTAGGAAAAAAATAAAAAAGTAAAAAAAATAAAAAAAAAAAAAAAAAGTAAAAAGAAAAAAAAAAGTAAAAAGAGAACTCTAGAATTTCGTAATGTTGATTTTCTAGTCAGGCAAGCTACCCCCCACCCCCCACAACCGCATTTGAAATATTGAGTAACACAATTTTCTCCCCCGTCCCCTTTTTTGCTGTACTAAACTTAATAAATATCGCCACCGTAATGAATAATAATTAGTAACTATACAATGTCTCCGCCTTAGGAATACGGCCTAGAAAAAAAAAAAAAAAAAAAAAAAAAGAAAAAAAAAATCACACTAAGAAAAGAGGCGTCACTATGTGCCAGGAAATGTTTTAGGACAGTGCTAAATCGTACACACACACACACACACACACACACAAACGCTGACATAAATCGTGCACACACACACATATCTATATATAAATGGTTCACTCACTATTATATATATATATGAATGGTACACACACTAATATATATATATGAGTGTGTGTACCGTATCATTATATATATATATATATATATATATATATATATATATATATAAATGGTATGGTACGGTACACACACCCATATATATATATATATATATATATATATATATATATATGTGTGTGTGTGTATGTTATGTATAAACTTTGTTCTTGTGAACGTTGTTTTTTTTAAATATTTAGAAGCATTGAAAAAAAGAACAAGAAACAAACAAAAAACAAAACATAAAACATAAAACAGAATTTTAATTTTCCACTTTTGTTCTATTCCTGGTTCGATCAATTCCGATATTTCGGGTGAACAATCACCCTTTTTCAAGGTATAGGGAATAGAGACTATCTGAAGAAAAATGAAATACTGTATATGAGAGAAAAAAATAGATGAAGTCACTTATATATATATAAATTGTACACACACACACACACACACACACTGAGTCGTAGTTTGACTTACGATTTTTCCTTAACTTAGTGTTAATCTATCTTAAGCTAAAACTCTCATTCATCACTAACACACATGGGTGTAATGGCTAACGTGCTGCGCTGCGACATCACTGTAAGCGAGGTCGAGCCCCAGTCGCGCTATTACGATCATTTTCGGACTAATACGCTTGGGAAAAGCATCTCACCTTGTAATGGTTAGCAAGCTAGTCTCCTATGTCCATTAATAATTAATAGCGAATTGGGACCTTGCGCCACATCCTGTTCGTGACGAAGAAAATTTGGTAGATGAGGCGTCATTTATGCCCCCCCCCTTTTTATAGACATTTAATTACATTGTGTTCGCATGATATCTTTTTTTCTTAATTCAACACGCAAGCACGCGATAAAAAACGGCCGGCTAGCTCGGTGAGTGACTCACATAATCGAAGATGTTCATAACTACCGTATTTGACGGCATATAAGACGCACGGGCATATAAGACGCACCCCCATTTCAGCAGGTCAAATTCAGGAAAAAAAAGTTTAGTGTATTTAAGCATATATTGTTGAAAACAGTCTAGCTGTGCATTAAACAAGCAGAAACGTAGCTGTATAAAAGCAATTTGGTAGTACAGGCAAGCAATAAGAATATTAATAATATAAATAATAAAATAATCATAGAGAAGATTAGCCTAGGCCTACGGGAGGTCTCAAACTTCACCTACGATGTATAAGACGCAGGGCAATTTTTTGAGCCAAAATTTTGGGAAAAAAAGTGCGTCCTATATGCTGTCAAATACGATATATTTTTGTTTTATCTTTTATAAATATTTATTTTTTTTTTTTATCTAGCGGCACCTGAAAACAATTCTTGACACATATTGAGTTTTCTTTTAAGTGCAATTCTCATTTTTTATTTCTTCAGTATTTCACACGCGGGTTTATTGTCGGATTTGACTGACCAATCTTGGGCGGTGAACTGGCTTGTGGCTAAATTAGCTGCGTACGTCAAACATTCTGTTCGAGCCCGAGTCAAAAGGCGGGAGTTTGAGTGCTGATTTTTTAAAGGCTGTCATGCCCTTATCACTTGGCGTAATACAGTCTTCCTGTTCTTACTTCCGTATATTTGAGCTTGTGTTGGACTAAGCTTAGTAAGTAAAATATCAAACGAAATAAAAACTGAACAAGGTTTCTGAGGCATTTGAGAAGTTATCTGGTGTTGAGAAGCACGCGAAATATTAGATTTTCTTGAATTACCAACAAATGTGGCACAATGTTACAGTTGTGGTCCTATTTTGATGTCACCATTTTTTTTTCGGTCATCTACCGACCCAAATCAAACTTCTTTCTATAAATAACAATAATAGTAATTTAAAAAAAAGAATAACAAAGACTCTAAAGTTGCGGTTCTGCTTGTGGTCACATTGTTACATCTTACAAAAAATTAGTATTTTAGTTTTTATTTAGATAAAATAATTTCTAACCCATTTATATATTTTAAAAAATAACATTTTGTTCAGAAGAGCTATTGCAATAGTTCAATATGTAAAAAGTGTAATAATATTGATTTAACTCTCTCACACTCTGTTTTTCTTTCTTTACGTCTTTTCATCTTTTCATTATGTTCGATTGAAACAGATTAGCGTTATCACTTCCGTGCGTTCACCCCCTATCTATCTATCCGCTATCCTTTTTCTTTCTTTCTTATTATATTTTTCTGTGTAGCATGTCCTTCTTTCTTTCTAATAAAAACGGAATGTTCCATAATCTAGCTGAGGTGACGACACTCATAAGAAATAAGAATTCGGTGGGTAAACGACACTAGATAATTAGGATTTACATTTCTGCACTTCAATAGGACGGTCTCATTTTTAACCAGAGGTTGTTACAATATGATAACAGTCGGAAGATTAAAGAATATTTAATAATATGCTAACAGCTATCTGTTTCAACCTGTGGGTTTATAAAGTATAATTCAATTGAAATCATTTTAGAATTAAAATGAAGACAATTGTAAAAGACACTTTATAAACACAGGTCTTCATCAGGGCACAGATTTTTGTTGAATGAAAAAAGGAGGAAAATTTAACCGTTTGACACGAGAGCTTCAAATTCCGCTCAGGTTCTGGGCCGGAATGTCTTTTAAAAATTTGTATAAGAATGTATTTTGGTTTATTGAAATGAACTTAATTGTTATTAAGAACACATTTTATGATATTTTTGTGTTAAAACATGCAGTTGTATTGATTAGAACAAGTTTATATTTTTTGTTTATATCGTTGGTTTAGTTTGGTTTAGTAAATTCCTACCATAAAATTATGCTTGCGCATTATCTGAAATGAACTTAATTGTTATTAAGAACACATTTTGAATTATCATACGGTATAAAATATATATATGCGTGTGTTTGTGTGTAAATCCTGATTATCTAGTGTCGTTTTTTAACACAAAAATATAATAAAATGTGTTCTTAATAACAACTAAGTTCATTTCAGATAATGCGCAAGTATAATTTTATGGTTGGAATTTACTAAACAGAAGTTCATGATACCTATTTAATACTGTTTTTCTATTTTTATACCTTATACTATCGGTTTTATTCCCTTTTTTTTATATACTTTTCATTTCCCCTTATATAGCTATGTGTTGTACTTTAGAGTTTAACTTTTTTTCTCTCTTTTTTGTTTGTTTAGCTGACAGTTGCGCAGTGGTCCGCTTTCATCAGTCAGTTCAGGAAATACGATTTTGAGTACTGAATTTATATACAGGCTAACAGACCTTTAAATTTAAGGGAATTGGCGCTGTACAGTCTTTCTATTATTTGGCCATGTGTCGTACTTCGAAAGTAGTTTTGAGTTCATTTATTCAAATAGAAGAGGTTTCAATGTGTTTTACTTGAATGGTTACGCTGGAGAAGGGACACCTGTTGACACGCTAAAAGGAGTTACTCTCCCGTCAGTTTGGATTATGCCTTTTCAAATTCACACACACGTACACGAGAGAGAGAGAGAGAGAGAGAGAGAGAGAGAGAGAGAGAGAGAGAGAGAGAGAGAGAGAGAACTAGCTAGCGTGTAACTCCATGTATATATGAGCGACACTTATGCGAGGCATATGTAGGTATTTTGTAAGCCCCTATAAGGCTTTAGGAGAGAGGGTTTTTCTAAATATGAATAATTTGTAATTATATTTTTATAATGACTGTATTTGCTGGGGTATAAGACATCCACCTACTAAGATTTAATATTATAGTATTCTAGAGTTCGGCCTAGTATAAGTACTCCACGGCGTCTGGGTAAACATTAAGTTTACCTTAACTTCACGTATATAAGACAGGACCGTACTAGAGATAAATGTTTTGGGGGTGCAAACAAAATTCAGAATTTGGCCTTAAGTTTTCAAAGGTCACCAGCATGGTTAGCGGCTATTACATTTTAAATTGCCCATACCTCTACGTTGGAAGAAAACAGTAATGCTTTGAAATAATAAAGAACCATCGGTAATTTATGAGGAAGTGCGTCCCGGTCTCCTGCCTCAGAAATTGCTACCCGGTGACTATTAAAATAACGTCCCTAGCTATGTCGTCTCAGATGTTCTTTTATTAATGTTTGTTTAATGTCTTGTTTTTAGTTTAAATAAACAAGAATTACGACAAAAAAGAAGCGACATCCCACAAATACATTTACTTGTAGAAAATATCTATCTATCTATCTCCATTTGTTCATATCTATCTATATTATTTTGTTTATCCATCTATCTCAGTCTATTCCAAACTATATATCCATCTTCATATCTAAACAAGAATTACGACAAATTTCTATAAATGAACAAGAATTACGACAAATTACAATAAATAAATAAGAATTACGCAAAAAATACATTTAACGCCCTAAGTTGTTGTTTTCTTTCAAGTAACACCGACATAGCTGGGGACGTTATTTTAATAGTCACCGGGTAGCAATTTCTGAGGCAGGAGACCGGGACGCACTTCCTCATAAATTACCGAATCATCTGTGTTATAAACGGAAAAAAGTTATCTTTTTTTTCTTAATTTCTATAGGAAAAATATAGATTCATTAACGAAGGGAAAAATTATTCTTTTACTTTGTTCTTCTGGTCTGAAAAACAATGTTAAGCTATTGACCCGTCTGTATTCCAATATTGTGTGTTTTTCGTGCTTTTAGAAAGATCCTGTCTTAAAAATTCCCTAAATACTACAAGTGGTTAAAAAAAAAAGATTGAGGGAGAGGGGGTCTCCTGGTTACTACGGCCCTGTAGGACCATTAAAAATACAGTAAGCAAAGCACGCATACGTACACACTAAATTATTCCTGGTCAGGTAAAAGTTGTCAGTGACTTAAAACGACACAAAACTAATAGAGATGCGGACAAGGAAGATTATGCTGCGCCAATGAGAGAAGTCTTACTCCCCTGACTAGCTTCGTAATACTGGCTTTTTACCTTAGTCCGAACACCGACTGTTGTCGTCTGAGCATCAGTGTGAAACATTTGTACGGGTCATATCATAAGATTATCAATATTTACGAGTAGTTATATTAGCATATAAGCAAACATGGAAAGCAAGACTGTATAGCGCCAATCTTTTAAATAATGTTTGTCTTGATACGGAATCCTGGCTTTTTAACTTTTCTTGGATATCATTAAAGCGTCGATCCTCATTGGTTACAGATATTCTGACCTGATGCCACACTAAGATAAGCTTATCCACTCTGACGCGGAGTGGTAGTACCTGTTAGAGTCCCATCTATGGGTTAAATAGAAAAGATCGTTTATAAAAATCATCAAAAAACAAAAAGAACTTTCTTGCAAACTATCGCTTATAACAAACTTGAACTTTACTCTATAAACTTATCCCTTAAACTTATTTCTAATTCACTTAGCAACAAACAACTGCAAACACCTTATTGTCAAAATCAATAAAAATCCTTGAAAAAAAAAAAAAAAAAAAGACATAACAATAAATTTGAGTATTCCTCACATCCTACCGCTTTGCATAAAATAACCCTGGATGTGTTGACATGCCGTTAAAATCAATCAATCAACTAAGCTAACCTTAGTAAATATCCGAACACCTCTCCGTGTGTTATTGGTTAGTTAGTAAACTTAGAACAATACGACGGTGTATGTATTGACTACCCCCTCCTCCTCCCACACGAGCAGGATGTGGCACAAGGTAGTTTTAAGCAGAGTTTAACAAGTTCTAAACAGGTTGCCATACCAATTTTAAAGATCCCAGTCTGTCCTACTATTTACCCATAGCTGGAGGGAGAATAGGTGGATGCATACCTATTCCAAGAATATTAGCCGAATGTGAAATGCAAAACAGCCTCGTTCAGGATTTGAAATCGGGTCGCCATATCTGTTTCCTACAATGATAACCACGACACCACTTTTTCTCTGAATGTTTGAGATGAGGCTTGATGATTAGTATTATCTGCGTTATTCGGACTATTGTCCCCATCTTTTTTGTTATTTGTACAACGTCAGGGTTAGGTTCGAAGTTCCGTGATGGCTCCCGATTACGACAAGAAGGTTCCCGACTACGACAGGAAAGTTCTCGAGTTCAAAAAGAAAGTTCCCGAGTCCGAGAAGAAATACCTGAAGAAGGCTGGAGGGCATATCGACCGAAACGTTGTAGAAATAACAATAAAGATGAGGACAATAGTCCGAATAACGCAGATAATACACGACAACACAGTGTAGTGAAATCTATCTTCACGGAGTGCCCCATACTTGTGACCTTGTGCCATACTAAGATAAGTTATGGTCTTGATAAATCATTTTGGCGAGGAAAATAAAACACGTGCTAGAATAAAGTGTGACTAGGGGGGGGTGAATAAAAAAAAAGGTTATTTACTAAACTTAGTCATGGCACAAGGCCATAAGGGTATCCTGAGTGTAGAGAACTCTATAGTAATGTTTTAAACATGATAACTATTACACTACACGAAGTGCTCACCTGCCAAAAGTTTAGGTTTGGTACAAGGTCACAAATATGGAGCATCTTACTCGGCAGTAATTGATTTGTGTCACTCAACGTAATGACAGAAAAAGAAAAATAATGATAATAAAAAAGTAGAAATAATTAATAATTAAAAAAAGTTCTAAATCATAGAAAAAATACTAATAGTATTTTAGTGTTTGGCATAAGATAATGGTTCAGTGTTCGTGGAACTTGGAGTTGCGGTACTCCACCACATTCATTGAAAATAAAGAAAAATCAAATCCGAAATAGATTAACAGAGAAATGAAAAGAAAGAAAGAAACGAAAGAAAGAAAAAAGTATAAATTATAAAGTTGTAAATCATAGAAAAAAATTTACTAAGAGTAGTTTAGTGTTCAGTGTTCGTGAAACTTGGAGCAGCAGTACTCCACCACATTTATTTTGTATAAAATAAAGTCTAAGCCTAAATAAACTAGCAGAGAATAATAAATAAATAAAAAAAGAAGAGAGAGAGAGAGAGAGAGAGAGAGAGAGAGAGAGAGAGAGAGAGAGAGAGAGAGAGAGAGAGAGAGAATAATAGAAAATAAATAGATAGATAGAGTGATAATAATAGAAAATAGATAGATAGAGAGAGTGATAATAATAGAAAATAGATAGATAGATAGATAGAGAGATAGTGATAATAATAGAAAATAGATAGATAGATAGATTGAGAGAGAGTGATAATAATAGAAAATAGATAGATAGAGAGAGAGTGATAATAATAGAAAATAGATATATATAGAGAGAGTGATAATAATAGAAAATAGATAGAGAGAGAGAGAGAGAGAGAGAGAGAGAGTGATAATAATAGAAATAGATGAGAGAGAGAGAGAGTGATAATAATAGAAAATAGATAGATAGATAGATAGATAGAGAGTGATAATAATAGAAAATAGATAGAGAGATAGAGAGAGTGATAATAATAGAAAATAGATAGATAGATAGATAGATAGAGAGAGAGATTGATAATAATAGATAAATAGATAGATAGATAGAGAGAGAGATTGATAATAATAGATATAGATAGATAGATAGATAGATAGATAGATAGATAGATAGAGAGAGAGGAGAGAGAGAGAGAGAGAGAGAGAGAGGGGGGGGTTTCACATTACAAATTATTTCATAATAAAACGTAACCAGAGCCAATGAATAGCTTTTCCTATTACTGAAATAAAATCAGTATTTTATATTTTCTTTTATCACTTATACAATGAAATTTATTGACACGCCGATATAGCAGAAATTATTTCTACAAATCCCTTGAATCAATTTTTTTCAGCGAGTATCATTCCATGAGGTGCGAGAAGCGTCCGTTCAAATTTAGATTAATTTAAAAAAACATATTATTTATATTTTCGTTTCATT
Organism: Doryteuthis pealeii; assembly: GCA_023376005.1. Taxonomy (NCBI): domain Eukaryota; kingdom Metazoa; phylum Mollusca; class Cephalopoda; order Myopsida; family Loliginidae; genus Doryteuthis; species Doryteuthis pealeii. The sequence continues at coordinate 66,435,836 of CM042163.1, forward strand.
ATTTCAGATTATTATCATCCCCCTTCATCACGTCGAAGAACATATTACATATTATATTAGATTTTGAGAGTGAAATATATATGATCTTTTGATAAAACTGTAGTATGGATTCGCATTCTATATTTTTGAACAAAAGTATAAATTGTAGGGGTGCGAGGTCAGAGAAAAAAAACTCTTTTAAGGGGTGCGAGGTCAGAGCAAAACTATTTTAAGGGGTCCGGGAATAGAAAAAGTTTGGGAACCACTTGCTACTCTGGACAGAAAGTATTTCAGACATAAAAAAAAAAAAAAATAGAAAAGAAATAAGTTTTACTAGATTTAAAAAGAAAAAAAAACAGAAAAAAACAGCATGTTCAGTAATTATTCTCTTATTATTAAAAAGCGCTCAGCGGGAGAATTTACGAAAATTTTCATATAGAATTGAAGAAATCTTGTTAGACGACAAGACAAAAATCAATAAAAAAAAAGAAGGATAAAACGAACCTTGTGGTTTTTAACGAAACATGCTTAAAGTATAGGCAAAATTTCAGAAAATCGCCCACCCTTTAAATTTTTGGAATAAGCATATATATATATATATATATATATATATATATATATATATATATATATATATATATATATATAGGTAAATGATGTCAAGTATTTCCATGATAGGATTCAACCAAATTGGAGAAATCAAACATATCTATAAAAAGCCTTGCGTACATACATATAAATATCTGGATATGCGGATATATTCACATATACGAAGTACAGTATAAATAAATGCTAAACTAACACACACACACACACACACACACACACACATATTACATGTATATATATATATGAACAAATCGTTCTAAAACGGTTTTTTTCATAAATCAGGAAAAAGTGCTCAAGTGCTGGCCAGTAGAGCAGGAAAAAACCTAAAAATAAATAGTTTTCCCACCTCTTCATGTCAGTCACATTACAATAAGTTTCATGTATTTTTTTATAAAAAAAAAAGAAGAAAAAAAAGAAGAAAAAAAAGAAGAAAAAAAAGAAGAAAATACCCCCAAAACAATGATCAGATGATACATGCCTTTATTTCTTGTTGAGGGTAAATTGAATTTCATCTCGTCTATTCTAAAAAGTTTAATAGTATTATTTATTTTAACAAGTATATTATTTTAACTAAATATATATTCTTTGCTATTAAATTCTTTGCTATTTCATTCCACATATATAAATCTATATATCATTTTAACAAGTTTAAAAGTTTATTGGCATTATTAGATAGTATTATAATTTAATATTATGATTTATCGAAAGTAAAGAAAAAAATTGCCCAAAGAAAATAATCATATTGATTTGGAGCTTTTAATGGTAAAATAAGCAAATAGTCCTAAAACAAACAAAACTTTTTTTCATGAACCAGAAAAAGTGCTCAAGTACTGGCCAGTAGAGCAGGATAAATCATAAGATAAATAATTTATTTCCTCACCCGCTCAGGACAGCCTTGTTACTATTATTTTCGAGTATTTTTACAAGAAAAAAAATACCACCCCATCCGCACGAGCAGGATGCGACACAAGGTCAATTTATTAAGCGGAGTTTAACAGGTTTGAATTCAGAGTTTTCCTTCTCCTAGACCGGTTAAAGAGCCCAGACTGCCCTACTATTTACCCATAGCCGGAGGGAGAGTTGGATTCATACCTTTCCCAAGGGTATTAGCGCGAAGTGAAATGCAATTACCACGTCCAAGATTTGAACAAGGGGCGAAGAGTCCATTTCTCATGACTTTAACCATTACACCACGCGCTTCCTATATAAGTATGCCGTATATAAAATTAATAGTAATGGGACTGTCATGATGAGGTGTGTAAACATTTATTTATCTTAGGATATATACATATATA
>CM042163.1:66445218-66452718 GCA_023376005.1 Doryteuthis pealeii
TGTACCGAGGTTGGTATATAAAAAATCTACATCTGTATAAGTGAAGGTCTCGCAGTTCTGTATACTTCGTTTTGGCGCGGTGGCACGGTATCAACCTGGGAACTTTTTGTGTCCCAACAGGATTTTATTGTTTTGTCCCTTTAACTGGACCTACTAACTATAAAACCAGTTACCTTCATGGCCTACTACCTTCAATTAAATATATATAGTATTAGATACTATATGATATCTCACACGCAACCGGCTACAGGCGCAAATTGACATTGAAAGTTACGATAGTTCATGAAGAAGAGAGGATGATGGCGAGCGAGATACGCAGACCGAGAGTTCCAGGGAGAGCGGATGAAGAGAAGGATGGGGAAAATTAACTTCAGTATTGTTTTAGGTGTTCTATACTCTGTTACATGTGAAAGAATAAACCCCTCTATTACTCGCTTTAGGATTTTATGTCAGAGACATTAAAATATGCATGTGAATACTGCAACTAGTAAGGACTAAGCTCACAATCCCCGATAGCGGGCCAAAATGTTTGATATGGTATTATGTCTAAGTATTTATATGCATATTCTTTCTATTATCTCGTCATAATTAGAACCGTGAGCGCAGGCGACGTCTCTAATAGACTAAAGAACAGATTGATAAGGAGTAGATAGTATATCTATCCTTGCTTCTCACAGCGCTGTCTGTCACGATAATAGCTCTAGAGTCAGTCAGCAAGCGCAGAAACAATGGAAATAAAGATAAGACTTAGAAGTTCAAAAATCCTGACGAAACTCTTGTATGCTATCTCATTCGCTCAGCTAAATGACCACTACGTGGACAACTAAGGACCACTAAGAAACCGCATGATCCATCCCCCTACACGAAGCTTAAAATACTCCAAGGCGGAATTAGAACGTTAATGGTAGGGGTTACCAGACCTCCTATTTGGTGTGGGGGAGGGAACACCGAAACTCAACTCTAGATAAAGACCCACTCAAACCATTTACTCCCTCGGTTGGGATATATTTTACCATGCTGACAAAGCTTTCCATGTGCATTATGCAAACATGTCAAACTTAAAGTTGAAAGCTCACTTTTTCGTCGGTATTCTAGCTCCTGTCGGTAGAGGAGGAGTCTATTCCCTTCTATCACTTATCAGCTAAACCAAAGGAGGTATGGTTTTTATGTGTCTAGAGGCCTCGCAGGCCACAACACATACCATCAACTCAACTCCTCCATTACATCGCAGCATCAACAAGACACCTCGATGCATGAGTTAGCGTAGGCCAGGTAAACTGAACACCCGCCACCTGGATGGCTTCACTAGTGGTATGGTCTACTGTGACCTAAGTAGGGTATGTGGTAAACCCATAGCTGGGGATAGAGGGCCGCATATGAGGAGCAGGAACTGTGACATCAAGGGTCATATTTCTTTAAGCGACAGGTCTTAGAAGGTTTGATTTCTATTGAGCTTTTCTCATCCTCTCCTAGGACTGTGATGTAGGCTTCCTAACCTAGAGGTTGTAAAGTGACAGCCCATTCTACCCTTAGGCTGGTATTTCGATTACCCCAAGTTGGGTAGCAGAGTTGGACATTACAAATCTACTTTCCATGCGAAGGGTCCTTATTAGCGCTAATAGACTAACTCTACACATACTCTGTAAGGTAATTACACCATGCGTCCGGGAGGTCTCCCAACTGGTAATATATTCCTAAACATGAAGTTATATATAAACAACTAATTACAACCTACAAACAAAAATCAGGACCTGACGACTCACAACAACATCAGAAAAATCCCCACACACCACAAAAAAAAACACAACACTAAACCACCCCAAAGAAACACCAACCCAATCACACCCATCACTACCCCCAAAACACCCCCAAACAACAACCAAACAAAAAACTAACACAAAGAAAAAATAATAAGTCACAAGGATTGATAAATCGAGAGAAAATAAGGTAGATACGGAATACGTGTGGTAGTGTGGTGCGGCGTGTGATTGTCGGCTTAGTGACTGCTGTTTGTTAGACCTGTGATTGTGATTCTAAGGCGTTCGACAGCAGGTTGGGCGTTATTATGAAGCACTTCTACTACTAGTAAAACCATGACTGAGTAGATAAATAGTTGTGTGGTCTGAGTGTAATGGGCAAAGTATTGGCACATTGAAGGTGCTTCATAAGTCAGCCATCAATATAGCAGACAGTTTACAATCAAATAATATTATGATTTAAGCTGAATCCTTCGATCAAACCCGCTGACAGAGATGTTAAAACATTAGGGGTCTTTGCGTGCTTGATTCGGTCGAAAAACATCAATCCAGGTACATTGAAGGGTCCAAGACAAACATCTGTCCATCTAAGCAAGTACAATTATACGTGCTTTACCTAGCCACCCTGTCACACAATACCACCCGAGTAATAAGACAAAAGAATGATATTTCCAGGATATATCAACTGTTGGGATGAAGAGTGGAGGTAGTGGAACTCAAGGATAGGCGAGGTCCTTCTGTGGATAACCAGCACGTTGGACATGCTAGCGCGGGTTGTCCAGCAAAAACTGACATAGTCCAGTTCTGTGCGAATATTGCATGCTGTGCAGAAGACCTCCTGCGGTCAATGAATAATAGGGATGGTTGGCGAGAGATTGTCATGATATTCACGCTGCTGGCGCGACATGACGATGATGATATAGTGAACTAGGAATACTTTAAACCATATAACCGTGTGCAAATTATTTGTATTAGAAATAATTTATATCACATGACTGTATGCAAAAAATAACAATTAACTACACAAAATGTATAGGCAACTGTATAGTGCACGCATTACCCTAACCTCTAAGCAGGAAATGACCCTAGACAGCCGTTGACATGCCCGTTAAAATCAAACCCTGTCAAATATCGGGAAATGTTAAAAGCTTAATATTTCACATCCCAGAATAATGAAAAATTATTATTTTGTAGGTGAGCACTTTCGCTGATGACTGACCAACTAAAGCGTAAACGCAACGCTCTCCTATAAAAAGGGATGGAGCACTATATGACAGCCTTTAAATACATACAGATGTGTGCATTAAAACAGTTAAAATCAAATTCTGTAGGTGACGATAGCCGAGCGGTTAAGCTGTCCGACTGTTGCTGAATCGTTCGGGTTTCTGTCCCGGCTGTAGGTAGCTTACAAATGTCTAGCCGCACTGAAGAGACGTGCTACGTCGAAACACGGTGTCTGTGGATGACATGTATATATATATGAGAGAGAGAGGAGAGAGAGAGAGAGAAGAGAAGATAGAGAGAGAGAGAGAGAGAAAAAGAGAGATTAAGTCCGTCGTCTGATACGTAGTTATTAGGTCAATTGTGTTATGCAAATTGAACTATTTCATTGTTCAATTTATCTTACTAACATTCACGTCTGAAGAAGAAGCCGCAAAAAGAGTTAATAAGGAAAGATATATATAATATATATATATATTATATTATATATAATATATATATATATATATGGGAGAATATGTGCTAATATTAATATATATATATGGATAGAGGAATAGATAAATAGATATAAAGATATGAAGCAGACTGAAACTAATAGATAGTTTGATAGATAGATAGGTAGATATATAATTGTTGACAGACTGAGACCATGCCATTTTGAAACCTGTTGAGTTTGTTTGATAATAGCGGTCCCTCGATGATATTGGTGCTTCTTTTCAGGAAGTGAAGATGGTTCAGCGCAAATATTAGACCCCACTGTGTGTGTGTGTGTGTAATTGGTAAAGAAAAAGCTTTTACTTTACAGATTATATTGCTCTGATCAATACTATTGATCACCGAGCTCTCCACTTGGACCTGACCAACTCTAACATTCAGCCGTTGGAAGAAAGTCCTAACTTAGAATCATCCTAATACCAACCAACTTGTTAACTCTGCTACGATAATATATATATATATAATATATAATATATATATATATATATATATATATATATATAATGAAAAGGTTCGGAAAGTTGTTTGAATTTTTTTTCTATTGATTCCTATTGCTGGGTCTTAGAAAATTCTAACTATACCACACCCCTGCAGAGGGGTAAGACTCCAACCTACTGATACAAATAGGTAATAATGTACATGACTTATGCAATATATCTATATCTATTAATAATGGAGATTCGCTTCCGGTTTTTGTCTGTAACAAAAACTACGTCACTGCCTACGTCACATTACCCCAAATCGTCATAACATAGAATAAATACACTCAAAATTTGAACATGCAGCATTAGACAGTCCTCATTGATTTTTAAAACAAGTTTTAATAAATACATGACTGGTATTATATATCTATATATAGTTTGTTTTATTTTAATACATATTTAAAGTGTACATTTTAATTTTTTTAATCCTTTAATGAATTTGATGATTTTACTTACTTAGGGTACAAACTCGCTGAGATTGAACTTTTTACTCCCACCCCTCAGGCAATATGTTTCAAAAATCTATGTTTACATCGCCTGGAGGGTGTTTTTTTATTTTGTACTAGTATCTATAAATACGCTTTTGGACTACGGTGATTATAGTGTTGGAAACCCTTTATCTAATTTAATTCATTTTTTGTAGATATTTTTTAGACATCTTTGAACGGTAAGGTAAGTTTGCATTTTCTATTTCCTGTAAGAGCGATCATCTTTTAGCAGGTAGGTATTTAGCCAACCCATCCACCACAGGTAGGATGTGACAAAAGGTCACAAGTGTGGGCCATCCAGCGAGGACGGATCAGTGAGACTAGCTTGCTAACCATAACACCACGATGGGACATCCTGTACAACACAATCCATTCAACACGGTTTGGATGTGACAGAAGGTCACAAATATGGGACATCCAGCGAGGATCGAACACACTATTCACTTGTAATTGACCTGTAAGACTAGCTTGCTAACCATTACACCACGATGGAACACACTATTACCCAACCCATTCGCCACGGTAGGATGTGACACAAGGTAACAAGTACGGGACATCCAGTGAGGATCGAACTCGCTATTCAGTAGTAATGGATCTGTGGGTCTAGACTGCTAACCTGTTCACCACAATGCGACGCCATGTAGTATCCAACCCGTTAACAACGGGCTGGGTGTGACACAAGGTAACAAGTACGGAGCATCCAGCGAGGATCGAACTCGCTATACTGTAGTAATGGACTAGCTTGCTAACTATTACACCACGATTGGACGTTCATTTCTCACAGGTATTCATTCATGGACACCTGGCGTGCTGTGATGGTTAGCAAACTAGATTAAGAGACCTTTATGATTGAATTCGATTCTCACCGGGTGCCCTATATTTTTGGTCTTGTGCCACAACTAAGCTAAGTTTACTAAATAACTATTTATATTTAGACAGGAAAGAGTATTTCTTACTGATAATTTAGTCACCAGCAAGCCATTTCATTGCTAAATTTCTTCACAGTATAGCGCAAAAAAAATATCCTAGTAATAAAAAGGAGAGAGAGAGAGAGAGAGAGAGAGAGAGAGAGAGAGAAGAGAGAGAGAGAGAGAGAGAGTTGGGAGCAGGGGGATACGGTGGAGTGGTAGGGTGAGAACACCCTGAACAGGTAAATAAATCAGAGTTGGCCTAACATTGCTTACCACTACTATACACAGAGAGAGAGAGAGAGAGAGAGAGAGAGAGAGAGAGAGAGAGAGAGAGAGAGAGAGAGAGAGAGAAGAGAGAGAGAATAAGCTTTAGTTAGGGTGAAGTAATGTTTGGACGGGAGACGAGTCCAATGACAAGTCGCGTTATTTACGCGGTTTTCATAAGCTGTTAAAGTTTTTTTTTAGTAACTTCTCTTTTCATACAAAATATACAAAGGCAAATGAAAGCAACTTAAAAAAAAAACAACTTTAATTTTAGATTAGCTGAGCTACTCAGCGTCGTCCGGAATTTAAAAAAAAAACAACTAAAAATAGATATCTATCTATATTTACATACACTAGCAACAGTAAACACCCTCCGGGTGTCGTAAAAATTAATTTTTGAAAGACATTGCCTGAGAGGGTGGGAGTTAAAAAATTCAATGTCAGAGTGTTTGTATCATAAGTAAGCAAAATCCTCATATTTATTAAAGGAGTAAAAAAATAAAACAATTTGAAATAAAAACTGAGCCCCGTCCCTCTCAAATAAAATGTTGCGTGCATGTAATAATCAAACAATTATTTTGAATATTTTCCACATCAATTTTCCACAAAATCGTAGGTATTTATTTATTTGTAAACTTTTTAGTTAACTTCTTGTTACTGTAAAAAAAAAAGGACGAGAGTAAAAAAACAATTTTTAAAATTGCTTACTCAAATTTTGGGTGTATACAGCATAAGAATATTGTGACGTAAGCTGTGACGTTGAGCTATGACGTAGTTTTTGATACAGACAGAAATACAGACAATCTCCATTATTAATAGATTTTTAATAAATTTCTTTTTCTTTAGAGGAGGCCGTGGTGTAATGGTTAGAGTTGTAGGAAATGAACTAGTCGAACCGAGTTCGACCCTGGACGAAGCTACAATTCACATAGCGCTAATACTCTTTGGAAAGGTATAAATCCAACCACTCTCCCTCCAGCTACGGGTAAATAGTAGGACAGACTGGGCTTTTTAACCTGGGTTAGGCAACCAGTTTCGAACTCTAACAATTTGTAAAGGGAGGTGCGTGGTGTACTGGTTAGTCGCAAGAAATGGACTTGTCAACCCGAGTTCAAATCCTGGAAGAAACCACAGTTCACAGAGCGCTAATACTCTTAGGAAAGGCATGAATCGTAGGGCAGACTGGGCTCTTTAACCTTGGTAATGCAACCAGTCTAGGAGAAGGAAAACTCTGAATTCAAACCTGTTAAACTCTGCTTGGGGTGGTCACTACTAGAATAGGCTTAGTTAGTGATCTCTAGTGATATCTTAATTAGTGATTTATTTCACTAAATAACTGATAATATCTATGTAATTTTAATTATATTTCCTTCTTTATATATTCTTGTTTTTAAACTGTTTATTTTAATTTTATTTTATGTTAGTGGTGTAAGCGTCCCATCGTGGTGTAATGGTTAGCAAGCTAGTCTCACCCATCTATTATTACTGAAAAACGGGTTCAATACTTGCTAAATGCCCCATACTTGTGATCTTGTGTCAAATCCTACCCGTGGTTTTCGAGTCGGGTAGCATAGTATTGCTTTTATTATTATTTCACTCCATTCGAGTTTTTCACACCTACAGAAGCCGGTGGGTCACTGGAGGCTGAGTGACAGCAAGTCTCCTCAAGTCTCCAGGACTCTTCTGAGTATTCCAGCCGATCTCAATAATGTTATTGTCTGGATGGTCTCGATTCTTCCTCCGATTTTTAATTCTTTCAGACTCCTTTCCAACCCCTTTGGGATTGTTCCAAGGGACCCAATCACAATCGGCACGACCTTCACCCTCATGTTCCACAGTTTTCTCAGTTCTCTGGCAAGGTCCAAGTATTTGTCGATCTTTT
>CM042163.1:66457718-66465218 GCA_023376005.1 Doryteuthis pealeii
TCAGTAGGAGATATGAGATCCTAAAACCGGTCATATATATATTATGGACTCTCTCGTCGATTTTCGACGTATCAGGGTTCATACACACAATGAACGTCCACACAGTGATTTGTTTATAGTGGTGAAGGCTTGTGTTGGACCATCCACACTTTTTGGCGCAGTCGATAGGAAAGAATTGGTGCATCAAGGGTTGCCACAAACCCAATCAAAGACCGACCTCAGGAATTTTGAATCCAGAGTTATTCCTCTCCTAGACTGGTTACCTACCCAAGGTTGAAGGGCCCAGTCTGCCCTACTATTTAACCCATAGCTGGAGGGAATTTTGAATTCAGAGTTATCCCTCTCCTAGACTGGTTACCTACCCAAGGCTGAAGGGCCCAGTCAAGGGAGAATATATGGATTCATACCTTTCCCAAGGGTATTAGCGCTATGTGAAACGCCAATAGCTTTGTCTAGGAATTGAACTCGAATCGACATTTCCCACGATGCTAACCACTAGCCCACGCGCCTCCATTATATATATATATATATATATATATATATATATATATATATGTGTGTGTGTGTGTGTGTGTGTGTGTGTGTGTGTTTGTGTGTAGATGATCGTGTGCTCAGTTGTAAAAGCGACTGAATGAATCAATAGATGAATGAATACGTATGTGCGATGGACGCCAAGTGTGAACAAACTCTCACACAATGTAGATGTGGGCGCGATAGTGTACGTATTTACCTACCACCCTATCTGAGCAAAAATGCTGCACACGGCCTTTTCATGTGGGGGTGGGGTGTGGAATCACACATTTCCACGTGATTAGAAAAAGGATTTAGAATTTCCCATTTGACAAACCACATACATCAGGGAATTCCCTGAACTTACCATTTTTAGTCCAATGGAGACACGCAGCCTTGTTAATTGATTGATTGATTGATTGATTTTTAACGACATGTCAACATGTATGGAGTTATTTTATGCCTAGATGTTAGGAAATTGCATACATTGTATATTTATATATCACTAGCGGGAACCTTGGATATACCACGATATGATAATTTGACTATTAGAACGTTTGATATTTTTACTTAAGAGCTCTTGCAAAATAGTTCAATATTCCACACTTGTTGCGTCTGATCTATTTTCACTTTGACATATTTAGTTATTATGACATTATTTTATGCTGGTAATTATCATTGTTATTTTCACTACTTTTGAGTTTTTCACATCAGCGTTAGCTGATGGTATTTCACTGGAGGCTGAGTGACAACAAGTTTCCTCAGGTCTCCAGGACTCTTCTGAGCATTCTAGCCGATTACAGCAGTGCAGTAGTCTAGATGGTCTCAATTCTTCCTTTGATTTCTCTATCCTCCAGTCTTTTTCCAAGTTTATTGGGACCGTTCCAAGTGCACCAACTACAATTGGTATCACATTCACTCTCATATACCACAGCTTTTTCAATTCTCTGGCAATGTCCAGGTACTTATCCATCTTTTCATTTTCCTTCAGCTTCACTCTGTGATCTGCTGCAACCACAAAGTCCACCAGTTGACACGTTCTCTTTTTTTTTTGTCAATCAACACTAGGTCTGGTCTCAACCCAGCTGTGCCTAGCTTTGTATTCCATTCGTGCTAGTTTGTTACATTCACTTAATACATGGTTGATAGTCTCATCTCTGTCACCGCACAGTCTACATTTACTGTTTTGTTGCGTCTTATCAATTTTTGCTCGGATATAATTTGTTCTTATGGCATTATTTTGAGCAGCAATTATTAGTGATTCCGTTTCTCTCTTGAGGTTTCCTCTTCTTAACCATGTCCAAGTCTTTTTATGTGCAACCTCACCGATTTGTTGTTTGAAGTGCCCATATAATCGTTTTTCTTGAAGTGCCCATATAATTGTTTTTCTTTCCTTTGTTTTCTAGTTTCGTTGTTTTTATTATTATTATTATTATTATTATTATTATTATTATTATTATTATATTATTATAATCCGACGTTTCTCTGACGGACAACATAATAAAAGCAATAATTTTGAGTTACAAATAGTTTTCATTTTTATCGTAAGTGTTTCTGTCTTTGCTCTAATACGCTAAGTCCACTTCCAGGTTGTCATCCTCACATTAATCCGATCTTCTGTCCAAAACCGTAAGAATGGGGGGGGGGGTTAAAGGTTAAATTCAGTCACACAGGGAGATTTCGGTGTCAGGTGTGAAGCGGAAGTCTTTCAAGTCAAATCCGTATTTAGCTTATTTCTGGACAGGGGTCCTCTCTGTCAATATTTTTTTTTTTCCACCTTGCCCCCCTACCACGATCTGACCCCTAATTTCGCCACACAGCCAAATTAAATCGACGTCCCACATTATTAATCCTAATCGCTTTCCTCTTTGTGCGATTTATAAATTTCATTCTTCCTGGCTAGCATATATCTACCTGGATGGGATATCTACCTGGATGTGATGAGATGAAGTACAAGCCATAAAGTTCACCAAAGCTATTCAGAAAGACCCTGAAAGACACGTGATAGAACCACCTATCCTGGAAAATAGAAGCATCATACCGAAACCAATAGTTTCACGAGTTTCACCCCACACACAAAAACGCGCTTTTAAACCAAGAGAACATTCATCTCACCCCCCAAAAAAATAATAATAAAAAAGCAAAAAAACAAAACAAAACAAAAACAAATAAGCAAACAAAGGAAAAAAAAAGACTCGAGCGCAAGTGACGGGTAGATCTATCTCGGCCCATGGGAGCGGTTCTTCGCACCCCTCCCAGATTCTAACTCAGACTCCACAGACCGTAACGACCACACAAATGACTGAACTGTGATTCTCTCTTTACTAGTAAGAGTGGACGTCGACAACAACTTCGTTTCCATCTAAAAATACCTGTTCCGAGGTAAGCAGTTCTGTCAGCGGGACTTAAAATATGTTGAGGGATAAGACCCCCTCCCCACAAAAAAGGTGGGTTAGGTTCCTGTATATGACACTAAAATGCATTTGATGGTGAGGTTCCAGTTTTGGAGATCTAGGAAGTGAGAAGTACCTCTTCATTGCTATTACTCCCCGGTCCATTCTGACCTGGAGTGATAGTATCAGCCCATTTATGGGTCAAATAAATCTGAATAAAATCATTCGTATTCTATAGGACCGACCCCCACCCCCATTTTTTAAAGAAACAACACGAGGAAAAGGAAACTCTGAATTCAAACCAGCTATCGTATTTGACAACATATAAGACGCACGGGCATATAAGACGCACACCCATTTCAGCAGGTCAGATTCAGGAAAAAAAGTTTTTAGTGTGTTTGTTTTTTCTTCGCCACAATACGCTCCTGTTAACCTTGATTATAACAATACCAGCAATAAAATAAGGAAGCATGGGGTTTAGGGTAGGTAAATACTGAGCATAAGCAGGGTTAGTGAGAATCATAGACAAGATGAGCCTAGGCCCACGGGAGGTCTCAAATTTCACTTTCGATGTATAAGACACAGGGCAATCTTTTGAGACAAAATTTTGGAAAAAAAGTGCATCCTGTCAAATACGGTATATCCCGCTTTAAAATTGACCTTGTGTCATATATTGCCCGTGACGGACTGATTGATTGATTGATTGATGATTTTAACAGCATATCATGTTGATGGTACATTTATATTTACATTTTTTACGTAATTACTTTTTAAGTTTTTCTTTGCACAGTTATATGATATCAAGTATTCCTATTTAATACAAATGCTTTGCAATCAATAGTATGGTTTCAAGCATTCCTTTCTAATACTTATCTATACATATATAAAGGGAAGTTGTGTGTATCTATATGTCCGGAGGAAACTTCGAAAATAAAACAATTAACGACAAATTAAGTAAATATCAACAGGGCTCGTTTTTTTTTTCAAAAACAATGAAGATTTGATTTATATTTATTAAGATAATTAAAAAAAAATTTAAATGATAACAAGATGGATTTTTTTGCATTTAGTATTTTAAATAGGAGACAATATTTTTTTTCTTTTCAGAGTGGTTGGATCAAAGCAAGGTGTTTTTTTTTTTTTTTTACATAGTGGTTTTAATGGGGCCTCCCTGTCACGATCCAACCCGTGATTCAACAATAATGGATCAACGAAAATACCATTTTACCCCACTCCTCTACCTATGCGACGCCGGGTAGCCGCTTCTAGTGATTATATTGTTTCAAGTAATTATTCATTTTTTTAATAATAGTCGAAGTGGCTGGACTGCGATATCGTAATAAGCGAGTTCAAGCCCCAGCCACGCTTTTACGTCCACTTTCGGACTGATACTCTTGAGAAAAGTATGACCCCCCATTCCCTAGCTATGGGTTAAATAGTACTTCTACAAGGGTGGTTTTGGTATTAAATAACCCACGAAGGTTGATATGCCATTAAACAAAGAAATCAAACCAACCAGACCAACCAAACCAAACATGATAGTTATTTTTTATTTTGTTAGTTTTGTTTGTTTTGACTTAACGATTTTAAAGGCTATTTGATGATTGTAAAATTGACTAAAGAAAATGTCGGACCATATGACCATAGGCACCCCTTTTTGATCTCGATTAAGAAGGGATATGTTTTTCATTTACACCGTCAATATCCGGTTGTTTTAACAGACGATTTTTAGATTTTAAAAAAATTATAAAACTAACCCCTAACCCTAACCCTAACCCCTAACAAGCAACAGGATATTGACGGTGTAAATGAAAAACATTTCCTTTCTTAATCGAGATCAAAAATGGGTGCCTAAAGGTAATATGGTCCAAAATGTCCATTATTTCTGCGATAATGTACAAAAATGTGCAAAAAGACTATGTGACCTGGCGCCTCCTCGCCAGACAAGGAACGAGAAGGAGTGAAAAAAGAGAGGAAAGGAGCCGTCGCAGAAAAGAGAGCCAAAAGGAAGGAGAGACAACAGCATCTCCAGCAGGAATCACCGTTTGTCTGCAGTCACTACACCAAAGATTGCCATTCAAGAATTGGTCTGTTCAGCTTCTCACGCAATTGCAGATAAAAAAAGGTGGACACTACGCCATCGTCTTTAGTTGACGGACGGATGCCAACACGCAATGTACAAAAATGATTATCAAATGTAAATCGTAATCCTTAACTTGTTCCTCGTAAATTCCTACCATAAAATAAACTGAACCCTCATTTTATGTCCGTGTTTTTGCTATAAATGTTTTATTTTTCTTGCACCATAACGGGTGCAAGAATTACAATACTGAATATATTTTCTTTATTTAAAAACATTTATTGCAAACATATTTAAAACATTTATTGCAAAAACACGGACATAAAATGAGGGTTCAGTTTATTTTATAGTAGGAATTTACGAGGAACAAGTTAAGGATTACCATGCAAATCACCATCTAAATAAAAGTAAGTTTCAGTCATTTGCTTCATTCACAAGTTTTTTTTCTTTTTTTTTCTTCTTTTTTACTTACTCTTATCAGAATGTAAGATTTTTACACTTCTATATATTTGTAATACCACAGAAAATGTATTTATTGAACTATTCTATACAATCACCGGCTATTTATTAATACCAAAGTTAAACATCGATGAGACTGTTCAATATTATTTTTATTGTGTGACCACTTACGCAACAGCAGGTACTGTAAACGACCTGACTCTTTTTTTTTTTTTTTTTTTTAAGGAAAATGACGATTCGGCATTAAATTGCCCAAAACGGGTTGATATGCTGCAAAACAAAACAACCAACCCAAGCCATCGAAACCGTGGCTAAAAATCTTAGAAAATTATAATTCTAAATAGCTAATATGCGAATAACAGGCGCTACAGAAGGTCGGAAACTATAATGGCCGAAATATTATGAATATAATAACCAATATAAGAACAACAGTTCGTATAAATCAGTGTATAATAATTATTCATAATAATTGGGGAAGCGCAGTGGTGTACTGGACACGTCGACCCGAGTTCAATTCCTGGGCGGAGCCACAGTTCTCATAGCGCTAACACCCTTGGGAAAGGTATGAATCCAACTATTCTCCCTCCAAGCTATGGGTAAATAGTAGGGCATAGTGGACTCTTTAACTTTGGTTAGGCAACCAGTCAAGGAGAAGGAAAACTCTGAATTCAAACCTCTTAAATCTCCGCTTGGGGTGGTCGCTACTAGAATAGGCCAAGTCCTACTTAGTGATCTACTAGCAGCGGCTACCCGGAAGGGTTTTTTTAAAAGTTAGTCCCGCAGATCCATTATTACTGAATCGTGAGTTGAATCCTCGTGTGATGCTCCATTTAAATCCCTATGTCAAAAAAAAAAAAAAAAAAAAGACCATGCATTGATCCAGCTCCTCTGAAAAGAAATGTTAATGTCTACTATCTAAAATATTAAATTAAAAAAAAAATACATGCTGTTACCATTTAAAATTTATTCTTTAATTATCTTCACGAATATAAATCAAATCTCTATTATTTTTGCTCAAAACCAAGACCTAGTGATATTTAATGTATATATATATATATATATATATATATATATATATATATATATATATATATTTACTTTGTCGTTAATTGTTTTATTTTCTCTTTCTCTGAATGTTTGAGATGAGGCTTGATGATTAGTATTATCTGCATTATTCGGACTATTGTCCCCATCTTCATTGTTATTTGTACAACGTTTCGGTCGATATGACCCCCGGCCTTCTTTAGGTATTTCTTGTCGGACTCGGGAACCTTCTTTTTGGACTCGGGAACCTTCTTTTCGAACTCGGGAACTTTCTTGTCGTAATCGGGAGCCATCACGGAACTTCGAACTTAACCCTTTATTTAGTCCACGGGGGTATCCTGTTCTCATTCCGCTAACCATAGCTGGAGTAGGAGTTGTGTTAATTATTTTCCGACAAGAAATACCTGAAGAAGCCCGGAGGGCATATCGGCCGAAACGTTGTACAAATAACAATGAAGATGGGGACAATAGTCCGAATAATGCAGATAATACTGTTTTATTTTCGCAGTTTCCTCCGGACATACATATACACACAACTGTCCTTTATATATCTATAGATTTTAAATTCTTAAATTTTTAAAAATTTCAGAGGAATGTTTGATTGAAAAAAAAAAAAAAAGGCTAATAACTAATGACGTGAAACCGTATATTTGGCCACAGAATTCTTCCCTTCTTTTTTTTTCTTTTCGTCGTAGATTCTCCCCAGTCCCTACCCCGACTCTGAATTGAAAAGGAGCTACTCGAAGTTCTTAAAGGTTTTTGTGGCCACCTTGGCACGATCTGATATATGCACCGGTGACAGTTTGTTGTTGACGGGATTTAAACAGCATGTTTAGTAGAAGTGACAAGCTGTCTTTGACTTGTACTGGTTTATTCACTTCTCATACGTCCCAACATATCTCACGGATATTATATTTTACACCTACGTTCGCTCCCCACTCCCCACATTTTTTTCTTCTTACTTCCTTTCATTACTTTATGCTTTCAGTGAAATATGAATGCTGTGTTAGAATT
>CM042163.1:66467718-66482718 GCA_023376005.1 Doryteuthis pealeii
TTATCACCTTCCACATACCAACAAAAGCCCTGAAGATGATCTAATTAATTGATCGAAACACTGCAGCGTCGGCCAATAAACTCACCACTTAACTCATTTAAACCCGTGTTTTTTCCAATTTTTTTTATTATACCACACACACACACACACACACACACACACACACACACACACACACACATACATACATACATATATATATATTATATATATATATATATATATATATATATATGTATGAGTCTCATATCAGTATCAATAACATTTAGCGGTCTGATGAAGCTATTTTTTTCTATTTAACCCATAGATGGGACGCTGACAGGTACCAGGGCCCTGGGAGTGATGGCGATAAAGGGGCACTTCACATTCCATAGACATTCTGATGATGACACCACACGAATCATTTTCTTCCAATTTAATAGGTCTCTGATTGCGTCTTGTCAACTGCTTATAGAGATGTTAAAGTCCTTCAGGTTTCTCTTGATTTTGTCTTTGTGTCTGAGCTTTGGTCTACCGATTCCACGTGATCCCTCTCTCAGTTGAGAGTACAAAATTTGCTTTGGCAGTCTGTCATTCCCAAGTCTGTTTAAGTGGTCAGCCCATCCCAGGATGCGTTGTACAAGTATTACGTGCACGCCTGGGAGACCAGTTCTCTTCAAGATGGTTCTGTTTGAAACATGTTGCCACCAGTTGACATTTAATTCAGGCTGCAGTACGTACATGCAGTGTAATGGTGTATGTCATCTTTAAATGGTTTCGGTGTTCAATGTACATTGAATTTACACATCTTCGAAAAAGATATATATATATTCTATTCGGTTGTCATTCATCTTAGCTTAATCTCATTGTTTTTTCGTCTCACGTGATGTTTTTCGACTGCACTGTTGACAGGACATACACAACACACATAGACAGACAGACAGACACATACACACACAGACACAGACACATACACACACACACACACACACACACACACACACATTCAAGGTATGTCAGAAGGACTGGTTTTACAAAAAATTTATTCTAAATCCAAACTACAAGTTAACCCCTTCAAAGTAATCCCTCTGGAATCTAATACACTTTCCCTTTTCTACTCTGCCACGCTTGCATGCACTCCTGGAATAATTATTCTGGGATTCTCCGTAGCTCTGTCGTCACGGCCTTTCTGATGTCGTGCACATCCTCAAAACGGCTTCCCTTGATGACCCCCTTGAGCTTGGGGAAGAGGAAAAATCACATGGAGCCAGGTCAGGCGAGTAAGGGAGGTTGCTCCACCACAGAGATAGTCTTATGGGCCTGGAACTCTCGGATACCCAGAGCAGTGTGGGCAGGTGCATTGTCATGGTGAAATACCCACGAGTTGTTCTGCCACATCTCTCGCTTCTTCTCGCGCACTGAACGAAGCAAATACCGCAATATCTCTTTGTAGATATGTTGGTTGATCGTCTGGCCCTGTAACGGTGGACGATGCACCTCACATCGAAGAATGCGATCAACCTGGAACTTTTATGACATACCTCGTACACACACACACACACACACACACACACATATATATATATATATATATATATATATATATTTATATATATGGGGGGTTCGTCGTGTAATGGTTATCACCGTAAGAAATATATACGGCGAAATATACGAGGCTGTTGTCATTAAACATAGTGCTAATAACCATGGGAAAGGTATGAATCCCACTGTACTCCATCCAGCAAAGGATAAACAGTACGACAAATTGTGTTCTTCAATACTGGTATGAAAACTGTCCATAGAGAAGCAAAACTTGCTTGATAAGTGTTAGTTTCTCTCTTATGCAATGTTCAAGCACCCCCATATATATATATATATATATATATATATATATATAATATATATATATATATATATATATATATATATATATATATATTATATAGGCCCCAATTTTGGTCGAAGTAAATTTATTATGGAATAACGGTGTTGAGTTTTTCCTTCCTTTCTAAGATAAATATTGCTCTGTATATAATCTAAAAAGTTTATTATACATTGAGCTCTCTGTAGTTATTTAAAGATTCACTGTATTTATACATACTGGATCATACAATAATAATACAGTGTATCTTAGAAATCACATATAGAATCATCCCTCACTACCAAGTTTTGGATACCTCTCATCTATATATATATATATATATATATATATATATATATATATATATATATATATATGTATGTGTGTGTGTGTGTGTGTGTGTGTGTGTGTGTGTGTGTGTGCAGTGAGGGGAAAAGTTATTTATTCACTTTAAGAAATGAGTATTTTCCAACACTATTTACATAATATTTTTTCATCTTCTTTCTTGTTATTCCTTTTATAATTGATAATAAAATTGCATTTTATTATCTCAGAGTGTTTCACCCATATTAAGTTGAAAAATATTCATTTATTAAAGTGTGCGATTACTTGTTGTTTTACCCTCACTGTATGTGTATGTGTGTGTGTGTGGATATGCACTGCCTTTATATATATATATATATATATATATATATATAATATATATATATATATATATATATATATATAAATGATTAGTTTTACTGTTATTTTTTGTTTAAGACGTATCATTTTCTTTATAATTGTTATTATTTTATTACTAATTGTATGTCATCTGATTATCTTTGCGTCTCATTTGCATACAACTTCATGCGTAATACGATTACGGTAAGCCATGATATTGGTATTAAATCAAATTTATTTAACGCATGGGTATGTCACATCGTTGTATTCATACTCCGTTGCACACACACACACACACACACACACACACACACATACATATATATATATATATATATATATATATATATACATGATGAATGGATAAACTAGATTTTATTTTACTAACACGTGTTTCGGCCAGGAGCTTGAATATAAAATAAGATAATAATAATAGAAAACTACAATCCGATGGTCGTTATTCTTTGTATACTTAAAGATTTTGTAGTTTTCTATCATTATTATTTTATTTTATATCTTAGATAATAATAAATAGAATACATGTGTACATGAACAAACTCCTGGCCGAAACACGTGTTAGTAAAATAAAATCTATTTCATCCATTCAGCATTTTCTTTCCTTTGTTTATTTTCCTTTCAACACACACACATACATATATATATAGTTGACCGTTAGGGTTCGAATCACGCACAAGGCGGTCTTTCTATCTATAGCTCTGCTGATGAGGCTTAATAGGCCGAAATGTACATACAGAGATTGATTTTTCTCGATTTGTTTAGCCTTACATTTGAATAGGTATGCCCGCCTAATTAATTAATTAATTATTAATTAATTAACTTTCAAAATTAGGTACGACTTCAATTAAGCACATATTCTCCCAAAAATTGTCGGCTAAAAAAGCCATATCAAAACACATCGCTTGTGTATTTACTTCTCATATATATATATATAATATAAAGTCGTCGGAGTGACCTAAAGTCAGTATCAGCCAGACTGCGAGGGAGTCTATCCCCTTTTCCAAAGCGATAGACCAAGGAGATTGTTTTTTAGCGTCTGAGATGAAGTGCTACACCTATGTTCAGCTCGGGGAAAAATCTTAAAAGAAATCTATCAACAAGAAGAAATAAGTGTAATTTTATTCTTTACTTCCTATTTTAACTAAATAGTTAAATTAGAAAAAATTAGAAATGAAAGACAGGAGTGATGGAAGAGTAAGTTTCAGTTGTTCTATTTTTCGATTATGCACCCCTCTGTTTCAAATCTTTTTTTTTTATCTGTATTCATATTTAGTTTCATTAGCCTTTCTAATTTAATACAATATTTTATTACATTAAAACGTAAATACTGGCACCCGAAAGTTGCATATATTTGCTAGTTCATATAACAATCCTATTATACATTCTCTTGAAAAACATTTTAATCGTAACAGGTTGATGATTTACTCAAGGTCATCATAATGTAGACAACATTTTGTATAGGTGCGTGGTGTAATGGTTAGAGTCGTAGGAAATGGACTTGTCGATCCGAGTTCAATACCTGGACGAAGCTGTTTGCATTTCACATTACGCTAATACCCTTGGGAAAGGTATGAATCCAATTCTTCCTCCAGCTATGGGTAAATAGAAGGGCAGATTGGGCTCTTTAACCATGGCTAGGTAACCAGTCTAGGATAAGGAAAACTCTGAATTCAAACCTGTTAAACACCGCTTAAGAAATTGACCTTGTGTTGCATCCTGCTCGTGTGTGGGGATGGTTGGTAAATATATATATATATATAATATATTCCATAATAAATTTATTTCGACCAAAATTGGGTCCTATATAAATCTAAGTTGATTGGGGCCTAATTTTGGTCGAAATAAATTTATTATGGAAATACGGTGTTGAGTTTTTCCTTCCTTTCTAAGATAAATATTGCTCTGTATATAATCTAAAAAGTTTATTATACATTGAGCTCTCTTTAGTGATTTAAAGATACACTGTATTTATACATACTGGATTATACAATAATAATACAGTGTGTCTTAGAAATCACATATAGAATCATCCCTTACTACCAAGTTTTGGATACCTCTCTCTCTCTCTCTCTCTCTCTCTCTCTATATATATATATATATATATATATATATATATATTTGCTAGTTATAATAACAATCCTATTATACATTCTCTTGAAAATAAACCAGAAAAATTAAACATTTTATTCGTAACAGGTTGGTGACTTGCTCAAGGTCATTATAATGTAAACATCATAAGTTTCGTCGGAGAACTTGTCACAAAAATGAAAACAACATTGGACTGCCTTAAGGACTCCAACTGCAGATTTTCAAACTTGACTGATTCTCTTTCTCCTTGACTGGTTGCCCACCAAGGCTGGAGATTCATTGCTGGGAGGAGAACGGGTGGATTCATGCCTTTCTCAAAGGCATTGATGTGAAGTAAATGCAAACAGCCTCGGTTGAAATTTGAACTCGGACCACTGATTTCATTTTTCGCACCAATAAGTATGACGTTACCCTTACCTTTATATTGATAAGAAAAGATATAAGTACTGGGCAGTCATGTAGAAACGGAAAAATTATCTTTTCATTCAAATATTTGCTGTTCAGTGATCATATTGTCCATATAAACGCTAATAGTCACTTGATCCATTACGATAAACATAGATAGATAGATAGATAGATGATTGAGATAGATAGATAGATAGATAGATAGAGGTATGTATGAACAGATTGAGATAGATAGGTAGATAGAGATAGATAGATAGATAGATAGATAGATATGAACAAACTAAGATAGATAGATAGATAGATAGATATGCATAGACTGAAATAGATAGATAAATATGAACAGATTGATAGATAGACAGATATGAACAGATTGAGATAGATAGATAGATAGATATGCACAGACAGAGATAGATAGATAGATAGATAGATATGCACAGAGATAGATAGATAGATAGATAGATAGATAGATAGATATACGCTAATAGTCACTTGATCCATTACGATAAACATAGATAGATAGATAGATTGATAGTATATGGATAGATAGATAGGTAGTATGACAGATTGAGATAGATAGATAGATAGATAGATAGGTATATTAGTATGAACAGATTGAGAAGATAGATAGGTATGTATGAACAGATTGAGATAGATAGATAGGTATTATGAACAGATTGAGATAGATAGGTAGATAGATAGATATGAACAAACTAAGATAGATAGGTAGATAGATAGATATGAACAAACTAAGATAGATAGATAGATAGATAGATATGCATAGACTGAAATAGATAGATAGACATGAACAGGTAGATAAATAGATATGTATGAACAGATTGAGATAGATAGGTAGATTGATAGATATGAACAAACTAAGATATATATATATATATATATATATAGATATGCACAGACTGAGATAGATAGATAGATAGATAGATATGCATAGACTGAAATAGATAGATAAATATGAACAGATTGATAGATAGATAGACAGATATGAACAGATTGAGATAGATAGATAGATAGATATGCACAGAGAGATAGATAGATAGATAGATAGATATGCACAGAGATAGATAGATTAGATAGATAGATAGATAGATAGATAGATACACAGAGATAAATAGATAGATAGATATGCATAGACTGAAATAGATAGATAAATATGAACAGATTGATAGATAGATAGACAGATATGAACAGATTGAGATAGATAGATAGATAGATATGCACAGACAGAGATAGATAGATAGATAGATAGATAGATATGCACAGAGATAGATAGATAGATAGATAGATAGATAGATATACACAGAGATAAATAGATAGATAGATATGCATAGACTGAAATATATAGATAGATAAATATGAACAGATAGATAGATAGATAGATAAATATGAACAGATAGATAGATAGATAGATAGATTGATATGAATAGACTAAGACAGATAGGCAGATAGAAAAATAGATAGATAGATAGATATGCACAGCCTGAGATAGATAGATAGATATGCAAAGCCTGAGATAGATAGATAGATAGATAGATATATATTTATGCACAGATTGAAACAGATAGATAGATAATTATGAAGAGACAGATAGATAGATAGATAGATAGATATGAACAGCCTAAGACAGACAGATAGATAGATAGATAGATAGATAGATAGATATACACAGAGCAAGATAGATAGATAGATAGATAGATATTGTCCATATAAACGTTAATAGTCACTTGATCCACTACGATAAACATGTGTACGTCATGGTATTTGGTTGCGTCGATATTAACTAAGTTCAACAGAATCTGGCACATGGATATTAATATGGAGCACCAAGTAATGAGTGAACATGATATAGTTGTAATATCTGCACGGCTGACGTTATAATTTGGGAGGTTAGCCGTTTTATATGTTTAATACTAGAAGCTTTATACATAAAACAATACAAACCATCCTTAAACAAAATTAATTTTCAATGCAGTACACACATTTTAAAATGCCTATAGCACCTTTCCCATCAATTCTCCTCCTTCTAGTCTCCACATCCATCAATATAATTTGAAAAACTGGAACACATCACCCCTGATGATGACACTTCGAAGTGTCGAAAGTACTCGGGACATGAACTTTGGTGGACTAATCCACGAATTCCACCCAAATATTTAAAAAGTTGGCCAGAAAACTTGAAAAAATCACAAATAAAATTGTTAAACAGATGTGTCTTTTGTTTAATTCAACATGCATAAATGAAAAAATGCTGCCCAAACACACACACACACACACACACACACACACATATATATATATGTGTGTGTGTGTGTGTGTGTGTGTGTGTGAGTGTAGATATGTCCGTGTCAGAGTGGATCTGGGAGTAATGGCGAAGAAGGGGTACTCCCACAATCCCTAGAGCTCCAGATTTGGAACTTCACCACTAAATGCAGTTTAACGGGCCAGTTTCGAATTAGGAACCTTTTGGTCCCCAGTCGGACACTCTACCGACTGAGCTAAACCGGCTCACTACGTTGATACTGGGAGGAAATCATTGAAACAAGTGTGACCTCGAATAAACACTGAATGTTTATTTTCTAAAGGTTTCAGTCCTTATATTAGCAAACATTAATAGCTTAAAAAATAAACCTCTCTAGAGTAACGAGTGTAAACAAATCTTAAAATTTTTTTTTTTTTTTTTTTACACGCTGTGAAGGTGAGAGCTTGTTATTTATTTATTTATTTTTTTGCTGTGGTAGCGACCGGTGACCGGACCCACACTCTGTAAAAAAAAAAAAAAAAGCTGCCAGTTGTCACGTGACCTTTAAAAAAATAATCGACGAAGTGACCTGCCGAGCGGGCCGCCACTGATTAGTGGTTGTTTTGTTGTGTGACAACAGTCTTATAGAAGTCGTTTTTTTTTTTCGGCCCAAATTGGTGGTGAGCGCGTCGCAGTGTGCAGATAACGGCCATTGCTCAATTACGAGGACAACGAACAGTCTGCGCCTGCAACTAAGTAACCTACAATTAGCACAATCCTTCCGTATGTGGCGAAGGAGGAGGAGTAGGAGTAGTAGTAGTAGGAGGAGGAGCAAAGGGCGGCGACAGTGACGCCGACGTGTGTCTTACACTAAGATAGTAGAATTAGGAGCGACAAGGAGCGGAGGTGGGGAACGGAAGAGTTTTCTGTTTGTTTAGTTTTGTTTATTTATTTATTTATTTATTTATTTACTTATTTATTTCTGAGCAGCGCATTCTAGGTTACAGAGCTCCGTGCGGACAATTAGTGAGAGACCTACAAAGTTAATTTCAATCGTACTTCATTGTATTTGACCAAGATCCTGGAACGTATATAGTTTTTTTTTTTTTAACTTTAAAATGTGTTCCGTTGTGGTCTCTTAAAAAAAAAAAAAGGAAGCGTGAAGACAACATTGATCACGAAGAGTTGCGTCCCGTCGTGGTACAATGGTTTGCAAACTATTCTCGCAGATCTGTTACTACTGAAAAGCGTGTTCGATCCTCGGTGAATAATATTTTTTTTACCTTGAGTCAAATCCTACCTGTAGGATATATATATATATATATATATATATATATATATATATATATATATATTTACCAACCCTCCGCACGAGCAGGATGCGACATGAGGTCAATTTCTTAAGCGGAGTTCAACAGGTTTGATTTCAGAGTTTTCTTTCTCCTAGACTGGTTACCTAGCCACGGTTAAAGAACCCAGTCTGCCCTGCTATTTACCCATAGCTGGAGAGAGAGAGAGTAGGATTCATACCTTTCCCAAGGGTATTATATATATATAATGGAAAAGGTGACTTACCGGTGAATATGGTCACGATGGTTAGGTGGTGCAGAATTCAGGGGGTAAGTCAGCGATATAATAAATACAAAGTGCTCAATACGTAACTAGAGCAAATTTATTATAATATAGGTACAAGTGATAACCTACTCGAGTTTAACCATATGGATCTTCAGGGTTAAATCCACTAAATTAATCGAGATACCGATTAATTGCAGTCGATTACACGTGTGTGTTCATTGCGTTAAACTGAATCTGAAACAGCGTTCCTCATAACGAACAGTTTAACGCAATGAACACACACGTGTAATCGACTGCAATTAATCGGTATCTCGATTAATTCAGTGGATTTAACCCTGAAGATCCTTATGGTGAAACTCGAGTAGGTTATCACTTGTACCTATATATATATATATATATATATATATATAGGGAAGATATTACCGAAGTTAAGCAACGATGAGTCTATTTAGTACTTAGATAGGTAACCATATAGGCAACAGCAGGTACTGTAAGTAACCGAATATCAAAATGACGATTCGGCATTAAATGACCCGAAAAGGGTTGATATGCCGTAAAAAAACAACTAACCAACCATCTATTATAATCAGTGATGGGGGAGCCGCTGTGAGCGGTGTAAAGTAAGCAAACGTAAAAAGGGTTGATATGCTGTAAAAACAAGAAACCAAACCAAACATTAAATTAATTCTATCCAGTATTGAGTTCAGTCCTCACCGAGTGTCCTATAATAGAGCCGGTTTAGCTCAGTCGGTAGAGTGTTCGGCTGGGAACTACAAGCTTCCTGGTTCGATACCGGTTCCTCGTCAACTCAGCGTACGAGTAGCACAGGGATCTGTGTGGTAAAGTAAGGAGCTGATGGTAGGTGTAGCGCTCCACCTCACACGCCAAATCAATCTCATTGGTCTAGAGCTTTGGAAAAGGGGATAGACTCCCTCGCTGCCTGGTTGATACCAACATTAGGCCGCCCCGACGACGACGACTACGGTTAAGTAATACTGAAAGCACCGGTTCCTGCTAGATCACCGAAGTTAAGCAGCGATGAACATGTTTAGTAATTAGATGGGTGACCATATAGGCAACAGCAGGTATTGTAAGAAACCAAATATCAAAATGACTTGATTCGGCATTAAATTACCCGAAAAGGGTTGATATGCCGTAAAACAAAAAACTACCAACCAACGAACCAACGAACCAACCAACAATTATAATCATAGTGATGGAGGAGCCGCTGTGAGTGGTGTAAAGTAGGCAAACGTAACAAGGGTAAAAATAAGAAACCGAACCAAACATTAGATAAATTCTATCGAGTATTGAGTTCAGTCCTCACTGGGTGTCCTATAATTGTGACTTAGTACCCAAACTGAGTTACTACTAAATAACTATGGCCAGATCGCTTTTCTTCACGATGATGGGAGAGTCACTGTAAGTGGTATAAAGTAAGCAAACATAACAAGAAACTGAACCAAACATTAGATAAATTTTATCGAGTATTGAGTTCAGTCCTCACTGGGTGTCCTATAATTGTGACTGAGTTACTACTAATAAATAACCATGGCTAGCTCGCTTCTTTTTCTTCTTATTCCTGAAGATATCTCCAAAAGAATCTTAAGATGTTGTAAGTGTTTTCTTTAGATCAGAATGTGATAAACAGTTTTAAAGAAAGATTTCTTTTCAGTTGACATTCTTTATTAATAAAAACGAAATGGAAAGCGGAATTCGCAAAGATATTTTCGTGTCTTGATATGAAACAAATGTGGACCGATTCCTAAAGTACTCAGATTATTCTTCAACTGAGATGTTGGAGATGAAGTAGTAACGGGTGGCCCCCCTCCCTCTCCCCAAACAAATGCTCATTCGGTTTATGAAGGGAAAATAGAATAAAGCTTGAATAATCATAATTATATTCTGTCACGGTTTAGCTCAGTCGGTAGAGTGTTCGGCTAGGGATCGCAAGGTTCTTGGTTCGATACCGGCCATCGCCAACGTCAGCGTATATGTAGCACATGGATCTGTGCGGTAAAGTGATGAGCTGATGGTAGGAGTATTTGTCTTATACCCCACTTATATGGACTGGGCACAAGGCCTCGTTTTAATGTGGACCCACTCACAAGCCGAAGCTCATAGGTGGGAAAGAACAAAAATTGCGTCGATCCCTTCGGCATCCCCCTCAAGGGTGGCGCCTCAGATGCTGGGCAATAAACCCGGCCCTGCCCCCAAGGGGGCAGGTATTGCCTGGGGGGATAGCCCCCTGGGGTCGATGCTATTGATTGAACACAACTCACCGGTCCAATGGCCGAAGCACACCGGACCCTCGTCGCGAAGGACGGTTTGAGTAGGCCTGAGCTGATGCTAGGTGTGCACTCCACCTCAGATACTAAAACAATCTCCTTGGTCTAGCGCTAGTGAAAAGGGGATAGACTCTCTCGTTGTCTGGTTGATACCGACATTAGGCCGCCCCGACGACGACGATATTCTACACCACTTGGACCCTAACGAGGTAACTGGAGAAAAAGCTAGATGGGAGCTGCAAAGAATGCTGTGTGCAATCTTAAACTAGTCGTGGAAACAGCACCCCACAAGGAAGCAGCTGTACGGCCACCTGCCCCCTATCTCACAAACCATCCGAGTGAGACGGACAAGGTATGCTGGACATTGCTGGAGAAGTAAGGACGAACTCATAAGCGACATTACCCTGTGGAAGCCAAGACATAGACATGCCAATGTGGGCCGCTCAGCAAGGGCCTATATTGACCAGCTCTGCGCGGATACTGGATGCTGCGCAGAGGACCTCCCTGGGACAATGAATGATAGAGAAGGTTGGCGAGACATTATCGGATATCTGTGCCAATTGCGCGACAGGATAATGATATTATAATAATACTCGTGTTCCTTAAAAGTCCGACCGTTATCATCTTGCAAAATCCTCTGGGAAAAATGAGACCGTCCAAGAGTAAACGCAAAAATGTAAATCTTGATTATCTGGTGTGGCTTATCCACCAAATTCTTATTTCTTATGAGTGTTTTCACTTCAGCTAAATAATAGACCATTCCGTTTTTATCATTAAGAAAAAGGAAAGAAAAGGGACATGCTACACAGAAAAATGTGATAAGAAAGGAAGAAAGAAAAGAGAGTAGGGGGACGATAGAGAAAGGGAGTGAGTGAGCGGAAGGGATAACGCTAATCTGTTTCAGTCGAAATAATGATAAGATGAAGAGAGAGAGAGAGAGAGAGAGAGAGAGAGAGAGAGAGAGAGGAGAGAGAGAGAGAGAGAGATAAATCAAGATTATTGTACATTTTACATATCGAAATATTGCAATAGCTCTTAAGTAAGCATATCAAACGTTGTAATAATTAAATTATTGTACTGTGGTATATCATCAGGTGCTGCTAGTAATTATATTATTCCATAAATCGTTGTAGGAAATGGATACGACAAAACGAATTCAAATCCTGGACGAGACTATTTGCATTTCATATAGCGCTAATACCCTTGGGAAAGGTATGCGTTCAACAATTCTCCCTCCAGCTTTGGGGAAATAGTAGGACAGACTGTGATCTTAAACCTTAGTCAGGTTACCAGTTTAGAAAGAAAACTCTAGATTCAAACCTGTTAAACTCCGCTTAAAAAATTGATCTTTTATCCCAATCTGCTCGTGCGGAGTGATTAGTATATATATATATATATATATATATATATATATATACCAACCCCTCCGCACGAGCAGGATGTGACACTAGGTCAATTTCTTAAGCGGAGTTCAACAGGTTTGAATTCAGAGTTTTCCTTCTCCCAGACCGGTTGCCTAACCAATTTTTATGAGCCCAGTCTGCCCTACTATTTACCCATAGCTGGAGGAAGAGTAGGTTTCATACCTTTCTCAAGGGTATTAGAACTAAGGGAAAGGTATAAATATATATATATTTCTGCTTTTGACAGAGAATATATTTTCCTTGTATATAATATCAAAGCTCCCCCCCCCCTTTTTTTTTTTAGCTTTCCTGATCACAATACGGCGTATAAGTTGTATTTTGAAATAAGAAAAGTGATAGGTGATGTGAGTTCACGTTTCGTCTAATGCTGTTTTGATTTGGCTAAGTTTCTTTGTTTAATGGCATATCAAACTTCGTGGGTTATTTAATGCCAAAGAACAGTAGTGGTACTATTTAACCCGAAGGTGGGGGATGAGACGGGTTAATAACTTTTTCAAGGGTATTAATCCCAAAGTGAACGTAATAGCTCGAGTTCGAACTCGCTTACAACGATGTTGCTATCCACTACGCCACGGGAACTTAATTTCGTTGAATACTATTTCTATTTAAAAAAATATTTTTCTATAGGAATACATTGTAAATGATTTTTTAATAGGAATATGGGTTAAAATTGCAAATCGTCGTCAAAATGGGCACGGATTTTAATGAATTTAATTATTACTAAGGACACGATTTATGTTATTTTTGACTTAAACTTTAACCGTTAGATGTGTTTAAGGAAAAAAATAGATAAAATAAAACAGATGAATGATAAGACTAGTCAGAATTAATAAACATGTACAAACAAAAAACGTACTTTCTATTTCAATATTACCTGCGACGCGTGCTTTTCTTAAATATGGATGATCAAAAGTGTAATAATTCGTGTTTTTTTATGTTAATAAATTCTCGGAAAATATTTATCTCCCTTAAAAATTAGTTCTCTGGCGGCCCTCTGTAGGAAAATAACGTCCAATAGAAAACGGTTAAAAACACAACTAACGGTTAAAATTTAAGTAAAAAATAACATAAATCGTGTCCTTAGTAATAATTAAATTCATTAAAATCTATGCCCAAGTCAAATTTTTCCGTTTTAAGTTTGACGACGATTTGCAATTTTAACCGGAATGTGTCAGAAATGATTTTACTAGAGGAATGCATTATACAGCCCCCCCCCCAACCCACAAATTTTGTAATAAAACTGTTAATTTTAATTTTTTTTTTCTTTTAGAATATACAGTTAACTTGGTGCTTAAAATATTGTAAAATAATTTTCCCCAATATGTCATGGTCAACCAAGGAAAAAAATTCTTGAAATTTTATAGAAGTTGATAAGATTAAATTTGTGTTCTGTTTTTTTTTTTTTTTTTTAGGTCACCCGTACATTATTTCTCTATAGGAAGTTATAAATTATTTTCTATAGGAATGCATTAGATTTATTTTACAAGAGGAAAGCACTGCAGATAATGCACCCCAACTTAGCGGCTAGGGCTGTATAAATCGCTGACTGTACCTCTACAGTGGGGTAAGGCACCCCCTCGAATGGGGCCACTTGTTGTCTGTGGGTGGTGACCTGTTATGCCTAAAGACAGGATTGTGGTGGCCTAGCGGTCTGTGAATAGCCGCGTCGAGGATTTGAACTTGTCCCACCGTGTCCATTCCACACGACGGTAACCATGATTCCTTCTTTTCATCTTTTCATTATGTTCGATTGAAACAGGTTAGCGTTATCACCTCCGCGTGCTCACCCTCTCTCTATCTTCCCTACTTTCTTTCTCATATTTTTTCTGTGTAGCATGTCCGTTACAAAAAGATTGTTTATTTAATTTTAAAATGTTTTTCATAGTTTCGATAACAGACCTACACATCAAGTTTTTTTTTTTTTGAGGGGGGTTAAATAAATACCTATCTATTTTTGGGGGGTGTGTGTGAAGTATGAGGGTGGGGCAAACTATGGTTATACGAATGCGTTAATTTCGTTAATATTTTTTCTTTATAAGTCGTCGGCGTGGCCTATAGTCGGTATTAGCCAGACAGCGAGGGAGTCTATCCCCTTTTCACTAGCGCTAGACCAAGGAGATTGTTTTGGCGTCTGAGATGGAGCGCAACACGAACCATCAGCTCCTTACTTTACCGCACACATCCCTGTGCTACTCATACGCTGAGTTGGTGAGAGTCAATATCGAACTAGAAACCTTGTGGCTTCTAGCCGAACGCTCTACACACACACACACACACACACACACACACACACAGAGAGAGAGAGAGAGAGAGAGAGAGAGAGAGAAGAGAGAGAGAGAGAGAGAGAGAGAGAGAGAGAGGGGATTATGTAGCATCAGTCTCATAAGAGAAGCGAGCCTGCCTGCCTTGAAAATCGGCATTTGAAATCATAGCTTTAATCTGTTC
>CM042163.1:66487718-66492718 GCA_023376005.1 Doryteuthis pealeii
TGTTTGGTTTAGACTGCCCTACTATTTTACAATATTTTGGTTTGGTTTGGTTTGGTTTAGTCTGCACTACTTATTTTTACAATATTTTTTTTGGTTTGGTTTGGTTTAGTCTGCCCTATTATTTTAAAAATATTTTGGTTTGGTTTGGTTTGGTTTGTTTAGTCTGCCCTACTATTTTTACAATATTTTTGGTTTGGTTTGGTTTAGTTTAGTCTGCCCTACTATTTTTACAATATTTTGGTTTGGTTTGGTTTGGTTGGTTTAGTCTGCCCTACTATTTTTACAATATTTGGTTTGGTTTGGTTTGGTTTAGTCTGCCCTACTATTTTTACAATATTTTGGTTTGGTTTGGTTTAGTCTGCCCTACTATTTTTACAATATTTGGTTTGGTTTGGTTTGGTTTAGTCTGCCCTACTATTTTTACAATATTTTGGTTTGGTTTGGTTTGGTTTAGTCTGCTCTACTATTTTTACAATATTTTGGTTTGGTTTGGTCTGGTTTTATTTGGTTTATATTTGCCCTACTATTTTTTAAATATTTCGGATTGATTTGGCCTGCCGAAATATTTTTGTTTACTTTGGTTTGGTCTACCCTACTATTTTTCCAATAATTTATGGTTTGGTTTGATTTGGTTTGGTTTGACCTATTTTTGCAATATTTTGGTTTGCTTTGGTTTGGTTTAAAATGTGCTCTTAATAACAATTAAGTTCATTTCAAATAATGCGCAAGCACAATTAAGAACACACTTAATGATATTTTCGTGTTAAAACATGTAGTTGTATTGATTCGAACAAATTCGTATTTTCAGTGTAGATTTACGGTGAAATGGCCGACCAAAACATACGGCTTTCTCAAAGTTAAACAAACAAGGGGAGGTTACACTCATTTATGTAACTAATGTTCAGATCACCGAATTGATATGATGGTGACCACCTGTGGAAGGTTCCAAGAATGTGTTGACAGGGATGGTGAACAGGTGAAGAATGCTTGAAATTAAAATACCATAAGGACACTCCCATAGAAGTGTTAACATTTTTTCTGAAAGACCCTATATTCTTGCACCGAGGCCGCATTATTAATCCACTCTGTCGGTTGGATCTGTAGAAAACACCGACTGTACCTCTACAGAGACCCCCCAACACCAATTGGGGTCACCCGTTGGCCGTGGGTGGCGACCCGTGATGCTTAAGGGCAGATTCCTGGCCCATGACACGAAACATTCCAATTTGGACTCTACTTAGGCTATATATATATATATATATATATATATATATATATATATATATATATATAGGGGAATAATGTCAAATATTTCCGTGATAGGATTCAACCAAAATAGAGAACTCAAACGTATATATAATTTTTACACACACACACACACACACACACGCATATATATATATATATATATATATATATATATATATATATATATATAGTAAAAATTGGAAAAAAAACACAAGTTTAATTAATGAATGATGTTTAATAAGCCTACACTGCAGTGTTTCGGTCTGTTTAACAAACCTTAATCAGGGCTTTCGTTGGAAAAATAAATCATTAATGAAAACAAACCACACACACACACACACACACACACACATATATATATATTTTGGGAGAACATATATATATATATATATATATATATATATTCAACTCCTCCGCACGAGCAGGATATGACATAAAGTCAATTTCTTAAGCTAAGTTTAACCGGTTTGATTTCAGAATTTTCCTTCTCCTAGACTGATTGCCTAACCAAGGTTAAAGAGCCCAGTCTTTCCTACTATTCACTCATAGCTGGGAGGAAAATAGTTGGATTTATACCTTTCCCAATGGTATCAGCACTATGGGAAATGCAAACAGCTTTGTCTATTTGATTTGAACTCGTCTCGTCGTGTCCATTTCCTACGACGGTAACCATTACACCACATGCTCTACTCATCTCTCTCTCTCTCTCTCTCTCTCTCTCCACACACACACACACACACACACACATATATATATATATATATATATATACACGACAGGGATCTAGTATCTATCTATTTCTCTCTCTCACATTCTCTCTCTCTCTCTCTCTCTCTCTCTCTCTCTATATATATATATATATATATATTATATATATATAGACCAACACACACACATATATACACGAAAGTAGGCTACTATCTATTTATTTCTCTCTCTCTCTCTCTCTCTCTCTCTCTCTCTCTCTCTCTCTCTCTCTGTATATATATATATACACATTTATATATGTACACACATACCCACGCACGCACACGCACACACACACACATATATGTGTATATATATATATATATATATATATATATATGTATACACAAACGGGAGCTACTATCTCTCTCTCTCTCTCTCTCTCTCTCTCTCTCTCTCTCTCTATATATATATATATTATATATATATATATATATATATCTCCATCGTCTCTGTAGACGGAAACAATGCCAACCAATCATATATATATATATTATATATATATATATATATATATATATATATACACGAACGGAGGCTACTATCTCTCTCTATCTCTCTCTATATATATATATATATATATATATATATATATATATATATATATATACATCCATCCTCTCTCGTAGGTGGAACGCTGTCAACCAATCATATATATATATATATATATATATATATATATATATATATATATATGTATGTATTAGCTCCCCGTCGCGCACGACGTATGAATGCTTAACAGTTCAGTCAAAGATATGAACCGCTACACTGCTTAAACAGGTGATTTGTTTATAGCTTGGAAGCTTTGTGTAGAACAAGCCAAAGTTGGATGAACTGATAACAAGAAAGGTGCACCAGTATGACACAGATTCACCAAATAACACACCTTTAGATTCTAAAAACAAATAGCTATTTAATAATTAAAATTAATTATATCAATTATTTAAAGTCAAACTTTTGTCTAAAACGATAAGTAGTAACATAATGACCATCATTAAAAAAAGAAAAATATCATTACATATACAATTTAAAAAAAAAACAACATTTAAAACGATTTTTCGATAATGAGAATAGATGGATTCATGCCTTTTGCAAGTTTTAAGGGAACTTAAACACAAATAGAATTTCCCCTTCCCTATGTCTCTCTCGGCCTCTCATTGATATATATATATATATAAAATAAAAAATAAATGGACTCTCCCGTCGATTTTCGACGTATGAGGGTTCATACACACAATGAACATCCACACAAAGATTTGTTTATAGTGGTGAAGGCTTGTGTTGGACCATCCACACTTTTTGGCACAGTCGATAGGAAAGAATTGGTGCATCAAGGGTTGCCACAAACCCAATCAACGACTGACCTCAGGAATTTTGAATTCAGAGTTATCCCTCTCCTAGACTGGTTACCTACCCTAGGCTGAAGAGCCCAGTCTGCCCTACTATTTAACCCATAGCTGGAGGGAGAATATATGGATTCATACCTTTCCCAATGGTATTAGCGCTATATATATATATATATATATATATATATATATTTGCTTGAAGGTAATTACAATGCGTATATCGTATACAATTCGATCATTATAGAAAATAATCATGACAAGCGAACTCGGCAAACAAATGTGTGGCGCTTAGAACATCGTACAGCTTGTTTTAACTTTATTAAGTATCATCAGCGATGTATACTAACGATTTCCCTGAAATCTACTAACGATGAGGGAAATCGTTAGTATACATCGTATATATATATATATATATATATATATATATATATATATATATATATACTAATCCTATTAGTAAACCCTTGTGATAAGAAAAAAAGTTAACCATAATGAGTCAGATATACCTACTAAAAGTTTCGCTTAGTAGCTCATCAGGGCCAGAATCAGATTCTGGACCTGATGATTTACTAGGCGAAACTATTTGTAGGTATATCTGACTTATTATGGTTAACTATAAGTATGACAGTATGAGGTAAGGTAAAAAGAAAAGTGGACAAAAAATAATGTCACCCACAGAATGTGAAGGGTTTTTTTTAACTGTTTTAATACACACATCTCTATGTATGCAAAGGCCGCCATAGAGTGCTCCATCCCTTAGTTCAAATCCTGGACGAAGCTAATTGCATTTATTTCACATAGCGCTGATACCCTCGGGAAAGGTATGAATCCAAATATATATATGTGTGTGAGTGTGTGTGTGTGTATGAGAGAGAGAGAGGGGAGAGAGTGAATGAGAGAGAGAAGAGAGAGAGAGAGAGAGAGAGAGAGAGAGAGAGAGAGAGAGAGAGAGGGGGGTGCGAGAGAAGATTGGAGAAAAGGGTGTTTTTGATAGGGTCCACGTATGAAAAGAGTAACGCCCCCATCTGTCGAGGAATAAAACCAAAAAAAAAAAAAAAAAAAAAAAAAAGAAAAGAAAGAAAGAAAAGTAGACCGATCTAGTGTCAACTCTTTTTATTTCATCTTTTGTTTTCCCCAGCGCGCACCAATTTTTAGATCCATTCCTGTTGAACATTTGCTTGTCATAAAGCAGAACTTAGCAATTATCCAGTCATAAATACCATTGCCTATCCCCCAAAAATACCTAGCCTGAAATATGGCCCAGTTATTTGCATGCGTGACTGATTTGGGACAACACCTATTTTTTGCTTGATTTTTTTTTTTTTGGAGACGGGCAACCAAGTCATGTAGAACGCACTTGTCGAAAGAAATGTGGCCGTTCAGTACGTTTAGGTTTTGTTCAGGCCCTTAATTGCATATTGATAAACTGTCATCTTGTTCATGTCTGCATTTCATCAATTGCTGTTCAAAGGTTTCGGTTGTTTGCATCTGTCCAAGGAAAACGTCTTTAAGAGCAGATTTAGAAACAATGGTGAAGTATTGAGTGTCTTATTAGAAACTAGTAACAAAAAGACGTTTACACGAAGAGGGTGTTAATAAATTTAAAAAAAAGAAAAGAAAAAGAAATACAGAATATAAAAAAACGGTTTGGTTATTTCT
>CM042163.1:66497718-66517718 GCA_023376005.1 Doryteuthis pealeii
AAGTCCACTCTCTTAATGAAACTCAAGAGCCTTTTTTTTTATCTATTCATTTACCAGTTGAGTAAAAATGCTGATAAGATTGAAATCATATAGTCTCAACTTTTAATGCTTTTCAAATTATATTTCATCAAAATATATTTTAATATATATACATTAATTGATTAGAATGATCAAAAGTTTCTTTTAATTAATGATACATACTTAGGAATCAGAAACAAATTAAACTATTTTTGTTCAACTTTATGAAAACTGATTGTTCAATATACGATTGTAAAGTATGTACCATGAGGCATAATTATTACCTGAGTTTTCATCTGAAATGTTCACAATATATTTGGAGAATACAAAACTGAATATATCAGTTATATCAGAATATTCAAATGCTTCTTCAATGGGCTTGCTTCCAGACGAACTTTTGAATAGTAAGCCGTCTTGTATTCAAATGCTCAGGTTAAATTTGTTCAACTCAAACAAGAAACTTCTAGTAGATCTTAAAAAAATAAGACTGAGTGTAATCCTAAAGATAAGTTCTCCAAAATACGAGGGATAGTCAAAAGGTAACGTCATTTTGTTTAGGACATGTATAATTACCAACACAGGAACATATATCAAAATGAAGCTTGTCTTCTGTGAATCACATCCCTACTTCTCCACATAATCATCGTTTCTATCAATAGCCATGTTCCACCTTCGAATGAGGCATGTATCCCTGCCCCATAAAATTCTGTTGACTGTTCTTTGAGCCACTTCTAAACTACAGATTTCACTTCCTCGTCACTGGAATATGGTTTGCCTCTCAAACGTTCTTTCATGGGACCAAAGAGATGATATATTTTTTGTGATTAATATTCGCTACTGAAGTAAGTTCATTGATAAAAAAAAAGTTAAGAAAAATAATCATGTTGAAAAACATCGTTACTGCGTAAAATAGATGCTGTTTTCATCATTATGATACAGACTTGCTAG
The DNA here is from genome assembly GCA_023376005.1 of Doryteuthis pealeii. Classification (NCBI taxonomy): domain Eukaryota; kingdom Metazoa; phylum Mollusca; class Cephalopoda; order Myopsida; family Loliginidae; genus Doryteuthis; species Doryteuthis pealeii. The sequence goes on from CM042163.1 coordinate 66,498,685, forward strand.
TTCGATCCTCACCTGATGCCCCATACTTGCGATATCATGTCACATTCTACTTGTGGCGAACAAGTTGGGTAAATACCTACAAACTTATTGATATACCAACATATTGATGCATATCCGCACACACCAGCTATATATATATATATATATATATAAAGGTACACGGTAATAACCTACTCGAGTTTCACCATAAGGATCTTCAGGGTTAAATCCACTGGATTAATCAAGATATTGATTAATTGCAGTAGATTTCACGTGTGTGTTTTTTGCGATAATAATTTGCTCTACTAACATATTGAGCACTTTATATTTGTTATATCGCTGTCTTATCATTGTGAAACTTGAATCAACTAACCATTTTGACCATTTTTCACCGATAAGTCACCTTTTCCATAAATACCATATATATATATATATATATATATATATATATATATATCATCATCATCATTATGTCGTACTGGCAGCACGGGTATCCATGACAATCTCTCGCCAACCTTCCCTATCATTCATCGCCTCTGGGAGTTCTTCCATGCAGCAGCCAGCACCTTCACATAGTTGGTCAATGTAGGTCCTTGCTGGGCGGTCCACATTAGCATGTCCATGTGTTGGCTTCCACAGCATTTCATGGAAATCAGACAGATGAATGCATAAAAAGCATGTAACATAGGGTCACAAAAATTCAATGCAATGAAATCATATATACTAATATAATATATATTTATTCTTATATATATATATATATATATATATATATATATATATATATATATATACTCGTTTAAAAATCGCATAGGTGAGAAACTGAGAGTTACCAAGCTCTGTTGACTTTATGTCTGCATTACCCTAACTTATATATATATATATATATATATATATATATATATATATATGGTCTATCAATGATATTGAGCACTCTTTACTTATAAATATAGCAAACTATATTATCATAATATATATATATATATATATATATATATATATATAGAGAGAGAGAGAGAGAGAGAGAGAGAGAGAGAGAGAGAGAGAGAGAGAGAGAGCAAATTTCGTTGGGTTACTTGATATGTAGTCGTCTTAAAAGTTTAAAAAAGTCACTTCTCAATGAAATCTATCCTTGCTCCTTTGTACAGGAAAAAAAAAAAAAAACTGCGAACACAGAAATCTTTTTTCTCTCTCAGTTTGCTGTGTCACGTATTTTTCCCTCCCTTTTTTATTTATTTTATTTTATTCTATTTTATTTTATTTTTTTCTTCTGCCCTACCGGAAACTGAACAATCCGATTCAACCCAGTTGTTAAGAGAAAAACAATCCCCGTCTTTATTTCACATTGACTCAGGTGAACTAAATAAACAGCGTTTTTTACTTCTTTTCGTCAGGAGACGAGGGACTCGTTACTCTCGCAGAAATACCCTCAGCGGGTCCCCTTCCGGATTTGAAAAACATTTCAAGAAACATTCGATCCAGGTTCTGATGGTTTGGTTTGTTTTAGAGTATAAAGTGTTGGCCATTCACAAAGTATGAAATATGACTGTAATTCTGAAACTTTTTAAGCCTAGGACATACATTAAAAACAAAGTTATTCTTGGTGAACTTTCAATGTAAATTCATAAAATCTATTTAAAAAGATATATATATATATATATAATATATATATATATATTATATATATATATATATTGTGTGTGTCTTGTCGGACGAGTTTTGTTGTGGTCTTTTTGGTGTCAAGTTGGAACCAAGTCCACCAAAGGTTTCACGAGCGCTTTCGACAATACACTCGTAATTAAACCTTTGGTGGACTGTTACACCAGTTCCAACCTGACACCAAAAAGATGACCAGAAAATTAGAAAGGATTGAAAAAACTCATCCGACAAGAATTGTCTGTACAGTTTAACACAACGTGTTTAAAAGAAAAAAATTCTGCCAAAATACACTTATTATATATAATATATATATATTATATATATATATATATATATATATATATATATTAGTTTATAAAAGTAATTTAAACTGCAGAAAATTATTACTTTTTTATTCAGTGAATTAAGGCTAGTTTTCAATGAGAATAGCTATTTTTTTTATAAGTAACTGTTTTGGTTTCGTTTGTTTTGTTTTACGGCATATCAATCTCAGTGGGTCATTTAATGCCAACAAAGTTTTGAAATAAATTCATTCTTAATGGATAATCAGTTTTGTTTATAAACTCATGTTTTTCTATTTAACCATAGATGGGACCCTAACAGGTACTACCAGTCCGGGTCAGAGTAGACCTGGAAGCAATGGTGATGAAGGGGTACTTCACATTCCCTAACCCTCCAAAACTGGAACCTCACCATCAGACAGATGTCACTCCCAAGATATGAAGACACTCAGCCTTCTAGCACCCATTTGATAAAAAGGGTTGGGGCTTGCCATAAGAGCAATAGGGTTGGGTCTATCACATAGGTACTAAGGCTTGACGTGACCAGCCGATTAATCGGAGGGGGCCTCCCCGACCACCCGTCTAGCCTAAGTAAGTGCCTAAGTGGAGTGTTGCATGTCATGGATTGCTCATCCATCTGGGTTTCATCATTAAGCATCACAGGTCGCCACCCATGGCCAACAGGTGGACCCATTGGAGTAGTCTTACCCCTCGCAGAAGTGCAGTCGGTGTATTCTAACGCCCCAGCCGAAAGGGTGACCCAGTTGTGATTTAATTTTAGTAGTATTTGATACGAATACTTGAAACCATATAGTTATTTACTAAGCTTAGCTTAGATGCGACACAAGGCCAGAATAGGTACCCAATGAGAATCGAACTCACTGAGTTGGCGGCTGCTGGTATCGAACATATTTTTGTTTGTTTGTTTGAGAAATCAAATTTTTATTTCTCAAACAAACAAAAATGTGTTGAGAAGACAGTGCACAACAAAAATATCATAAAATGTGTTCTTAATAACAGTTAAGTTCATTTCAGATAATGCACACGCACAATTTTATGCTAGGAATTTGGTCAACTAAAGTCCATACGTGTCGATAAGAATGAAACGTATTTTTATTCATTCAATTCTTTAAGAAAATCACATAAGAAAAACTATACAAGCAAATTTGTTAAGGGAGATAATGCGCACGCACAATTTTATGCTAGGAATTTGGCCAACTAAAGTTCATAATTAGCAATCATTTTTAGTATTCATGTTAACAAAGAAAAACCCGACTATTTTACGATTTCTGCTATCGTAAACACCTGACAGTGAGATCTACACTTGGAAGATATTTCTTAGACACGGATGGTGTATGATTCAAATTAACCGTAAATATTCTAACCAGGTATTTAACTGGGGCATTTGCCTTTTTTTTAGACGTTTATGCGTCAACTCATATATGTTTATCCTGTTTCAAAGCTGTGTGTTTGAGGACAGTTTAGTTTGATGTTAGAGTCATTTCGGGTCAGTGTTTTTCAGACGTTTTATCCACTAATCTTCGTGTCTTTCAATTATCACCGTGATATTGTTCAATGAGCTTTTTCAATTCATTCCATCATGGGGAATTTTGTATCTCTGTTAAAATCATGGCTATTTACGCGGAAATGTTGTCCTACAAGTATTAGTTTGTTATGGTCTGTAGGTTTGATTCTGTATGTGTTGTTGTTTAGTCTACATAAAATGGACACTCTGGTTTTCTTGTGTATTGCTTTTGGCAGGGTGTGCAATCTAGTATATATATATATATATATATATATATATATATATATATATATATATATATATAAAAGCCTATATGAATTTTTAGTTTCACTATTCTTTCATCCTTCAAAAAACCCAGTACATTTATTTTTACAAGCTTGTCATCAAATAGGTGAAGCATACGTGAAACCATTACAATTTTAAAATCAATCAGTCTCTCCCCCCCACACTCTCTCCCCCACTCTCTCTCTCTCTCTCTCTCTCTCTCTATATATATATATATATGAATAAAGGAAAGAAAGTATAGAATGGATAATATCGGATATTTAAATCAATTATATTATATTATCCATTCTATACTGTCTTTCCTTTATTATTTTTTTCCAGTTCCAGTTTCATTTTACACACACACACACACACACACACACACACACACATATATATATATATATATATATATATATATATATATTCAATTCTAGAACTCTGACGCGCGTGGATAAACTTTCATTGCCATTACTTCCAGATCCACTCTGTCCCGAAGTAGAAGTGCCTGTTAGGGTCCCATGTATAGGTTGAATAGATAAAAAATGAGTTTAGAAATGATTGAAAACGAGTCAAAAATGTAATACTCAACAAGAATGAATAAGGGCCCACGTTAAAACGAGGCCTTGTGCCCAGTCCCTACAGGTGGGGTATGAGACAAATAATCTCAACAAGAATGAATAAAACAAAAATGTATTCAGCATAAAATGAGCTGAGAGTTGAACTGCCGTAAAATCCAACTAAGCAAGTCCGGAAAGGATGTAACATATTTGCATTCAGTTGATTGTTCAGCACCTATAATAGGTACTGATAAAGGGAACTATATTACATTCTAATAAATAAAATTTTATTGAACCATCGTTGAGACGTGATCACCCAAATCCAGAAAGGACTTAACATTTTCCATTCTGTTGATCGTTCAACTGTATTACATACTGATAAATGAAAATATATTGAGCCATTGTTGAAAGTCAAGTACATAGCATTTTCCATTCTGTTGATCGTTCAACTGTATTACATACTGATAAATGAAAATATATTGAGCCATTGTTGAGCGTAATCACCCAAGTCAAGAAAGTACATAGCATTTTCCATTCTGTTGATCGTTCAACTGTATTACATACTGATAAATGAAAATATATTGAGCCATTGTTGAGGCGTAATCACCCAAGTCAAGAAAGTACATAGTATTTTCCATTCTGTTGATCGTTCAACTGTATTACATACTGATAAATGAAAATATATTGAGCCATTGTTGAGCCGTAATCACCCAAGTCAAGAAAGTACATAGCATTTTCCATTCTGTTGATCGTTCAACTGTATTACATACTGATAAATGAAAATATATTGAGCCATTGTTGAGGCGTAATCACCCAAGTCAAGAAAGTACATAGCATTTTCCATTCTGTTGATCGTTCAACTGTATTACATACTGATAAATGAAAATATATTGAGCCATTGTTGAGCCGTAATCACCCAAGTCAAGAAAGTACATAGCATTTTCCATTCTGTTGATCGTTCAACTGTATTACATACTGATAAATGAAAATATTTCATTGTTAAATGATTTCTGTTTTCTTTCTTCTCGCATTCTAAAGAGTAATTGGCGAAAAACAACCAAAAGAGACCAAGAGAATTCTTGACATAAGCCATTCTCAGGAGTATCTTCTCATCAAAATGTCGGAAGTAAAATAGGCAAATAATTTTGGATGAAGGATTTCTTTAAGGTTAACCTTTGACGAAATATTTACAAGTATATTCCATCCCCTGACCCCTCCCAATCTAAATGGAAGAAAAAACAACAATACCCAATTTTGGCAATATTTGGACTGTTTTCCTCTTATATATATATATATATATATATATATATATATATATATATATATATATATATGTGTGTGTGTGTGTGTGTGTGTGTGTGTGTGTGTGTGTGTGTTATTGATTTCGTGGCCCGGCTTAAGATGAAGAAGATCAGTCGAAAATGACAAGGGGGTCACAAGGAAGTGCCCTATTAAATCGAGAAAAGGTCTTCGCGCTGTTTTTCGGTACAGAACAATCAGCCTGAGTTATTCAATGACATTTTCGACAGCGAAAGTCCAATGTTCTTTGGACGGCGTTTACAGCTTCTTGCTAAGAAACAAAGAAAAAACCAAACAAATGCCAGAATCGGAAGGTTTGGGAAGGAGTCGCAACAGCTATGGAAATATACTTCAATGTTATTTATTAACCTTAGCTAGTACAGCATATTCTGGTGGGGGTGGGGGCTCTCGGTAAGTGTCGATATTACTACGCAATGCTAAGATCACGTTGTTGACGACTATCTCATGACAAAGCTTATATCACCCTTGGTAAAAATTATGGAATTAACCCGCTTACAGGACTTTCGCTTTGTTTTTTTGTTGCTTATTAAAAAATTTATTTAGCAGTATGTTAAATAAAGTCGGCGGAGTGACCTATTGTTGGTATCAGCCGGACAGTGAAGAAGTCTATCCTTTTTCACTACAATGACTCTCTCTATTATATACTCAAGATGACCCTTCCCATTTATGTACTCGATGAGGAACGAGTATATAACAATATAAACGTACAATTAACACGATTCCCTAACCTCTATGTATGAAATAACACCAGACGGGTTGACATGCCGTTAAAATCAATAAATCAACAGGTGAAGAGAAAATTTGAAGTGCAATAATAAAAAGAAAATACATTAATATTAAAACTTTAAGGGTTGAATTTTTATATGATTTTTTACAAAAAGATTTTATCATTTGTACAATGTGAGTTATTAAATGTTCAATTTTAAAACTGGTAAAACTTTGTGACATCGATAAGCCTCGAGGGCCGGATGTGGCCCGCGGGTTGCTAGTTTGAGGACGCTTAGTTTAAATACAAGGTGTTCACAAAGTCTATGTGCACTTTAAAATTATAAATTATTGATAGTGAACACGGATTTTATGGACTGCCTGTATATCTATGTTATTGATACCCAATCTCTCTCCGAATATAAATGCTCATTGTATATTATGAAATACAAGTATAATATATAATTTGTTCGGATTTCTTAAAATTAAATAAAGTTAACTAGTAAAGAAAATATTTCCCCTAATATATTTTAGAAAAAAAAACCCTATTATAAACATAAATTCATCTGAAAGTGAATAAGTATCAAAATTGTCGTGAAAATTTTACCATTCATTGATTTTTCATAGAATTTTAATATTTTTTTAAATGTAGTAATGATACTGACTATAAATTAAATACTCATTGATAAACTTAATTCCTGAAATGACTGTGATGTAAGCAGTGACGTAGTTTCGGTTACATACAAATACAGGGTGTCCATAATGTCCAGCTATAGGTTGAAAATGTATAAAAAAAAAAGATAATAAAAAATACATTAATATTAAAACTTTAAGAGTTGAATTTTATATGATTTTTTTACAAAAAGATTTTATCATTTGAACAATGTGAGTTATTAAATGTTTAATTTTAAAACTGTTTCAAGACTTTGTGGACACCCTGTAGAGACCAAATCTCTATTATTAATAGATATAGTGGACCATATGACCTTTAGGCACCCTTTTCGATCTCGATTCAGAAGGACATGTTTTTCATTTATACCGTCAATATCCGGTCGTTTTAACAGACAATGTTTAGATTTTAAAAAAATTATAAAAACTAACCACTAACCCTACCCCCTAACCCTAACCTTAACCCTAACCCTAACCCCTAACAAACAACCGGATATTGACGGTGTAAATGAAAAACATGTCCTTTCTTAATCGAGATCAAAAAGGGGTACCTAAAGGTCATATGGTCCGATATAGTTTCTGTGCGTATGATCTTGGTGCAACAGGTAATGTTATTTCCCTGATCTTTTTTTCTTTTCTTCCAGGCAACACCGGGCACTCTTGCTAGTCGTTAATCTAAACGAATTTAAGGCTTTGCGTTTTGATTCAAAACAGTGGCGTGTGTTTCTTGAGTCGTTTAATTTTCCCTCTCATCCAACGGAACCCATTCTCTGTGAAATTCATTACGCGTATACAACTTCTATTATCTTTTTCTAAGTCCATCATTATCGTCCGCAAGAAAGTTCTGTAATAATCGTTAACAGTATAATATTACACTAATTGCTCTCTTATTAAAGATTATGGGAATTGAATATTACCACAGAAAGTCCATTTCAAACACTAATAAGCTGTCAAGAAAGTAGGCTGTAAGGATCTCAGTCTCTGTACACCACAAATTACGTCATGAATCACAAATACAAAAGGAAAGCAAAACTACCTTGAATAAATTTCTAATGATAATATTAGTAGCAGTAGTAGTTTTGGTTTGGTTTGTTTTGTTTTACGGCATATCAACCTCAATGGGTCATTTAATGCCAACAAAGTTTTGAAAAATTCATTCTGAATGGATACTCAATTTTAAAAACAGATTTTACTATTTAACCCATAGACCTATTACACATTAATTTGAGAGATGAGCACTGTAACCCACATTGGCTTGAGTTGGTTTAGTTTGTTTTACGGCATATCAACCACAGTGGGTCAGTTAATGCTGATAAAGTTTTGAAATAAAGTCATTCTTAATGGATACTCAATTTTTTTATAAATACATTTTTCTATTTAACCCATGGGACCCTAACAGGTATAGCCACTCCGGTTCTGAGTGGACCTGGGAACAATGGTGATGAACGGCTGCTCCACATTCCCCAGAGCTCCAGAACTGGAACCTCACCATCAGATAGAGTTTCCCAGGACATGAAAACCCTCAGCCACCGCTTTCTAGCACCCATATGATAAAAAGGGTAGACGGTTGCCATAAGAGCAATAGGGTTGGAGCAATCATATAGATGCTAGTCGATTGATCACCCGTCCGGCCTAAGTAAGGACTTTAGTGGAGTGTTGCATGTCATGGACTGCTCACCCACCTGGGTTCCATCCTTAACCATCACAGGTCGCCACCCACGGCCAACAGGTGGCCCCATCGGAGTAGTCTTACTCTCTGGAGAGGTGCAGACTGTGTATTCTAAGGCCTCAGCCGACAAGACGGAGCAGTAGTAATATTTTTAGCGTTGGAAGAATTTCACTGACCAGAAGAAAAAATAATTCTTAGCCATATAAAGTAGGGATATTAGAATTACCTAGCTTAGTTTTCAGACCGTTAGTGTCAACATTGGTTGATTGGTTGGATTTTACAGCATGTCAACCCTTATTGGGTTATTCTATATCGAAGACGTTTTGTTTTATTCATTCTTGATGGGTATTCAATTTCTTTTCAAATTTATTTTTTAAACACATTTTTAAACTCAATTTTTATCTATTTAACCCGGAGACAAAACCCTAGAAGGTACTACCACTCCAGATCAGAGTGGGCCTGGGAGTAATGGCAATGGAGGGGTACTACATACTCCCTAGAGTTCCAGAATTGTAACTTCACCCTTGATGCAGTTTAATGTCATATCTAGGACACTAAGACCCTTAAACACACCCTTCCAGAAAAAAAAGGTTAGGGCTTGCCATAAGGGCAATAGGGTCGGGACAATCATATAAGGGCTACGGATTGACGTAACCAGCCGATTGTGGCGTAATAGTTAGTGATCTAGGGTAGCCTTCCATTGTTAGTGAGTTCGATTCTCACTGAGTGCTCCATATTTCTAGCCTTGATTTTAACTGGGTAGATGTCTCCTGCGGTTCCCCAGTCCGTGAGACAATAAAACAATGGCGATTTGTATTTTTTTCCCTAATCTGCTTTTGGAGGGACAAGGCTTATAAATTTTACGGTCTTCCCAAAGAAACTTATTCACCATGACGGGATACCCTTACTTCCGTCAACTAAGCTAAATGCTGTTAAAAATAGGGGTTACCGGTTGAGTAGGCAATAGATAAATCACTGTTAGAACCCATAAAGCGGAAGCCACGTGAAAGGCCAAGAAAGCTCACGAAATGTGTATTCTTCCATAAAGACAATGCACCCGTTCATTAGACAATGCTTGCGAGATCTGTACCATAACGACCTGAACTTCGAACTCTTATATCTGTCAAAAAAAAAAAAAAAAAAAAAAGGTGACACTACAATTTCCCCCGGAACTCCGGGAGTGGAGCTTCGGCACCGGATATAGTTAAACTCTTGTAAAGTTTTATTTCATTGCGAACAAGGGACTGGAAATCAAGATCGAATGAATTTTTAGAAATCACCGGAAAAATTTCGAATTTTTTTCGAATTCTTTCAGTTGTGACTGTGATGTAAGCAGTGACATAGTTTCGGTTACATGCAAATAGAGACCAAATCTCTATTATTAATAGATATAGTTTCTGTGCGTATGATCTTGGTGCCGCAAGTAATGTTATTTCCCCGACCTTGCACTCTTGATAGTCGTTACTAAGTTTCTCTGTCGGCTGGAGCTTTAGAATACACCAACTGTACCTCTGCAGAAGGGTGAGACTAACCTAATTGGGCCACCTGTTGGCCGTGGGTGGCGACCCTTGGTGCTTAAGGATGGAACCCAGGTAGTTGAGCAGTCCATGACACGCAACACTCCACTTTGACCTTACTTAGGCTAGACGGGCAGTCGAGGATCCCCCCACCCCGATCAATCGGCTGGTCATGTCAAGCCCTAGCACCTATATGACTGTCCCAACCTTATTGCCCTTATGGCAACCCCCTACACATTTTATTATATACGTGCTAGAAGGTGGTGGCTGAAGGTCTTTGTGTCCTGGGTTTGACGTTAAAACTATTGATGGTGAGGTTCCAGTTTTGGTGGTCTGGTTATGGGGAGCACCCCTTCATCACCATTGCTCCCAGGTCCACTGACCCGGAGTGGTAGTATCTGTTAGGGTCCCATCCATGGGTTAAATAGAAAAACATGAGTTTATAAAAAATTGAGTATCCATTAAGAATTAATTTTATTTCAAAACTTTGTTGGCATTAAATGACCCACTGAGGTTGATATGCCGTAAAACAAACCAAACCAAACCAAACCAAACCAAATCAGTTGTGTCTCCAGCCATTTCTATGAATGGTGCAATTTGTCCTTTCTATTAACTAGCAAAATAAAAAACACCCTCCAGGCGATGTAAAAATAGATTTTTGAAACTTATTGCCTGAGGGGTGGGAGTAAAAAATTCAATGTCAGCGAGTTTGTACCCTAAGTAAGTAAAATCATAAAATTCATTAAAGGATTAAAAAATAAAACAATTTGAAATGTAAACTTTAAATATGCATTAAAATAAAACAAACTATATATAGATATATAATACCAGATATGTATTTATTAAAACTTGTTTTAAAAAACAATGAGGACTGTCTAATGTTGCATGTTCAGATTTTGAGTGTATTTATTCTATGTTATGACGATTTTGGGTAATGTGACGTAAGCAGTGATGTATTTTTTGTTACAGACAAAAACCGGAAGCGAATCTCCATTATTAATAGATTACAAAATACTCCGTGCATATATTTTGTGGGTCCGAAATTGTCTTTGGTCCTCTTGGCTCCTTGAGGCCCTCTATTTTTTAAAATTTGGCCCTAGAGGGAGCCAAATAACACCTGTTAAGAAATCCCGATTTAGACGACAATTTATCCATCGCACCCTGTATATGTAAGTAGTGGATTGATCTCTGTCAAATATATTCTCTCCATTTAATTTGAATTTGCCTATATTAGGTTCGGTCATTATTTCATTTATTGATTACAATTTAATAGACCTTAATTATATTATTATATTTTCTTCGGTTTCAGCATTTTAACCTGTACAAGCTGTTAAATCACTGGTTCCCAAACTTTTTCAGACATCGCTTCTTCGGCTTCCCAATAAAATTCCTTTCGCCTTTCATGGTGATTGCCACTTCTTCACAGAAGAACGGCGTACTACGTGACACGTTCATAATTCTTATGTCAGTTTTATTCCAGGTCAAATGGACCTGGTCCACTCTGAGTCGGAGTGGTAGTATCTGTTAGGGTCCTATCTATGGGTTAAATAGGAAAACATGAGTTTAAAAACAAAACTGATTATCCATTAAGAATGAATTTCTATCAAAACTTTATCGGCATTAAATGACCCACTGAGATCGATATGCCGTAAAACAAACCAAACCAAACCAAACCAAACCAAACCAAACTCTAAACTTCCGGAACGAAAACAAATTCTTGTGAGATCAATGAGCACTTCGATCTGTGGAGTCGTTAGATAGCTTTGATAACAGACCATCGTTAGCAAATTCGATTCCTAATTTTCGCCCTCATACTTTAGCCTTGTGCCAAACTGGGTTCAACTTAGTAAATGACAATTCTTGAGCGATTCTCTCTTCGAGAAATAAGTGCGCTGACCTCAAAATCTGACTATGTCAAGCAATATTCGCTAACCGTTTTCAAGGTCAAATCCAATGAGTTTGGCCACAGCCATTTTGTTTTAATCAAATCTTTTTTGCAATATTTCTCTTGCTATTTATTGAAAATTCTTGCGTCGATTTTTGCTAACATGATTAGATATTTCTTCGATCGATTGCATTTTCGTAACAATTACAACAAAGAAAAAAAAAGAAAAAGAAAGGAAAAAGAAAAAAAGAAAAAAAGAAAAAGAAAAAGAAAAAAAGAAAGGAAAAAAAGAAAAAAAGAAAAAGAAAAAAAAAAAAAAAGAAAAAGAAAAAAAAAAAAAGAAAAAGAAAGGAAAAAGAAAAAAAAAAAATAAAGAAAAATAAAGAAAGACATTCAATTAGCGGAACGCAAGTTAAGCGGAAATTTTGCCTTAATAAAAATGAATTTTATGGCAATTTTCATTAATTTAAGAAGCGACCGTTTTCTTTTACTTGTACATTTTACCCAATTTCTTTGTTACTTGATGAAGTACTGGTCTACGCCGGGTTAGACTTTGAACGATAGCATAGTGAGGCTAATAGAAAAGTAGGTATTTATACAACCCGTTTGCCACGAGTATGATATGATACAAGGTATGAGGAATCCATCGAGGATCGAACTCAACATTCAGAAGTAATGGATCTTGTTAAGCATTTTATCCCGATGGGACGACATTTAAAATTAAATTCTGTATGATTAGTTGGAGCAACATGGTTTCCTATTAATTATTGTTTAGTGTTAAAGGCCACCACTCGGTAAGAAGTATTCTTTCCCCATCAGAAATATACATTATATATATATATATATATATATATATATATATATATATATATATATATATATATATATATTATTTGAAGGCAATTACAATGTGTATATCGTATAGTTGCATCCTCAATATATACATAAATAGAATTAGATAATTATAATTGAAATAATCACAACAAGCAAACCCAGCGAATACCGCGTGTGACGTGTACAGCTGTTTCAACATTATTAGGGCTCATCAGCAGTGTATACCTACGATCTACCCCCGATAGAGATCGAACCGGAAAACCCAGAACGCAGTCAGAGACTCTGTCACCGGCACGCCACACACGAAACTCGCCAAATCAACTTGTCAATGAAAAATGATGTATTCGCCGAGTTTGCTTGTCGTGATTAGTTTAAATTATAATTATCAAATTCAATCTATGAATATGTTGTGGATGCAGCTATACGATATACGCATTGTAATTGCCTTCCAAAATATAAATAATAATATATTTTATTTAACAATGCTTCAAAAGCAAATTATTAGATATTATATATATATATATATATATATATATATATATACAAACACACACAAAAAGAAAAAAATAACACACACAAACAAACATATATATATATATATATATATATATATATATATAGTATTTGTAGAAAAAGTGACTTACCGGTAAAAATGGTCACAGTGATTAGTTGATTTAAGTTTCACAATGATAAGACAGCGATATAACAAATATAAAGTGCTCAATACGTTAATAGAGCAAATTTATTATCATAGAGGTACACGGTAATAAACTACTTGAGTTTCACCATAAGGATCTTCAGGGTTAAATCCACTGGATTAATCAAGATATTGATTAATTGCGGTAGGTTTCACGTGTGTTTTTTCGCAATAAATGACACACATGAAACCGACTGCAATTAATCAATATCTTGATTAATCCAGTGGATTTAACCCTGAAGATCCTTAGGTGAAACTCTAGTAGTTTATTACCGTATACCTCTGTGATAATATATATATATATATATATATATATATATATATATATATATATATATATATATATATTTAAAGCAGCCCATACCTTTCCTATGCGTGCATTAACGTTGCTTTCTCTTGATGAGATATTACTACCTAGGTACGTGAATTGTTTCACTGAGTTTAGCAGTTTACCATCGAGTTTGGAGATGCCTCCTTCATTTCCAAAACACATGAACTCAGTTTTATCGTGCTACCTTTTCTAGGCTTTAGTAACCCTACATAAAAACCATTTGACTGTCTTTCAACAGACAAAAAACAGAGTCTACCCACTTATTAATACAGACTATTTTTAGACGTCATGATACACGTGACCAATCGCTGTATGATAAGTGTAATAAAAAGTTATTGGATCAGCCTATTTTATGACACATTTTATTTGCATTGGTATCATTAATTCGATTATTATTGTATCTATAAAAATTCTGGACACATTTATTACACAAAACGGGCGTATATTTATGCACGAAGTGTGATTAAAACGTTTTTTGAAGTGGTTGAGTTTCATTCGACTGAGTTGTGTGCAAATAAGACATCTTTAAAAATATATATCTTAAAATATCGCACTGTAGAAGTTACTCTTCCGAGAATTTATTCCCCACCCCTTTCAACGTGCACTCCTTTCTGAAGACGTTGTCGTTTGAAGCTGTTTTGGTTTGGTTTGGTTTGTTTTTGGTTTACGGCATATCAACCACAGTGGGTTATTTGATGCTGGTAAAGTTTGAAAAGATTCGTAGCGATAGTTTGGAAGAAAATCTTTTAAACACAGTTTTTTTTGTAAGCAAATTTTCTGTTCAACCCATAGATGGGATCCTAACAGGTACTACCACTCTGGGTCAGAGTGGACCTGGGAGAAATGGCGATGAAGGGGTGCTCCACATTGCTCAAACCTCCAGAACTAGAACCTCACCATCAGATAGAGTTTAATGAAGACATGAAGACCCTCAGTCACCTCTTTCTAGCAACCATATTATAAAAAGGGTTGGGGTTTGCCATAAGGGCAATAGGGTCGGGGCAATCATATAGGTGCTAGGGCTTGACGTGACCAGCCGATTGATCGAAATCTATTTCAATCGAACATGAAGGAAAGAAGAAAAAATGGTCTGAGAGAGTTAAATCAAGATTATTATACTTTTTCATATTTAACTAGTTTTCAACAGTTCTTAAGTCAACATATCAAACGTTATAATAATTATATATCATACTGTGGTATATCCACAGGTCCTGCAAGTTTCAACTATATTAAGTGCAAAGCAGAAGTTAAAAATGAAAAAAAAAATTAAGAGTCAAAAATTAATAATAATTGACAATGCTTCATCTAAGAAATGCAGACAATTTCAGACTATCATGTCTATTACTATTAAGTGTACAGTAAGAGAAATAAGATAAACTAGTCAAAAATTAAAAATACTCCATGTAAAACATACTGACAAATTAAGACTATTACTATCAAGTGTAAAGCAAGAGAGATTAGATGAAAGAAATACTAATAAAAATTAATGGTAATTGACAATGTTTCATCTTAGAAATTCAGACAACTTAAGACTATTATATTTATCTCTATTAAGTGTAAATTGTAAGTAACCTCATAAAATAACTCTATACGGGATGAAATGCCAGTAAAATCAATCGATCAATCAATCGGTTGGTATTTAGTTCTTGAGTCTCTCTATCAACAGAATGGTTGGTTGGTTGGATTTTACGACATGTTATTTTATGCCGAAGACATTATATTTTATTCATTTTTTTTGGTATTCAATTTTTATCAAACACAATTCTTTTAAACAAATGTTTTAATATTCATTTAAAAAATATATTTAACCTATAGATGGGACTTTATCAGGTAATACCACTCCAGGTCCAAGTGGACCTGGGAGTGATGGCGATAAAAGAGGTACTCCACATCCTCAAGAGTTCCAGAATTGGAACTTCATTAGATGCAGTTTAATGACATATTCAAGACACTAAGGCCCTCAACCACTGACTTTTAGCGCATATATAATAAAAAGGAAGCGCATTGTGTAATGGTTATAGTAATGGAAAATGGATTCGTCGCCCCGAGTTCAAATCCTGGATGTGGTAATTGCATTTTACTTAGCGCTAATACCCTTGGGAAAGGTATGAATCCTACTCTCCCTCCAGCTATGGATAAATAGTAGGGCAGACTGAACACTTTAACATTGGTTAGGTAACCGGTGTAGGAGAAGGAAAACTCTGAATTCAAACCTGTTGAATTCCGCTTAAGAAATTGACCTTGTATCACATTCTGCTTGTGTGGAGGGGTTGGTAAATATATATACATGATAAAAAGGGTTGGGGATTTGCCATAAGAGGAATAGGATTGGGACAGTCATATAAATGCTAGGGCGAGACTATCCGACTGGTCGAAGTGGGCGGTTCCGACCGCCCGTCTAGCGTAAGTAAAGACCAAAGAGAAGTGTTGTATCTTATAGACTACTCAGCCACCAATATTCCGTCCTTAAGCATCACTGGTTGCCACACGCAACCAACAGGTCGCATCATTGTGTGTGTGTGTGGGGGGTTACCTCTCTGCAGAGGTGCAGTCGGTGTATTGTACAACCCTAGCCCACAGGGCGGTCAGCAAAGAGGCATCCTTTTACAATCATTATAATGTTCTTTGATACGTCTTAACCAGTAGAGACATGTTCTTCAGCAAGTTAATAAATGACCAACAATGGTTTATATAAGAAATTCAGTCAACTTGAGACTTATTATGTCTATTAGTAGTAAATTGGAAAGCAAGGGAAATATAAAAAGAAACATTAGTCAAAAATGAATACAAATTGACTCATATGATTCATCTCATATGACAATCACATCTTCTATTACGTCAATTGTCTTAGACGAAGCATTGCCATTAATATTAATTTATGACTTATATTTCTTTCATTAAACATTTGTAGGAAGCGCGTGGTGTAATGGTTAAAGTCATGGGAAATGGACTCGTCGCCCCGAGTTCAAATCCTGGACGTGGTAATTGCATTTCACTTAGCACTAATACCCTTGGGAAAGGTATGAATCCTACTCTCCCTCCAGCTATGGGTAAATAGTAGGGCAGACTGGGCTCTTTAACCTTGGTTAGGCAACCGGTCTAGGAGAAGGAAAACTCTGAATTCAAACCTGTTAAATTCCGCTTAAGAAATTGACCTTGTGTCGCATCCTGCTCGTGCGGAGTGGCTGGTAAATAGATATATTTCTTTCATTCTATTTCTGTTGTAGAATTGTGAACTCAAATAAAAACCGACAAAAATGAAAGAAATGCGAGTAAAAATTAATATTACCTATATAAAACTCAACGTATATACAGGGATATGTTCAAAAGTAGGTATGCAGTTATAAAAACATACAATACTCATTGCATTTATTAAAATCAGGAGCCGGAGCCCTAAGTTAGAGTGATGCTGAAATCCTGTGCTATCCAGCAACTCCCGCGACACTACCGCTTCCAAACTGCATTGGTTCGTTACCTGTCCTTTGGATCCCAGTGGCAGTGTGGGGAGGGGGGATTTGCTGCTTGGGCAACAGCTCATCCACCATATGAACCCACCCAGGCGACGTAGTTAAAAAAAGATTGGACACTACTCCATCGTCTCTTGTAGACGGAAGGATGCAAACTCAACTGAACTCAACTATTAAACAAACAAATGTTACATATACGTGTAATAACATTTGTTATTATTATTATTATTATTATTATTATTATTATTAACATGTTAATTATTAGCCACAATTAAATATGGCGGACCATATTAGCTTAAGGCACCCCTTTTCAATTTCGTGTCATTTTTTTTCATTTACACCGTCAATATCCGGTTTTTTGTTAGGCGTTAGGGGTTAGAGGTTAGGGTTAGGGTTAAGGTTAGGGATTGTAACCCTAACCCTAACCCCGTCTTTCAATGCTAAATTTTCCTAATTTCATTATTTAGTTAAAATAGGAAGTAAAGAATATAATTTCAGTAACTTCTTCTTGTTAATGGATTTCTTTTAGGATTTATCCCCGAGATTTTTGCTCAAATTCATTAAGATAAAACCAAACAATTAGAAATCAATAATACTAAGCACATATTTATTCAAATCAAATTTTTAACAACAATATGCAAATTAGCTTTCCCGTTGATACTGTAAACCTCTATTTATTGTAAATATAAATACAATTGCATGTTATTGTATGCAAATAGGTTCAATAGTACTCGTAATGTAAAACAATTTTATTAATAATTGAGGTTTAAATTAAGATAAAATCATGGAGAATGTGACGTAAATAATTAAGGGAATTGTGACTTGAGTAGTAATATAGTTTCGATTACAGGCAGGAAAAAACACCCTCTTCATTATGATATGAAAGAAAAAGAACAAAAAATGAGTTGGGAAATACGGTAATTCTCAATCTCAGGTGACTAGATGTACACAGCTCGGTACCTAAAGCGAGCTCATAACAGAATTAATGAGGTACAAAAATTTATCTACCTATACATATATAAATGGACCGGGTTAGCTCAGTCGGTAGAGCGTTCGGCTAGAAGCCACAAGGTTCCTAGTCGATACCGGCCCTCGCAAACTCAGCGTATGAGTATCACAGGGATCTGTGCGGTAAAGTAAGGAGCTGATGGTAGGTGTGGCGCTCCACCTCAGACGCTAAAAATAATCTCCTTGGTCTAGCGCTAGTGAAAAGGGGATATACTCCCTCGCTGTCAGGCTGATACCGACATTAGGCCGCCCCGACGGCGAAAATCGTTTGCTATAGTAACACCAGGAATACTCGGTATCACTCGAAACGAGCAAGCATTGTGTTGCCATAACATCAAAAGAATGTAGTCTTTAATGATATCCTATAGTAAATACATGTGAATAAATTATTTAGTTTCTTTTCTAAAAATATAATCTAATGTATAGTTTCAAACACAGCCGAGAATTTTTCACGGGTAATAACAAGTAATCATATTACATAATCTAAAAAAGGTTCAGACAACTTCAAGCAATTACGTTTCCTATTTAAACAACAAAAATAACAAAGAGAAAAAAAAACCTGTTTAAAAATGATTATTTACCCAAGGGCACCTTGTCGTAGTGGAATAGTTAGCAAACTAGTCTACTTTGAGCAGTTACCGCCGAGTTTGATGTTCGAGGGCGG
>CM042163.1:66540218-66542718 GCA_023376005.1 Doryteuthis pealeii
TCATAAGTTGATACCACTGTTATATAATATATTTGCTGTATCTATTATTTGGCAGGTAGTGTAGATAATATTTAAAGGCTTAAACTGTTAACTGAGCTGAGGTCAACAGAATTTAATTGACAGTTTAAGGTCAGTGAAAGCTGGATCCTCATTGGAGGATTGTAAAGTCATGTGACTAAAATTCAAAAAGTTAGATTGCAACTTTAAATTAGTTATCCCAAAACAATTGTGTAAGCATATCTTGTTACAATTTATGGGAAGTCATGAATTGTGAACGTACCTGTAAGTTAGAATATTATAGGTATGTTTGATTTAAAATCAAGGAATTCCCATGGAAAATTACCGGTGACGGTTATAACCCTTTGACCCTTTAGAGGCGCGGGGTTGGGTGCCATGAGAATAGTTTAGTTTTAGTTAAGCAGATGCAACCCAGATTTCAAGGAGAGCAGACGTAATTATCGAATTATCGTCTCTCCCGGGTTCGGTCTCTCCCTGCAGCGGAATCAATCATGGGCTAAATAGAACTTGATCCCGTAAAACTAAGTCTTGTAGTTAATTCAATCTAAAGAGAATGTTAAGCCCAGCCAGCACAACGAAGAACAGAAGATCAACATTCAGCAGAAACCCTTAATAGAAGTCAACCAGATAACATATCGGCCGACAAGATAGAACTACTAGACGACCAAGGTAGGGTCAACAAGCAGGGAAGCAGTAAGAAGTCTACCTAGTAAGATCTACCATCTCGAATCTAATATACCTCTCTGTCCGTATGTCTATCTCTCTATTTTTGGCATCTGTCCGTCTACTAAAGACAATGGCGTAGTGTCCACTTTTTTTTTATCTGCAACTGCGTGAGTGGCTGAACAGACCAATTTTTGAATGGCAATTTTTGAATGCACTAAGTAGAGCAAATGATAATAGTAAATCCTAATGAAACTATCCAAGTTTCTCCTAATGTGTCATCCGGATAACTCTGACTCATTAGGCTTTACTACATATATATATGGGGGGGGGTAAAATGAGGAAATTAATCAGACAATATGTCGACATTTATATATGTGTATGTGTTTGTGCGTGCGTGTATTTTTCACTTTGTGCTCATGCACTTGGGAGAGGCATGTGTCCATCGCTTCTCTTCCAACCCAGCTATGGGTAAAATCATATGACACACTTGGCTCTTTAGTCTTGATAGGGCAATTGTTTCTGGTGCAGAGACTGCCAACAAAGATCGGTGCTTGCTGGAGTTGCTGTTGTCTCTCCTTCCTTTTGGCTCTCTTTTCTGCGGCGGCTTCTTTTCTCCCTATTATATACTCAAGAATGTTAGAGGGGTATATACGGCTATACAACACTCTTTTACAGCACCAGTGTGACGAGCCACCATTGTTGGTGGCCAAATCAGCTAAAAAAGACGAACATCTCGTTCTTCATTTCTAACTGACGTTGATTATTTTAACCGTCAGAGAAAATTAAACGACGTTGTCTTTTTTCTAAATTTTATTTATCAACGTTGTGATTAAAAGCAGAAAGAAAAAAAGAAAACATTGAAAATTAATACTGAAGAGAAAGTCAGAACGATTGCTATATATCATTATTTAGAGAGAGAGAGAGAGAGAGAGAGAGAGAGAGAGAGAGAGAGAGAGAGAGAGAGAGAGAGAGAGAGAATGTTAGAAAATTATGTAGATATATAATAGATAGTGAGATATATATATATATATATATATAGAGAGAGAGAGAGAGAGAGAGATAATGACAGACTGTCAGTAATAATAGTAGAAAATAGGTAAAAAGCGTGTGTGTGTGTGTGTGTGTGTGTGTGTGAGAGAGAGAGAGAGAGAGAGAGAGAGAGAGAGAGAGAGAGAGAGAGAGAGAAGAGGGAAGCGGGAAAAATGAGAGTGTGTAATAGACTGTTAGTGATAATAGTAGAAAAATAAATAAATTGTGAGTGAGTGAGAGAGAGAGAGAGAGAGAGAGAGAGAGAGAGAGAGAGAGAGAGAGAGAGAGAGAGAAGAGAGAGAGAATGTTAGAAATTATAGTAGATATATAATAATAGATAGTGATATAATATATATAATATATATATATATATATATATAGAGAGAGAGAGAGAGAGAGAGATAATGACAGACTGTTAGTAATAATAGTAGAAAATAAGTAAAACGCGTGAGAGATAGAGAGAGATAGATAGAGAGAGAGAGAGAGAGAGAGAGAGAGAGAGAGAGAGAGAGAGAGAGAGAGAGAGAGAGAGAGAGAATGTTAGAAATTATAGTAGATATATAATAATAGATAGTGATATATATATATATATAGAGAGAAGAGAGAGGGGGGAGAGTAGAAAATAGATAAAAAGCGTGAGAGAGAGAGATAGAGGGAGAGGGGAAGATGAAGCGGGAAAGTGTGTGATGACTGTTAGTGATAGACTGTTTAGTGATAATAGTAGAAAATAAATAAATGTGTGTAGAGAGAGAGAGAGAGAGAGAGAGAGAGAGAGAGAGAGAGAGAG
>CM042163.1:66547718-66617718 GCA_023376005.1 Doryteuthis pealeii
AAATTGGATGAGTTTCGCATTTGCCCCTCTTCGGCCCCATAAAATAGGCTTTGAGAGGTAAACATTATTCCAGTGATGAAGAAGTGAAATCTGTAGTGAAGAAGTGGCTCAAAGAACAGTCAACAGAATTTTAAAATTCCTATTTATGATGGCGTTATGTGATATGTAATAGGGCAATTTTATAGCAATATTTTTATGTCAAATCATCCAGAAAAAAGTAAAATTGTCACACACACTCTTCAATTTTTCTGAAATTTTGTACAGGTGTGGACTGTGTTAAAGTTAGATATTTTTCAAAATTTGAGCTTCCAATTCCCAAAATTGGCGGAGTAATGTCGATTTTTAGCTAAAAAATGGCGACTTTTTGTAATCTATTTTACAGACGTAAAATGAATTCTAGAGCTTCCCTACTTCTAAAAATTGGTATATAAAAGCATTTTTACCCAAAAATTCAAAAATGCCATCGAAAAAGTCTGAAAGTCAACTAATCTTAAGTTATTGAAGATTTTTGATTTTTTCATAGCAAGATCAATATCCCGATGTGGCACTGAATCTAAGACAATTTTTTTCTATTATTATTTCACATATATTGAACATTATTTGTTCCAAAAAGAAAGTTTAATGTTTGCTCAGAATAATCCAACAAGGGTTGACATGCCGAAAAATCCAACCAACCAACCAACCAACCAACCAACCAACCGAACGTGTTTCTGATTGTTTAGAATTGTTACATAACGCGGACAGCATATTTAATGTTATGAAAATTGGATGAGTTTCGCATTTGTTGTTCGAAAAAAGTTCAGAGACCCGTTTGGGCATCTGCGGATGCAATTTGTTTCGCTTGGGATAGCGAAAAACATTTCGTGACATTAAAACCTTTGTAATAATACCAAAACAGAACGAAAACCATTGCATCACTAAAACGTCTTTGTTTCTGAGCAAAGAGGGGCTGAACTCGGTAGAAACTTCCCCTGATTTCCTACTGTCTTTCCTTTATATATATATATATATATATATTATATATATATATATATTGTATAAACACACACACAGAGAGAGAGAGAGAGAGAGAGAGAGAGAGAGAGAGAGAGAGAGAGAGAGAGAGAGAGAGAGAACAGACAGAGAGAGAGATAGAGAGAGGGAGAGACAGAGAGACAGACTGAGAGAGAGAGAGACAGAGACAGACAGACAGAGAGAGAAAGAGAGAGAGAGAGAGAGAGAGAGAGAGAGAGGGGGGAGAATCAGACAGACAGACTGAGAAAGAGAGTGTATGTGTGTGGTGTGTGTGTTGTGAGAGAGAGAGAGAAGAGAGAGAGAGAGAGAGAGAGAGACGGACAGACAGAGAGAGCAAGAGAGAGAGAGAGACAGACTGAGAGAGAGAGAGAAAGAAGAGAGAGAGAGACAGTCAGACAGACAGACATACTGAGAAAGAGAGAGAAAGAGAGAGAAAAAAGAGAAAGAGAGAGAGAGAGACATACAGTCAGACAGAGCGAGAGAGAGAGACAGACAGAACAGAGAGATAGACAGCCTGAGAGAGAGAGAGAGAGAGAGAGAGAGAGAGAGAGAGAGAGAGAGAGAGAGAGAAGAGAGAGGAGAAGAGAGAGAGAGAGAGAGAGTTGCCAATTGTTTGTAGCTAGAAAGGCGAAGTTTCTATGATGTTCGGTTGGTTTGAAATGGAATTTTGTAGGGTGGAACGACATTGTTTTCTTAGCAGTATATCATCATCATAATCGTCCTATCCTTATTATGATCATCATCATTGGGATAATGACCACCATCCTCATCATTGGGATAGTCTTCATCATCGTCGACCAACATCAACTGAATTGGTTTGGTTTGTTTGGACTATTTAAGGGTATATCAATCCCGTATGGGTTATTTAATGTCGAAATTTGTATCATTTGTAAATCTTTGATTATAATCATAAGTGTTTATATTTTGAATGTTTCAATGCAATCATCTTTAATATCACTTTCCTTCATTATTAGGGCCAGTTTAGTTCAGTCGCTAAAGCACCTGCCAAAGAATCGTAAAATTCCTGGTTCGATACCAGTTCCCATCGATTCAGTGCATGAGTAGCACAGCTTGGGTAATCTAGTTTGTGTGGTAAATTTGGGAGCTGAGTTTGAGTTTGAGTTTTGTTTAACGGCATATCAACCCCTGTGGGTCATTTATGCCAAAAAGGTTATTTTGGATTTCAGACTTTAAGGTAGTGGTTCTATGGAGATAATTGGTTATGTTCTGTTATATTTTGTTGAAAAGGTTGCTTTTTTTAATAAAATTTAAAATGTTTTCAGGGTTTGTATTCTTGAAGATGTCTTTCAGGTTTCTAGCTTGATAGTAATTTGCGCGGATATGTTTAAGTCTGTTACAATTTAGAAGGATATGCTTGGTTGTAAGTTGTACTTTGCATGTTGGGAGCTGATTGTAGGTGTGATGCTCCCTCTCATAAAAAAGCAAAAGCAAAAAAAAAAAACCCCAAAAAACTCAACCCCTTCAAAACCAAAAAAAAAGCAAATAAAAAACAAAACAAACAAAAAAACAAACAAAAACAATCCTCCTGGTCTAGCGCTAGCAAAAAGAGGATAGACTCCTTCGCTGCTCGGTTGATATAGGCAATTGTCCACTCTGCCAACTTTACTTTTCCTTATATGGTTAACATAATTATTTACCACTAAAAAGAAAATTGAACTGCATCAAAGTCCCAATTCAGGAGCTCTGGGAAGTGTGAAATACCCTTTCAACGTCATTACTTCAAGGTCCACCCTGACCCGGAGTGGTAGTACCTGTTAGGGTTTCATCACTGGGCTAAATAGGAAAAAATGATTTTACAAAATGAGTTTTAAAAAATTGAGTTTAAAAACTTTTTGAATACCCATCAAGAACGTATCTAATGGGGAAGTTCCAATTTTGGTGCTCTAGGGAGTGTGGAATACCCCTTCATCGCTATTATATCCATTAAATCCACTTTGACCCTGGGTGGTAGTACCTGTTAGGGTCCCATCTATGGGTTAAATAAGAAAACATGAGTTTGAAAGAATGTGTTTAAAAAGATTGATTATCCATCAAGAATGAATAAAACAAAACTTATTCGGCATAGAATAACCCAACAAGGGTTGACATGTCGTAAAACCCAACCAACTAACCAGCTTTAGTATAGCACACTATGCTAACGTTCCAAATTATCTTAATGTCTCTTCTTGAGCAGGGAAAAAAGATTTCAGTTTTTATCACCAAGATGAAGCTCATTTTCTATCTTGTTCGTTGTTCTTTCTAAAGGAAGAAAGGAAGAAAGAAAGGAAGGAAGGAAGGAAGAAAAAAGAAAGGAAGAAAGGAAGTAAGGAAGGAAGGAAGGAAGGAAGAAAAAAGAAAGAAAGAAAGGAAGTAAGGAAGGAAGGAAGGAAGGAAGGAAAAAAGAAAAGGAGAAAGGAGTAAGGAAGGAAGGAAGGAAAAAAAGAAAGGAAGGAAAGGAAGGAAGAAAGAAAGGAAGAAAGAAACAAACAAACAAATGAAGAAGGAAGGAAGAAAGAAAGAAAGAAAGAAAGAAAGAAAGGAAGAAGGAAGAAAGGAAAGAAAGAAAGAAAGAAAGGGAGAAGAAAGAAAGGAAAGAAGGAAAAAGAAAAAGAAAGAAAGAAAGAAAGGGAGAAGAAAGAAAGAAAGAAGAAAGAAAAGAAAGAAAGGAGGAAGGAAAGAAAGAAAGAA
The DNA here is from genome assembly GCA_023376005.1 of Doryteuthis pealeii. Classification (NCBI taxonomy): domain Eukaryota; kingdom Metazoa; phylum Mollusca; class Cephalopoda; order Myopsida; family Loliginidae; genus Doryteuthis; species Doryteuthis pealeii. The sequence goes on from CM042163.1 coordinate 66,551,421, forward strand.
AGAAAGAAAGGGAGAAAAGGAAAGAAAGAAAGAAAGAAAGAAAGAAAAGAAAGAAAGGGAGAAGGAAAGACAGGAAGAAAGAAAGAAAGAAAGAAAGGGGAGAAAGAGAAGAAAGAAAGAAAGAAAGAAAGAAAAAAGAAAGGGGAGAAGGAAAGAAAGGAAGAAAGAAAAAAAAAAAAGGAAGGAAGAAAGAAAGAAAGGGAGAAGGAAAGAAAGGAAGAAAAGGAAGGAAGGAAGAAGAAAGAAAAGAAAGAAAAAGAAAAAAAGAAAGAAAGAAAAGAAAGAAAAGAAAGAAAGGAAGAAAGAACAAGAAAGAAATAAAGAAAGAAAGGAAGGAAAAAAAGAAAGGCAGAAAGAAAGAAAGAAAGAAAGAAAAAAAAAAGAAAAGGAAAAAAGGAAGGAAGAAAGAAAAAAAGAAGAAAGGAAGGAAGGAAGAAAGGAAAGAAGGAAAGAAAGAAGAAAAAGAGAAGAAGGAAAAAGAAAGAAAGGAAGAAAGGAAGAAAAGAAAAGAAAAAAAAATAAAAAAAGAAAAAAGAAAGAAAGAAAAAAGAAAGAAAAAAGGAAGAAAGAAAGAAAGAAAAAGGAAGAAAGAAAGAAAGAAAGGAAAGAAGAAAGAAAGAAAGAAAAGAAGAAATGAAGAAAAAGAAAGAATAGATAAATGAAAAAGAAAAGAAAGTTAAATAACGAATAAAAGAAAGAAAAGAAAGAGGAAAACCGGAATGGTTTGATGCAGAAGCTGCTAAATTGACAATGTTTACAATAACACTTTTTTTTTGTTCAATGGTTCCCTCAACATTCTCCGGTCTCATATGTCTCCAGACACCAAAAAAGGTGCGGCAAACAACTATTTCAACCAATCAAATTCAGGTGCTGAACATTTTAGCCAATAAAAAAAGATTTCCGAATATAAATTGTGGTCACACAAAAAAAGTGGGGGTATTTAAGAAGGTGGAACCACTGTTAAATGCCAACAATGAAATAGATGGGATTTTTACGCTTTTAAATTATTTACAGGTGCAGTTCCAAGCAAACGACTAACACACTTTTATTTAAGAAGTCACTTACAAACCAGCCAGGCGTCTTGATGCACATGCCACACCCAAATACCGTATGCAATGGAATATAAGACCCACTTTGTTCTCCTCCTCCATCAATCAATAGGAGGAGCGTGGTCCAATGGTTAGAGTTGTTGGAAATGGACTCGTCGACCCGAGTTCAAATCCTGGACGAAGCTATAGTTCTTATAGCGCTAATACCCTTGGGAAAGTATGAATCCTACTCTTCCTCCAGCTATGGGTAAATAGTAGGGCAGACTGGGCTCTTTGACCTTGGTTAGGCAACCAGTCTAGGAGAATGGAAAACTCTGAATTCAAACCTGCTAAACTCCGCTTGGGGTGGTCACTACGGGAATAGGCTCAGTCCTAATTAGTGATCTATTTTACTAATTAAATTAAATTAAAAAATAAAATTAGAAATAATTCCCGGGTTTTATATGCGAAATAAGGGTCGGTTTAGCTCAGTCGGTAGAGCGTTCGGCTAGAAACCACAAGGTTCCTAGTTCGTTACCGACCCTCGCCAACTCAGCGTATGAGTAGCACAGGGATCTGTGCGGTAAAGTAAGAAGCTGATGGTAGGTGTGGCGCTCCACTCAGACGCAAAAACAATCTCCTTGGTCTAGCGCTAGTGAAAAGGGGATAGACTCCCTCGCTGATTGACTGATACCGACTTTAGGCCCACCCCGACGACTTTTTTATATGCGAAATAGAAGCATCTCATAATGTTTACTCAAATGAAGTAAAAGTAGTCTGGGTGGTCTAAAGCCGGTATGAGCCAGACAGTGAGGGAGTCTATCCCCTTTTCGCTAGGTCAATTTTTTAAGTGGAGTTTAACAGATTTGAATTCATAATTTTCCTTCTCCTACACTGGTTGCCTAACCAAGTATAAAGAGCCCAGTCTGCCATACTATTTACTCATATCCAGAAGGAGAATAGTTGGATTCATTCCGTTCTCGGAGGTTTAAGCATTTTGTGAAATACAAATAACCTCGCTCAAGATTTGAACTCGGACCGTCGAGTCCATATGCCATCATATGAACTTTTCAGCCTGTGATTTTTTAAAGCAAACTTTGTAAGTAATCAGGAGGGTGGTGGCCTAAAGTCTGTATCAGCCAATCAGCGAGGGAGTCTATCCCCTTTTCACTAACACTAGACAAAGGAGATTGTTTTTGGCGTCTGAGGCGTAGCGCCACACCTACCGTCAGCGCCTCACTTTACCCGCACAGATCCCAATGCTACTCATAGGCTGATTTAGCGAGGGCCGGTGTCGAACCAAGAACCTTGTGACTCCTAGGCGAAGTACTTTTACATTGGGAGGCACGCTTAGCGTAACGGTCATTGGTGTAAAAAAATAGAATCAGGGACTCGAGTTCAAATCCTGGGGGAGGCCGTTTGCGTTTCCCTTTGTGTTGATGTCCTAGCTATGGGTCATTTACGCTTGGTAAGACAACCAGTCTAGGAGAAGGAAAACCTCTGAATTCAAACCACCTGTACCCCGCTTAAAAATCATTCGAATAGGTAACCAAATTGGCCAAATGATATCATTTTCAAAAATATTTTTTTGCCCGATGATCGCTCCGCTTAAGAAATTAACCGTACATAGCAAGAAACCAATGGTAGCAGACTTGTTTCCCATGTAAATAAATATCTACTAAAATATTTATTATTTATTTATCTATTAACGCTCTATCACAGATATTGAGCACTCTTCTAATACCACTGTATGTTGGATTACTACAGCTTCTTCAGGTGTAATAGTGCCAACCATACACATTGATATATATATATATATATATATATATATATATTATATATATATATATATATATGTGTATAGTGGGAAATTTGAAAAACACAGGTTTAAATAAAATGTGTTTTTTAAAATTTCTCACTATATTACATACCGTCGGATTCACTTTCATTTCTCTTCAAAACACACACACACACACACACACACACACACACACACACACATATATATATATATATATATATATATATATATACTGTTTGAAATAGAATGTGAAGATAGGTTACCACATTACCATTTAAATAAACAAATGCCTGAGTCAAATATTTGACTTGAACAGTTACGGCTAATTTGAAAGATACCCTACCCACGACGAAAAAAAAAACTCCCATGTGTACATATCCCTGTCAAGGGTTTGCGATTGCATAGATCATAAAATGATCTGTTCAATACACTTGATACCAAAAATAATCTTCGTTCACTAGATATGATATGTTACTTTTTTCCTGACGATGAACTAGGGTCGAAACTTCGAAACTAAATAAGAACAATTGAAAAATATATAACTACCAAGAAATATTCCTATTTGTTTTATTCCTTTTGTTCATCTTATATATAATGTTATATATATATGGCTTACAGTATTTCACACACACACACACACACACACACACACACACACACATTGATTTCAGCAGGGTTTCCAAGTAGATTCTTGACATGTTCTTTCCACTCCTAAAGTCTTTCCTCTTGCTTTTAGTTTTGATATCAATGTGCTTCTCTTACCATTATATAGAGCCCAGTCTGTCCTACCATTTATCCATTGCTGGACGGAGATTATGCGGATGCATACGTTTCCTAAGGGTACTAACGCTGTATGAAATGCATACAACCAAGATCACTTTTTTTGACGATAACTTTTATACTAAGCGCTTCTAATGATATCACCGATATACAATGAAAAAATATGTTTTATCTCCTCGGTTACAGTCGTTATCATCATTATTATTTTTACAAAAGAAATATCACGTAGTTATAATTGAGATAATACCCGGTCTACTCCCGTTCCCCTTCGTTGCAAAATGTCGATGACCCCACGTTGTAATGTTCTGTGCTGGCCGATTCAAAGGGCATGAGTTAGAGACAGGTTCACAAGAATGACAAACACAAGCTGGATAACAGGACGTTAATGGAAGAGGAAGTTGTGACACTTTGTGCAGTTTGTGGTGGGGCAGAGAACACTTAAGTCTATGTTGTCAAAAAGAACAGTCTGAAATTCCTTATAGTAAAGTGAAAATGCAGTTAGTACCAATGAGGATTGAACCATGGACAAACCAACCTACAATGTAGACTTTTTTCACCCTTTGAAAACTCTCAAAATTATAAGGGTGAAAACTAAGACCCTCAGGCATTGCCTTCTAACACCTATATGATAAAGGGGTCAGGGGTTTGCCATAAGAGTAAAATGGTTGGGACAATCATATATGTGCTAGGACTTGATGTGACCAATGGATTGATCAGAGGGGGGCCTCTGTTACATCTTTGAAAACTCTCAAGATTAAATGTTTTTCTTACGTTGCACAATGTTGATGACCCCACACTGTAATGCTCTGTGCTGGCCTATTCAAAGGGCACGAGTTAGAGACAGGTTCACCAGGATGAAAAACAAGACAAAGCTGGATAACAACACGTTAATGGAAGAGGAAGTTGTGACACTTTGTGCAATTTGTGGTGGTCTATGTTGTCAAAAAGAACAGTTTGAAAATCCTAATAGTTTGTGCAGATTGTGGGGCAGCAAAGGACACTTAAGTCTATGTTGTTAACTGGCAAGAAAGTGGTCTAAGTTTATTGCTGGCTTCACTGATGTGGGTCCCTGACTTTTTCTACCTATTGCTACTGAGACGATACTCATCATCTATCTACTTACTGTCTGTCATACAAATTGACATGTTCTATCTTCTACATAATTGTTTATTTTATTTATTTGGCTTATGCATTCTAGTTATCTAAATAAGTTTTTATCATTGTTGGTTCTCTTTTATACATGTTTTTTATGTTATTTCGTTTTCCCCTGTTTTTTTTTTTTGCAGTGCATTTTTCGCTTGGTTTGGTTGGTATGCACTCAGCTGCTGCTTCTAAGTGGGCGGAGACAAAGTTTTCATATTTATCATTTTGAGTAAGTTTTTCAGATATCTCGTGTATCAAACTTGCTTCTTACATTTCTGTAATTTTTTAGATGAGGGTTGATGATTAGTATTATCTGCGTTATTCGGACTATTGTCCTCATCTTCATTGTTATCTGTACAATATTGGACACATGACCTAGTGGATAAAGGAGTTAGGTTAAGACAGTTCTAAGTGACAGTTATCTCTGGACTGCAGGTTCAATCCTGGCCAGGGGCAGCAGTAACATAGAATAATAATTAACACAGCTTAACGCCCCTACCCCAGCCATGTTTTGCGGAATGAGATCAAGATAACCCCGTGGACTGAATGGACTTAGGTTCAAAGTTCCGTGATGGCTCCCGATTACGACAAGAAGGTTCTCGAGTTCGAAAAGAAGGTTCATGAGTCCGAGATATGCTCCCGAGCCCGAGAAGGTTCCCGAGTCCGACAAGAAATACTTGAAGAAGGCCGGAGGGCACATCGACCGAAACGTTGTACAGATAACAATGAAGATGAGGACAATAGTCCAAATATTGCTTCTTACAGTTACCGAATAGTGATTGCATATTAGAGTTGGTTGATTTTTCCCTTTTTCAAAAATATCAAATTCTCTCAAACAGCGAAAGTTGTATGTTGGTATAATAAATTCTGATACCAAAAACTAGATTTCTTACTTGTACCATTTTCTGAGAAAATATCATCTGCACCCAGTTAGAATGAAACTCACTGCAGTATTAATGATCAACACATTTTTACATGCACAATTGCACATATATAAAGGCTTTATCGGGTTATTTCCTATAACCCCAACCTAAAAAAAGGGGAACCACTCTGAATGAATTTTATCTGTTAATTAATCTACCCATTATTTTCCCATTAAACTAACCCTAAACCCTAACCCTAACCCCAACCCTAATCCTAACCCCTAACCCTAACCTAACTTTAATCCCTAACCCTAATCCCGTCTTCTTTTTTCCTAGGAAATCAATGAATAAATAAATAATTTATCAGTGAATCAGAGTGGTTCCCCTTTTTTAGGTTGGAGTTATAGAAAATAACCTTTTATCGACTTGTGAAACATTTTAGTGCCATCTAATGCAAGTATTTAAGAAGCGATTAATCATTAATACATGAAATTTGAATTTTCTGTTCTTAGTGAACAACAGGTCAGTGTCTGCAAGAATCGTCAAAGTTTTGGATTAAACGCTTTTAACCATGATCTGTATCTTAATGAACGGAGAAAAAAAATGCGATATCTGTATCCCCAACACTGTAAGACCCCCACCCCAAAGTAATGATCAACACACTTTACATGCACATTAGGGTAGGTCGATTTTTCACTTTTTAAAAATAACAAATTGTCCATCTATGGGGAAGTTTATTGTTAGTATCCTGAATACTGATACCAAAAATTAGATCTTTTACTTGCACCATTGTTTGAGGAAATAGCATCAAAGATCGTCAGTTAGAATGCACTAAAAATCGTCGTTTTTGCAACATTTGACCCGGAAATTAGTTAGAAAATTTAGCAATTTCAATACTTAAAACATAAATTTATTTTACTAAGATGAAACGAATAAGATATAACTAAAAGTATAATTGAAAATACCCCCCCCCCCAATCAATAACACCTCCGATATGCCGCTTTTTACTTCATTAATTAAACTGGAACAGGGATAACATTTTAAAAGATTGAAATCTATTTCCTCAAATGAAAGAAAAAATGTTGAAAAAGGTTTTCTAGGGTAATTCTTTATATTAATTTGCAACTTTCGCCAAATGCGAGATGTTACAGTTTCAAAATCGATCTACCCTTTGCACATATCGTTATTGACAAGCGCGGACCAGTCATATTGTACAGGTTTACCCGTTTGCTTATTTTTACGTAGATTCTTTACGATGTGAATCTTTACTAGGATGAGTCTTGATGTCGTGTTGAGGACCTGCCAGGAATGAAGAGAGAGAGAGAGAGAGAGAGAGAGAGAGAGAGAGAGAGAGAGAGAGAGAGAGAGAGAGAGAGTATCAGTGCTTGCTGTTGCTGCTGCTGCTAATAACGAATATTTATATAGTAGGTATTTACCCAAACCGTTCGCCTAGAATATGATGTAACACAATATCGCAAGTCTGAGGCATCCACCAAGGATCGAACTCTCTATTCAGTAGTCATATATCTACGAGACAAGCTCACTAATGATCACACGACGATGGGACGACCATTATCATATATATATATATATATATATATATATATATATATATATATATATATATATATATTAAGAAATTTGAAAAAACAAGTGTTCCAAAAATAAGATAAATTTATTTATCAACACTTAAACGTTTCGGTTTCTTTAAACCTTCATCAGGATGTATTAAGGGGTGTAGAAATTGATGGATGTTTTATAGATGACAGGAGATAAAAAAATCTTTATAATTTTTGTTTGTTGTGTAACTGAATATATATATATATATATATATATATATATATATATATATATACTTTGTTGTGGTACAAAGTTTCTTGGTACAAGGTGATTCTAGGCTGGTCCTATTCTCTACCAGTAGTTTGTTGAGTTCAGGTTCCGTATGAGAGCTCAATGTTTAATTATTGTAAACAGAGCAAATTTATTTGTGAATAAAAAGGCCTTAAATACCATGGGTATCGTGATTATGGACCATTTCCACTCGTCGGTATCTGGGGCCCACCGAGCTTCGTCAGACCGCGTATATCTTTTATTTAGACAGGCAAATGGCCAAATTCAGTTTACATTTATACATTTCTCCCCGCCTCCAGGGGCGATATTAGTGTATTTTTTCCTTTCAAGTGTCTTTTTGATTGGTGGAAATTTTAATATATATATATATTATAAATATATATATATATATATATATATATATATATATATATATATATATATATATATACTAAAACTGAGATTTCGTCGGGGTGACCTAAAGTCGGTATTAGCCAATGAGCGAGGGAATCTATCCCTTTTCATTAGCGCTAGACCAAGGAGATTGGTTTGGCGTATAGGGTGGAGCGCCACACCTACCATCATTTCCTTACTTTACCGCACAGATCCCAGTACTACTCATACGCTGAGTTGGCGCTCCACCTCAGACGCCAAAACAATCTCCTTGGACTAGCGCTAGTGAAAAGGGGATAGACTCCCTCGCTGTATCGCTGATACCGACTTTAGGCCACCCCGACGACTTTAATTTATTCACTGGGTCACTTCTGGTTTCGGTAAAATTTAGTAGTAGAAATCGAAGCGACTAACAAATGTTAGTACGGTTTTTAATATGGGTCGAATGTAACCCTCCTCCCCAGGAGAGGTCCTTAGTTTACAGAAACGTGAGGCCAATAAATATTTCAAATTGCATTGTCACAGGTGACTGGATAAGTGATACAGGGCAAGTAGAGACGGATGATCGTGCAAATAACTATTGAAAGAATGTCCCAGACAATCTATGATCCACCGATACGCATTTGTTTCAAGACTAGTCTGGCATAAGGCTACAATTACAGGGCACCCAGTAAGAAATCGAAATCCCAACACACTAGTAACACTCTAAAAGACTATCACTAAACATTATCTATATATATATATATATAGTCGACGGGTGCGGCCTAAAGTCGGTATCAGCCAGTCAGCGAGGGAGTCTATCCCCTTTTCAATAGCGCTAGACCAAGGAGATTGTTTTAGCATCTGAGGTGGAGCACCACAACTACCATCTGCTCCTTACTTTACCGCACAGATCCTTGTGCTACTCATACGCTGAGTTGGCGAGGACCGGTATCGAACTAGGAACCTTGTGGTTTCTAGCCGAACGCTCTACCGACCAACCCCTCCGCACGAGCAGGATGTGACACACGGTCAATTTCTTAAGCGGAGTTTAACAGATTTGAATTCAGAATTTTCCTTCTCCTAGACTGGTTACCAGGTCATGGTTAAAGAGTCCAGTTTGCCCTGCTATTTACCCATAGCTGGTATGAATCCAATTCTCGCTCCAGCTATGGGTAAATAGCATGGCAGACTAGGCTCTTTAACCATGACCTGGTAACCAGTCTAAGAGAAGGAAAACTCTGAATTCAAACCTGTTAAACTCCGCTTAAGAAATTGACCTTCTGTCGCATCCCGATCGTGCGGAGGGGTTGGTATATATACCATATGAGTTAAAAAATTGAATACCCAACAAGAATGAATAAAACAAAAACGTTTTTGGCATAAAATAACCCAACTAGGGTTGACATGCCGTAATCCAACGAACCAACCAACTAACCGACCAGCCTATTCTTCGGCGTATTATAATTTTTTGTTTTGACATATTTAGTTCTTATGGTGTTATTTTGTGCTGCTATTGAAAGATATTCAGTTTCTCTCTTGAGGTTTTCTCTTCTTAGCCATGTCCAGGTCATTTCGTGTGAGATTTCCTTAACTTGTCGCTTGAAGTATCCCGTAGTTGTTTTTCTTCCTATTGCTTTGTCTATAGTCTTTAACTTTATTCTGTTGATATTCCTTTTGCTGACTGATTTTTAATCGTGCTGTGGTCTGGATGGTTTCAATTCTTCCCCTAATATCAAAGCTTAGTTTCTAGAAGTTTTTCTTGTTCTTCCTATTTTTATGTGTATTATCAATTTTAGTTTTTACACGATTAGTTATTATGGCATTATTTTGTGCTGCTATTAAAAGAGATTCAGTTTCTCTCTTGAGGTTTTTCTTTCTTAGCCATGTCCAGGTCATCTCGCGTGCAATCTATTTAGTTTCTCGCTTGAAGTATCCATAAAATTTTTACTAAGCCTTTTTATTTTCTAGATTTTGTTTTATTGTTTTTCTCTTTGTCCTTAAACTATTTTCAGTTGATATTGCTGTAACTCTTATTAGCTATAATATTTAATATCCCTCGCTTTCTTCATTTCATCACGAAGGACTTATTAAAAGACCAGTAATAACGGTTCATACAACAATCCTCCTCAGGGCGTCCCATCCTGGTGTAATGGCTTATACATATTTACCAACCCCTCCGCACGAGCAGGATGCGACACAAGGTCAATTTCTTAAGCGGAGTTTATCAGGTTTGAATTCAGAGTTTTCCTTCTCCTAGACCGGTTGCCTAACCAATGTTAAAGAGCCCAGTCTGTCCTACTATTTACCCATAGCTGGAGGGAGAGTAGGATTCATACCTTTCCCAAGGGTATTAACGCTAAGTGAAATGCAATTACCACTTTCAGGATTTGAACTCGGGGCGACGTGTCCATTTCCCATGACTTTAATCATTACACCACGTGCTTCCTTGTAATGGTGTAATGGCTTATAAACTAGTCTCGCAAATCCACTATTACTAAATACAAATCGTTGGCTGAAAAGTTCATATGATGCTATAAGGACTCGATGACCCGAGTTCAAATCTTGAACGAGGCTAGTATTATCTGCGTTATTCGGACTATTGTCCCCATCTTCATTGTTATTTGTACAACGTTTCGGCCGATATACCCTCCGGCCTTCTTCAGGTATTTCTTGTCGGACTCGGGAACCTTCTCGGACTCGGGAACCTTCTTTTCGAACTCGGGAGCCATTAGAAGAAGGCCGGAGGGTATATCGACCGAAACGTTGTACAAATAACAATGAAGATGGGGACAATAGTCCGAATAACGCAGATAATACTAATCTTCAAGCCTCATCTCAAACATTCAGAGAAATTGAACGAGGCTGTTTGCATTCCTCAAGTTTTACTTCTCCTAGACTGGTTCCTACTATATTTTACCGACACCATAACTAACCCAGTGAGCAACTTTATTTATTTTCTTTTAAAGTCCAACGTCTATTTTTAAAAGAAGTTTACGAATAAGTTGGCTAAATATCTACAAGAATCCTCCTCCCACACATTTATATGGTAACATACTAAATCTAAAAGTTTCTCAATGGATAAATAGTTTACAAAACATTAATCACCCATTTGTTTCTGCTTAAACACGAGGTGCCGCCATGGTGCCATGGCTGTCAGGCTTCATACACGGTGATGCATTTGATGATTGAATGGGATGATTTCGCCCCCATACGACAAAGATACAATAGCATAAACACATTATTTAGTTGTAGGTATTTACGAAACCCATTTGCCTTGGGTAGGATGTGACACACGATCGCAAGTATGGGGGCATCTAGCAAGGATTGAACTCGTTATTCAGTTGTAGGTATTTACCCAATCCATTTGCCTCAGGTAGGATGTGACACAAGGTCTCAAGTATCGGGGCATCCAACGAGAATTAAACTCACTATTCACTTGTAGGTATTTACCCAACCCCTCTGCCAAGGGTAGGATGTGACACCAGATCGCAAGTATCGGGATATCCAACAAGGATTGAACTCACTATTCACTTGTAGGTATTTACCCAACCCCTTTGCCATAGGTAGGATGTGACACAAGATCGCGCAATGGAAGCATCCAGCAAGGATTTACCCAACCCATTTGCCATGGGTAGGATGTGACACAAGATCGCTAGTATGGGGGCATCCAGCAAGGATTTACCCAACCCATTTGCCACGGGTAGGATTGGTACAAGGCATCCAGTAAGGATTGAACTCACTATTCCCTTGTAAGTATTTACCCATCCCATTTGCCAAGGATCGGGTTTGACACAAGGTCACAAGTATGGAGCATAACAGAACTGTCTAAGGGTATCAAAGTCGATTTCATAGTGTCTTTCTTGCTGGAGGTACGTGGTGTAATGGTTAGAGTCGAAGGAAATGGACTCGTCGACCCGAGTTCAAATCCTGGACGTGGCTGTTTGTATTTCACATAGTGCTAGTGCCCCTGTGAAAGGTATGCCTCCAAGTTCTCTCCTTCAGCTATGGGTAAGTAGTAGGGCAAACTGGATTCTTTAATCTTGGCTAGGTAACCAGTCTAAGAGATGGAAAACTCCGAATTCAAACCTGTTAAACTCCGCCAAAAAATGACCTTGCGTCGCATCCTGTATGTATATCCATGTATGTATATAGTCCGCAGATGTAGGTATATCATAGAGGTGTTAAAGCCACATTAGTTCTCCTCATAGCGTGGAATGGTGAACATCGTGTGCTTGTGAATAAAATTCATTTTCACAAAGTGTTTAAATCCTGTAATCGGCTCACTTATCATATCTATGGCCTCGTGATTACCTCCTGGTGACACCATTCTTTTCTTACCAAATTTCCCTCATGGCAGTACCAAATTTTCTTGGTATTTTTTTACCTGTATAATGGGATATTTCAAAGTTCACTATCCCCACTTCAGAACTCATTCTATTTAAATAAAGTCCTATTATTATTGTAATCTGAATCATTCTGCTCAATTATAAAGAACTAACCATTTAGTTTTGTGTATTTTGATCTCAGTAGTGGGAGAGCCGCTGTGAGCAGTTTAAAGTAGACAGAATTAAAATATCTTAACTCATCGCCTACCAAATTTCCCCGACGGCTGTACCAAATTTTCTTGGTATTTTTTCACCTGTATAATGGGATATTTCAAAGTTTACTATCTACTCACATCAGAACTCACTCTATTCAAGTAAAATCCTATTACGTAGCGATTTTTTAAAAGTGTAAACAAGTGACACGTACGAGAGACACCGCCATCGGCTTAATGTACGATTGTAGTGATGGGAGAGCCATTGTGGGCGGTTTAAAGTAGGCAAAGGGTCAAAAGTAGGCCACAGATAAAATGAAAGATTCTAATCACCATGAAATCGCTGTGTGACTACACTAGCGCTGCAGAACATTAGGGTGAGGTTTCAGGAATGTACAGATCGTGAGGGTAAGCATTTGAGCGAATTAATCATCAAAATGATTGACAATCAGTGGCAGAACAAAAAAGGGGGTCAGAGAGGGAATCATGCTGCCCCGGGGCCCAGATTCAGGGGTGGTGGTGCAAAATCGTCCCAACCCAAAAGCCTTTTGCTTGGCTTTAATATTGAAATGTATTGCCGAACTTTTGCCGCTATACTCCTGAACTATGAATGCGTACAATTTGAAAGTTGCCGGGTAGGTGAAGCTTTGAAAAATATGAATCAGTATTTATTGGCAACTGGATGGGGGCGGGGGCACCGGGCCGAGAATCCTCCTGGCTCTCGCCCCCTTCCTGGATAATAACGTCCCTTTTTATTTATGATTCAAACATGAAATATCATTCTGCTAGACCCTGTAAAAGTTCTCAAGGAATAGGAAATAACTTAGCACCAAACTTCAAGGCCACCCTCAGCAGCCTTTAAGTGGTTGTGAATAGATTTATTTTTCTTGTCTGATATCTTTTGTTTATTTACGTTCCAAATCCGAGCGATCATTTTACCGAACCCCTTATAAATGTCTGGCACAGTAAAAGTTAAGCGTTGAATTTGTTAAGACAATTTCTTAATCTATATACATAAAGGGCAGTATGTATGTATGTACGTATGCATGTATGTATATCCGGAGGTGCATAAGCATAACATTTTATCATCTGATCCATCTGATACAATGGGAAGGACGTCCTTCCTATGTTATATTTGCATCAAATTTTGTGGATCTACAGCGGGTTTGATGAGTCATTTGAGGGTGCATGAGAGGAAAGGTTCTGGTGGTAGGGTCTTATGGTTGTGAGGGACGGCAGTGATCTGTAAAGATTATGATATTGCTATGTCCGAAAGAAACTAAGAAAATACAAAAATTAGCAACTATATATATATATATATATATATATATATATATATATATATATATATATACACTAAATATGACCAGTTATTTCTTTTTGTGCAAAATTTATGAAGATTTGATTTATATTTACGAAAATATCTAAAAATGAAAATACATTATTAAAAAATGGATCTGCGAGACTAACTTGCTAACAATTACATCACGTCTTTTTTGGTCCCCCCCTCTACCCAGGCAATGCTGGGTATCCGCTTCTAGTTTGAAATAAAATAAATAGTTTTGTTTAGTGTCCAACCATTTTATTTATTTTTCTTTTTATTTACTAAAAATAGATAAATAAATTTTAAAAAAACTAACTGCAAAAAAAAAAACAAAAAACAAACAAACAAAAAAACAAACAAAACCAAACAAAAAAAACCCTAAAAAAAAAACTAAATAAATAAAAAAAAAAAAAAACCCTCAAACATGCCCCATAAAAACCACAAAGAAAGACTTTGTAAAAACGTATTTGTAGTTCAGGCCTGGGGTCGTTCTTTGTTGCTGGTACCATGCAAACCAGTACAACCTGCCACATGTTAATTTTGGAGAGGATATGGGCATCATCAAGTAACCTCATCACCTTCAGAGACATCAGGTACTCTGCAGGCTCGGTTATCGAACTCTCTCTTCCTTAGATTCTTGCAAGTTTAACTTAATTTGGCAGGCACAAGGCTTTGAAGATTGTGTTGCGCCAAACTCGCAAACCTAGCTATCTTGAATACTAATATTTGCAGAGATGCTAATAGGTACACGACTTGCGTCACTGATGCATAAAATCTATAAGGACGCAAAAAAATTGTATGCATGCGTCCCAGTGTTTGTTTTTTCTTCCCCTACCATTTCAGCTAACTGTAAATAAATTTCAATATTTTCTTGGAAACGAATTACAATGCATGGGGTACAAGGTAGGGGTTAGATGGCTTTAGTTGTTCATAGATAAAAACTCTGCAATTTATTTAGAAACTTTTGTTAAGACCCATCAAATTTACCGAGGACCCATCTAAATTAAATTCGTGCGTCCCAGGACGCACTAATTAAAAAAAGCTATCAGCATCACTGTATTTGGGAATGGAACAAACTTAACTGGCGTGGTTGGTTAACTTGGTAACGAATTACATGAGAAGTTGTTAAAAAACCAAAAAAAAAACAAAAAAACAACCCCAAAAACCAAACACACAAAAAAAGCAAACACAGAAATAAAAAAAAACAAAAAAAAAACAAACAAACAAAAACCCAACAAAAAACCCGGAAGATAAAATATACAGGATAGTTTACTTACCTTTATTATTATAATGGACAATGGTTACTGTAATTATTTTTCAGGTAAAGTTTTAAATTATTCCTGCGGTGATAAAGACCGGTTCCGGGTTACTTGGTTCAAATTGGTATAATACTAACGTTAACGAAAAAATACCGTGCAATAAGAGCACGACATTCAAAAAATGCGGCCTCAAACAGAATACTAGTAGTAGTAGTAGTAGTATTAGTTGTTGTTGTAGTTGTATTAAAAATAATAATGGTAATGGTGGGAGTAATGAGAGTCACAGCAGGAGGAAGGGGAGAAAGAGGAAGGTTGCAGTCTGTTTACACATTCATCTCAACTTGAGCTTGTAAACACTGCGACGACACGGCGTTTTTCACACACAACTCAGAAACCACGTGATTACTGCGTATATTCATAATCGCATATATATAATATATATATATATATATATATATATATATATAATATATATATGTGTGTGTGTGTACCGCCGAAGTTTTTCTTTTTTCCTAAGTGCTCGATTCAAGTTTTTTTTTTTAATTTTAATATTTTTATTTATTTTTGAACACCCCTCTAGAGAAACATGTGCGAATTCACGCCTGTCTAAGGAGACACAGCGACTTTTGATAACATAAAATAAATTTGGAAAACTATATGGTTTTATTTTATTTTATTTTCAAATGTCCCATTTTGGCAGTCGGCTTCGGGTACCTAGGTTTGCGAATTAATGAATGAAAACACTATTACAATAAATGAATAAATAAATAAATAAAGGAAAATAAAGATAAAATGAATATTTGTACAAGTCCGTAGACTGACGCAGATATGCTGATTGCTACGCGTCCTGCGTCCCTGACGCACAAAAATCTAAAAGGACGCAGTAAAATCGTATCCATGCGTCCGCGTGTTTTTCTTTTTTCCCCTCACCATTTCAAGCTAACTGTAAATACATTTCAATAGTTTTCTTAGAAACGAATTACATAGGTTACAAGGTAGGAGTTAGACGGCTTTAGGTGGAACCCATAAATTTTCACGGGGACTCATTCAAAGAAAATATGTGCGTCCCACTAAATAAAAAAAACTATCAGCATCACTGCTGAGGCATAGTTATTTGTTGAATTTCGATCTGAAGATTTTATTACATAATGTTCAATTTCACTGAATGTTTGCGATGAGGCTTGATGATTAGTATTATCTGCGTTATTCGGACTATTGTCCTCATCTTCATTGCATATCGACCGAAACGTTGTACAGATAACAATGAAGATACAGTGATAATAATAATGTTCAATATTTGCGATTATTTTCCTACAAATAAAAAAGTGCAATGACAAGATGATATTTAAAAAGAAAATACTTTGGAAAAACAATTTGTATTGCGTATAATAATTATAAAAAAGGTTACATTTTCTCTCTCTCTTCTCTTTCTTTATCCCCCCTCTCTCTCTATCTCTATCTAGCCACACTGAAGAGACGTAAAACGTCGAAACACGGAGTATGTGGATGACTTATTCTATGCTCCCAAAACCCGGTAGACCTCTCTAAGGGTGACTTAAAATTAACTTCCACTGCTAGCATAAAGCAATGATCGTCTGTTTACAGACTGTATCTCTCAGGTGATCGTAAAATATAAAAACAAATGTATTATATAATAGTTTAAACACCACCCCTTTGCGGCAGCTGTCGAATGGCCGAGAGGTTAACGAATCGATTGGTTGGTTGGATTTTACCTCATGTCACCCCATTGGTTCATTTTATGCCGAAGATGTTTTGTTTTATTCATTCTTGATGGGTACTCATTTGTTAAAAAAAACAACATTTTTTCTTCTTTTAAACCCATAGATGGGACCCTAACAGGTACTACCACTCCGGAACACAGTGGATCTGGGAGTAATGGCGATAAAGGGGTACTCCAGATTTCCCAGATCTCCAGCATTGGAACCTCACCATATTTTTAAAAATATTTCAAGCGAGCTAGGCAAACGTGTTTTAGAATACATTTTTTCTATCTATTTAGCGACAAAATCAAAACAATAGTTTACAAAACAATTGTAAAACGGTTATCGTTGAAGGATGTGGACTCGGCTACCCGAGTTCAAATAATAAACGAGGCTATTTTCATTACGCATAGCACTAATACACTTGGGAGAGGTATGAACCCAACTATTCTAATACTGCTATAATTTATTAACTGGGCGGCATGCGCTAATAAAATTAATGCGCTGAGAGGTCAGAATAGCCATTTTTTTTAGACTAAACAACTTTAGACACAAAATTCAAATCTATGGATCACAGTTGTTGATTTGGTTGGTTTATTGATTTTAACGGCATATCAACCCGTCCGGGGTTATGTCATGCCTACCGGTTATGATGTAACGCATATCGTGTATTTATATATATACTTTTCGTAATTGGTTTTAACAATGTGTTAACATTATTGGGGGTTATGTTGTATGGTATTGATTTGTTTCATGTCTATATTCTATGGTATATTTTTGTTTCCCTCAAAAAGGAGAGAATATCCTCCATGTTGACATTTTCAAACAGATCCTTCATATTGTTTATTAATTAAACTAGCAAATATATGCACCCACCGGATGCAAGTATTTAAGTTTTAATATAATAAAATATCATAATAAATTAGAAAGGCAAATGAAACTGAATAAGAATGCAGATGAAAAGATTTGTAACAGAGGGGGTATAATCGAAAAATAGAACAACTTTGAAACTAACACTTCCATCATTTTCCATTACTTCCGTCTTTCATTGGTACATTTTCCTAATTTAACTATTTAGTTAAAATAGGAAGTAAAGAATACAATTACAGTTATTTCTTCTTGTTAATGGATTTCTTTTAAGATTTATCCCCGAGATTTTTGCTCATATTCAATAAGATAAAACCAAACAATTAGAAATCAATAATACTAAGCATATATTTATTAAAATCAATTTTTTAAGATGAATATGCAAATTAGCCTTCCCATTCACACTGTAAACCGATATTTTGTTGTATATATAAATACAACTGCATGTTATTAGTATGTAGATATGGTCAACAGTCTTAATGATCTAAAACAATTTTATTAATATTGAGGTTAAATAAAAATAAAATCATGGAGAATGTGGTGTAAATAACTAAGGGAATTGTGACTTGTATAATAATATAGTTTCGGTTACAGACAGACAAACCCACAATCTCCATTATAATAAGATTAATACCAGTAGAACAACACTTTCGGCAACGATTTTAACAGAGATTCTGAATTCACCATCATAGGGTAGTCAGGGCTTTTTGACCTTGAGATGGTAACTGTTTTTAGGAGAAGAAAAACTCTAATTCAAACCAGTTGTAGACCTGGAAAGGGATGGGCTCTGCCTGGCTATTCCTACCCAAGATGCACTACAAGTAGCTCCCTACAAACAAATCACGCTATGGAATATGTCTCTTTCTCTCTTTGTCCTTCTAAAAAACAAGCGATTAGAAGCCAATCCCCCTATTGTTAAAATACACATAAGTATATATATATATATATATATATATATATATATATATATATATATATATATATTTTATTACCAACTCAACCTTGGCATTTTTTACTAAATTTTCTCCACCAGACAAGCGGAAATACATGAAAAAGATCCAGGATAAGGCCCTAACCGCAACACCGTGGATATGGCAATCCCATGGTGTGATAACAAACCAACAAAGTCTGGTGGTATAATGAGATACTGCTGGGGCACTCTGGGTTAGTGGTAATGATGCTCCTGCACCGAAACCAAGCTGAACCAGAGTCATCATCTAATGAAGGCTTTGTTGGATACAATGCTACTGTATTGTCGCTGTATGATATATATATATATATATATATATATATATATATATATATATATAGGGTCCCTAAAGCGCTGTGAACACAGGGAAACTATTCGTGTGGCTATTGACAACACTTATGTTTGTTGTGCATGCGCCTGCGCCTGCGCGAGAACTCCCGGTTGAGGTTACTGCCAAGTGCGCAGTTATTGGTTTTAGAACGCAAAAGGCATTCAACCGATAGACATTCATTGACAATTAACGGAAGTGTATAGCGAGTCGTGCATGGATATCAAAAACGTCCCTAAATTGAGGAGGAAATTCGCTACACTTATCAACGACATGGTGTTGAGGTTGTTTGACATGGGTATATAAAAACTGTCACAGCACCCCATAAAAATAGATCGAGCGAAATGGTGATTATGTAGAAAAATAGATACGTGTTCAAACTTTAAAATGATGGAAACATAATTGACATTAGATAATAAAC
This sequence comes from Doryteuthis pealeii, assembly GCA_023376005.1. Classification (NCBI taxonomy): domain Eukaryota; kingdom Metazoa; phylum Mollusca; class Cephalopoda; order Myopsida; family Loliginidae; genus Doryteuthis; species Doryteuthis pealeii. Next base: position 66,570,668 of record CM042163.1, read on the forward strand.
GTTTCTGTGATTTCTAAATATTTTGGAGACTTTACCTTCTGGGATTACCCTGGCATTTAGCATCAAGAAATGTTTGAATTGTATTGTATTGACATTTCAGTCTCGGAAGACTATAATTCCTCCAAAGGGGAGGTAATCATAAAATAGCAGCGGTAACTCTCAATTACTTATTACACAAAGTGATCTCCTGAACTGAAAAGAGTCATCGCTGCTTAACTTCAGGTATCGTGCGACAATCGATGATTGCAACGTTACAAGTCCGAAAGTCTATATTGCGTTAAAATATATATTACACTATACAACGGTTTTACCGAGTTTAGGAGTTTGCCATCGATAGTTGAGATATCACTTTTGTTTTTAAAAGACATGAACTCAGTTTTGTCAGAGTTTACGTATAGGCCGACATTTCGTGCTGCCTTTTCTAGGCTGTGTAGCAAGGATTCGGCTTGTGCAGGTGTATATGCGAGTAGTGCTAGGTCATCAGCATAGTCTACATCCGTAATAATATGTGCGGGATATCGCCTAAACAGCTATACGGCCACCTGCCACATATCACCCAAACCACCCGAGTAAGACGGACAAGCCATGCGGAACACTGCTGGAGAAGCAAGGACGAACTCATAAGCGACGTCCTCCTGTGGAAGTCAGCACATGGGCACGCCAGTGTGGGCCGACCAGCAAAGACTGTGCGGATTCAGATGCTCATAGAGGACCTCGCGAGAATGATGAGGGACGGATGGAGAGAGATTGTCATGGGTATCCGTGCTAACAGTGCGACATGATGTGATGATGATGATGATACAACGGTACCTTGATTAACGAGTTTAATTCTTATTTTACCCATTGAAATAAAATTAAATGTCATTGTTCCAACCCCCCAAAAATGATCCCTAATATTTTTACGTTTTTTTTTATTATAAGAAAATAGCATTTTAATGTATAAAAACATAATAAAATAGAATGTAATGAATTTTGTGCAGAAATATTTTAATGTTCTATTCTTTTATGAATACTATTTCTTTGGTGTAATAAATTTGGAAACTTAAATGTTTTTAGTGAACCTAACCGTATCTGAAGCTCGCTCATACCGCAAATTTTAGCTCACAACTCAAAAATTGACCGAGGGACAGCTTGTAACTTGGAAAACTCCTAAGCTGGGACACTTGTCAGTCAGGGTACTACTGTATATTTAATCGCGTTTTATTAGTTACTAGAAGCGACTATCCAGCGTCACCTGGGTAGAGGAGAAGAACAAACAAAAAAACAAAAAAGACAAAAAAGACAAAAAAACACAAAACAAAAAAACAAAAACAAAAAAACAAAAAAACAAAAAACAAAAAACAAAGTGGTATAATGTTTAGCAAGCTAGTATTGCAGATCCATTGCTACTGAATAGCGAGTTTGATCCTCGCTGGATGCCCCATAAAAATCCCCACGTAAAAAGACCTTGTATGTTATTCCGGCCTGAAAAAAATGTTTTGCGCTTCCATAACATTTGTTTAACTATGAGATTCACGGATATTTTTAAGTAGAACTTTAATGCCTTTTTTTTCAATTTTTAAATATCTTGGCGAATATAAATCAAATCTTTATATTTTTTGCACAAAAAGCTAGACACAGTAACAGTGAATATATATATATATATATATAATATATATATATATATATATATATATATATATATATAATTCAAAAGTCCGGAGAAGAAATCTTCCTTACGACATTTTTAATTAAAAGAAACCCTGTCGCAGTTTGCAGAGCTCAATGTGTACTCTTATTGTTAGAGTTACAGAGCAAATTCGTAAGTAAAATATAACAAAAGACTTAGAGTTTTGCATTTAGTCTATTTCAGGAAGCTTAGACAAAGACAAAGATTCAAATATTATACTAGCAAATATATGCACCCTCCGGGTGCAAGTATTTAAGTTTTAATGTAATAAAATATCGTATTAAATTAGAAAGGCTAATGAAACTAAATAAGAATGCAGATAAAAAGGTTTGAAACAGAGGGAGTATAATCGAAAATAGAACAACTGAAACTTACTCTTCCATCACTCCCGTCTTTCATTGTTATTTTTTCTAATTTAAGTATTTAGTTAAAATAGGAAGTAAAGTATAAAATGACAGTTATTTTTTCTTGTTAATGGATTTCTTTTAAGATTAATAGAAGAGGCTTTTGTTTATATTCATTAAAATAAAACCAAACAGTTAGAAATCAATAATACTAAGCACATATTTATTAAAATCAAATTTTAAATATCAATATGCAAATTAGCCTTCCCGTTCACACTGTAAACTGCTATTTTTAGTATATATAAATAAATTGCATGTTGTTAGTATGTAGATATGGTTAACAGTATTGAATAATGAAAACAATTTTATTAATAATTGAAGTTTAAATAAAAATAAATTCATGGTGAATATGACGTCAATAACTAAGGGAATTGTACTTGAGTTGTGATTTAGTTTCGGTTACAGACTGAAAACACACAATCTCCATTATAATAAGATATATATATATACTTTGTCGTTAATTGTTTTATTTTCGTAGTTTCCTCCGAACATACATACATACATAGATTTTTCATCCTGGCAACGCCTTGTGTCCCTGCTAGTATGTTTGATATCAAGACGGATCGTCGTTTAAGCTAGTTGTCTATGGGACCGGGTCGTAGCGAAATCTGAACAGGCCGATTTACGGCAAAGATCTGAATACCTTATGCTGAGATGTCGAGGCTTCTGAGGGAAGAGTCAGACAATTTTCGTCACGTGATGGGATGGCGACAGACGGATTACGTTAGAATTAATGACAAACTGGGGCGGTTGGGTTTCCAACTGCTTCTGTCATGGCTTTCGGCAAAAGGCAGTTGGAATACACATAAACAAGGTGTGCATGTAAATGTTGGTCGATTTCATTTTTCCAACTGTTTATTTCGTGAGAGGCAGTTTTGTTTTGGTTTTGTTCTTGTTTTGTTTTTGTTTTTTTTAATAAACTACTTCCTGTTTAGTTGTTGTGCCTAAAGGTGTGAAAAAAAAAAAAAAAAAAGATTAAAACGTGTCTGATGTTCATTTCTTCCATTCATTTTCTTTTCTTTCGGTAATCTGAACAATAGCTACATAAATGAGAGTAAAAGTAAAATAGAGTAAAGTCGACGGGGCGGCCTAAAGTCGGTATCAGCCAGTCAGCGAGGGAGCCTATCCCCTTTTCAATAGCGCTAGACCAAAGAAATTGTTTTAGAATCTGAGGTGGAGCGCCACGCCTACCATCAGCTCCTTAATTTACCCCACATATCCCTGTGCTACTCATACGCTGAGTTGGCGAGGACCGGTATCGAACTAGGAACCTTGTGGTTTCTAGCCGAACGCTCTACCGACTGAGCTAACCCGGCCTTATTTCTTTCGCTTTGAGGAAGCCGTCTGTTTTGGTCGGCCATTTTCAACGTAATCAATACAACTGCATGTTTTGACACAAAAATATCATAAAATGTGTTTATTAAAAAAGTAAATGTACTTTTTTCATTAATAACAAAAACGATTTCCCACTTAAAGAAAATAATCATTTTCCCATTTTCTTAGAAGTAAAGAAATGTGCATATTTGCATTAATGTCAAAGGTTAAAAAATATAACAGCAACAGTAATTATAAGACATGACATTTCTCAGTCTGAGTTCATTCAACGATTCTTATTAAACACTGAAAGTGTTACAATTCATGAAAGGTGAACAGACCTGTAGCCAAGAATTTAAATTAAGAGCCGTTAACTTTGGTATCAGGGAGTCTATGGAAACTTACCGGGACGGTTATGACTCTGATCCCTTGAAAACGCGCCATGACAGACATATGATATGTCAATCAGTTTGATTCGACCCAGCTTTGAAGGAGTGCAGACATGAACGCCGTCCTCTCGAAGAAAATAAAGCTTGATAAAGCAAACCCAGGTCTTGTTGTGTTTATTAAATTAAGACAATGACCAGCTTAGTCCAGCCCAAGAAGAATTAGCAAAGAAGAAGAAGCCAGCAGATAAGTCAACTAGATAACATAAGGCAGAAAAGAACCAGTTAGCAGCAACGAGTCAGCACCAGTTAGAGGTCATGAATTGTGAACCGACCTGTAGCTAAGAATTTAAATTAAGGACAGTTAACTTTGGGATCAGGGAGTGGAAAATTACCAGAGTCTATGGAAACTTATCGGGACGGTTATAACCTTTTGATCCCTTGAAAACGCGCCATGACAGACACATGATAGTTAGAACGAGATGCAAACTAGCTTTGGAAGGAGAAAGACGTGATTGTCTTCCCTCCGGGTCGTCTCAACCCAGCAGTGGATCCAATTAAATCATAGGCTTATAAATGATAAAGCTTGATCGAGCAAACTCAGGTCTTGTTGTGTTTATTAAATTAAGACAATGACCAGCCCAAGAAGAATTAGCAAGGAAGAAGAAACCAGCAGATAAATCAACTAGATGATATGGCGGACCAAAGTTAGTAGTGTTGGGTTGTCTTCTCTTGCCTGGAAGAATTATATTCCCTCTGGGTTCCCGTTTTTGACCACCAGGGGTTTTTTCGTATTTAGGCGCCTGTTTTGAACTCTCTGCCTCTCTTGCTTCTTGGGAATTGACAACTATGGGTTAGACACGTGTCTACACCCTTCTCGTGTGGGGCTTCCCCCCAACATAACGCTAGTAAGTTCACTTTCTTATGGACTCTCCATAACCCCTCATTACTTCTATGTCTAGTTATATCTACCTTGTATCTTTGTCACGTATATGTATTCTATGTTATAAATGTTTCTCCATGTGCTTATATTAAAGTCCATATTATGTTTAACACCCTTGTCGGAGTTGTTTGTTTCAACCAATTATAATTGATATTATAACTTTGAAACAGTAGCAACGATTTAGAAGAATCACCAGAACCAGCAGAGTACCAAGTAAGACTACCATCCCTCTCTCTAATATAAGTCTCTCTCTCTCTCTCTCTCTCCATTATATACCCGACGTTTATCACCGTAGTTAAGTTATAATCAGTGAGCCTACTCAGTACTTAGATGGGTGACTACTCAGTAAAAACATACACTGAAAATTTATTTGTCTTGTTTTACAGTATATCAACCTATTTCCGATCATTTAATGCCTTCGATAACCTGCAATTGCTTAAGTGGTCAACCAATTTAGAATTGAACATGCTCATTGCTGCATAAACTTTACTAATCTTTCAGAGTGACTTGATCGTAATGTGTGTACTGCAAGCAATATGAAGCCTAATTAATGGTTAGTTGTTTTGTTTTACGGCATATCAACTCTTTTCGGGTCATTTAATGTCGAATAAAGTCATTTTTGTTTAGCTGTTTTGTTTTACGGCATATCAACACTTTTCGGGTCATTAGATGCCGAATCAAGTCATTTTGATATCAATTAAGGGAAGCGCTGTGGTGTATTGGTTAGAGTCGTAGGAAATGGACTCGTTGACCCGAATTCGATTTCTGTTCATATAGCGCTAAAACCCTCGGGAAAGGTATGAATCCAACTATTCTCCCTTCAGCTAAGAGTAAATAGTAGGGAAGACTGGGCTCTTTAACCTTGGTTAGGCGATCAGTCTAGGAGAAGAAAAACTCTGAATTCAAACCTCTTAAATCTCCGCTTGGTGTGGTCACTACTAGAATAGGCTCAGTCCTACTTAGTGATCTTTTTCAATTCAAAATGTTAATCAATTTTAGTTTGCTTACAGCACCTGCTGTTATTTATGGTCACCCAGTTAAGTATTGAACTGGCTCATCTCTGCTTAACTTCGGTAATATAGCAAGAACCTCGGCTTTCTGCGTGACTTGACCGTAACGTGCATACTGTAAGTAACTCGTGGTCTAGTTATATGGTTTCAACGTTGAGTGAATTATAAGAATATTAACTGGAAGTTAAGCAGCGATTAGGCTGGCCATTATTTAGATGGGTGACCACTTGGTATTAGTGTGTACTGTAAACAACACGACAGGAAACTTTCAAACTCTTTTTTCTCTGACAAAGTACAATTATTTTGTTTAAACAAAACAGGAAAGTATATTTTGCACAAAAGTTATTTATATAAAGTGGGCGTAATCACATGAAAAAGCCAAAAATATTTCAAAATTTGGAATGGCGGATGGGGAGACGCAGGGGGGTGGGTGCAGGATCAGGGTAGGCAAAAGGGTAGTGGGGGCAAGTATACATGTGTGTATGTGTGTTCGTACTATTCATCATCACCTTCATATCCCATAAGCTTTTTGGGGGAAGTCGTGATGCTCATCTCGTCTCGAATTAACAGGTTGTATTGGGTTATATGGTACAAATAAGGAGGTGCGTGGACTAATGGTTAGAGTCGTAGGAAATGGACTCGTCGACCCGAGTTCAATTCCTGGGCGAAGCTGTTTGCATTTCACATGGCGCTATTACTTTGGGAAAGGTATGAATCCAATTCTTCCTCCAGCTATGAGAAAATAGCAGGACTGACTGGGCACTTTAACCATAGTTAGGCAATCAGTCTAGGAGAAGGAAAACCCCGAATTCAAATATGTTAAACTTCGCTTTAAAAATTGGCCTTGTGTCACATCCTGCTCGTGCAGAGGGGTTGGTAAATATATATATGGTACAAATAGTAAGGAAAGATCCCCAAACTGACTTGTTCGTGCTATTTGACGAAAAAGCTTTAAAAGTGATTTTGACTAGCATTCAGCTTGTAACGGAGCGTTTAGTTATATTCATACTACTAATAATTTACTCACAATTTTATGGTTTCAAGTATTCCTATCTAATACTAATAATTTATACACAATTATATGGTTTCAAGTATTCCTATCTAATACTAATAATTTGTACACAATTATATGGTTTCAAGTATTCCTATCTAATACTAATAATTTGTACACAATTATATGGTTTCAAGTATTCCTATCTATACTATACTGATAATTTATACACAATTATATGGTTTCAAGTATTCCTATCTAATACTAATAATTTATACACAATTATATGGTTTCAAGTATTCCTATCTGATACTAATAATTTATACACAATTATATGGTTTCAAGTATTCCTATCTGATACTAATAATTTGTACACAATTATATGGTTTCAAGTATTCCTATCTAATACCAATAATTGTACACAATTATATAGTTTCAAGTATTCCTATTTAATACAAATAATTTCAAGCAATTGTGAACTCAAGTAACCATTCTTAACGATCGGAAACCGTAGATATACTACGGTAGGATAATTTAACTATTACAACGTTTGAAATATTTACTTAAGATCTATTGCAAGATATTTCCATATGTAAAAAATATAATAATAATGGCGAAATTATTTCTTTCTTTTATTCTTTTCTTCTTTTTTCCTTTATTTTTCTGGCTTTCTTTTCTGTCTTTTTTCTATTTCATTGAAACAGACGATAAGTACTATCGCTTTCTATCTCTCACCTTTCTTTCTTTCTTTCTTTTTTTCCCTCTGACGTGTGACACATTCATTTTCTTCCATTCCTTTCCTCACAATTACAACGGTACGGTCCATTATTTATCTGAGGTGATAACAGGGCATAACAATTTGTATCTTATGAATACATTCGTATCTTATGAATGAAAACGGAATAGTTCATTATTCATCTAAGGTGATGACAGTGCATGACAAACGTAGGTAGGTACTAGTGTATTAATATATAGATATAAATTATAAGTAATTTACATGTAGTTATATGATTTCAAGTGTTCCTATCTAATGCTAAAAAATTAAAATAAATCTATCTGACCGAGAGATGGGATCCTAACAGGTACCACCACTCCAGGTCAGAGTAGACCTGGGAGGAATGGCAACAAAGGGGTGACTCCACACTCATCACCACTTCAGAACTGGAGTCTCACCACCGGATACACTTGTTTGGGAGGGGGTCTTACTCCGATGTAGGGGGTGCGGTCCCTTCCAATAGTATGCAATTTATCGTTATAGCCATGTAAGTGAATATTTGAAGAACATACAACTCCGACAAGGGACGAGGGACAATACATTTAATAGATAGCAGCACATGAATACAAAGGATACATAATAGAAGAGTACATGGATACATAAGATACAAATACAAGAGTAGATAAACTTACATATATAAAAGGACTGGAGCGTCCGTAGATAGAAATGACTTACAAGGAGGGGGGCCGGAGCCCCACCGAAAAGGGGTAGACCGTGTCTCACCCATGTGGTGTCGTAGCGAGGAAAGAGGTAGAAAAGAGGAAGAGAAATTCGAATCAGCCGCTTAAATATCATACGTCCCCTGGTGGGAACAAGCGACAACAAGCCGGGCAGATAACTCCTCAGGCAAATGGAAAAATAACCCCTACAGCCAGAACACCCACCTTATTTGGAGAGTCAACTTCAGTTAGTCTTTGAGAACAAGGCACGAATTATTTTTTTGGAAAAGATCGTGATTTGGGAAAGGATCGTCGCCAGTGATTAAAAATGTGTCATTTGCAATCATATTCAGGTAAATAAACAATGATTATGACCCCACCCCAAAGGAATGTCTATGTCTGGATTCCGCCCTGAGAAGTTGTTTGGTGAGATAAGAAAGGTGTCGTTGATCATGAAGTGTTGAATTATAATAAAACAATTCTGAGAGAGAGAGAGAGAGAGAGAGAGAGAGAGAGAGAGAGAGAGTTGTCAGCAAGAAGCACTTATCAATCTTTGTTGAAAATGGGAACTTCTCTAATCAATCAGAAATGTGTGTTACTCTTGATTTATGCTACGATATTTGTGGCCATCCTTAGGCTTCAAGCAAGATAACTCTCCAGCGGAGATCCCTTGTGTTAAACAGAGCGCGATCCTTAGTGAAGAAACCTTTGGTTGCTACTTGGTGTCCTCAGTGTTGGGCATGATCCTTTGGTTATTCCTTGGTGTCCCTTGGTGTTGCATGTCCGTTCGTCAATGTTGTATAAAAGTGTTACGATTTTTGTGGCCATTCTTGGTGTAATGGCTAGAGTCAGAGGAAATGGACGCGTCGACCCGAGTTCAAATCCTAGAGAAGGCTGACTACATTTCATACAGCGCTAATACCCTTGGAAAAGGCATGCATCCTTCTGCTTTATCTGTACAACGTTTCGACCGATGTGCCCTCCGGCCTTTTTGGGGTAATCCTTGGCGGACTCGGGAGCCTTCTCAAACTCGGGAACCTTCTATTCGAACTCGGGAACCTTCTTGTAACCCAGAGCCATCACAGAACTTTGAACCCAACCCTTTATTCAATCCACGAGGGCATCCTGTTCTCATTCCGCTAACCATAGTGTTAAGCTGTGTTAATTACTATTCTCTGTTACTATCGACCTTGACCAGGACTGAACAAGCAGCCTAGAGATAACGGTCACTTAGAACTGTTTTAACCCAACGCCTTTATCCACGATGCAATGTGTCCAATTCGAGTTTGAGAGGGCTCCCGAGTCCGACAAGAAATACCCGAAGAAGGTCGGGGGTCACATCGGTCGAAACGTTGTATAAATAGCAATATAGATGAGGACAATAGTCCGAATAATCAAAATAATACTTATTGAAAATATAGTTATGATTATAATCAAACATTTACAAAGGAATCAAATTTCGACATTGAATAACCCATAAGGAGTTGATATGCCGTTAAATGAATGAACTAAACCTTGCTGGTGTTCTTGTGAAAGGTATACAACCACTTCTTCTCCTTAAAGCTATGGGTAAAATAGTAGGGGGGATTGGGCACAAAAAGTCTTGTTATGACTACCATTCCTAGGGAAGTGCCCTGTGTATGATTCTATGCTGTTGAGGTGAGGTTCAAATTTTAGAGCTCTGGGGAGTGTGGTGCACCCCCGCGTGTTATAGTGTCTGTTAGGGTCCCATCCATAGGTTAAATAGATAAAAATTAGTTAGAAATGTTTTTAAAAAAATAGTTCAACATTTTTTGAATATCCAACAAGAATAAATAAAACAATAACGTCTTCAGCATAAAATAACTCAAGGGCTGACATGCAGTAAAGTTCAACCACCAACCAGCCAACCAACCAACTGAAGGAGGAAAAAATCTTATCTCTAACTCTGAATAAAATTTCGGTTCTCACTGGGTGTCCCATACTTCTGGCCAGTTGCCGCATCGAGGCTACGCTTAGTAATTAGTAAACAGTTAAACCAAGCTAAGACTCTGGCCTTGTGTCAGACTAAGATATCTTTTTTTTTGTAAATGACAATTGTATACGTTTGTAAGTATTATAGAAAGTTAAAAATACAAATTGATTGATTCTCATTGGACGCCCCATACCTCTGGCCTTGTACCACATCTAAGCTAAGCTTAGTAAATAGGGCACCTCATGTGATGTAATGGTTAGTAAGCTAGATTAGCAGATCATTGTTAGTGAGTTCGATTCTCATTGGGCGCTCCATACTTCTGGCTTTGTGCCACATCTAATCTACGCTTACTAAATAAGTAAACAATTAAACCAAGCTAAGACTCTGGCCTTGTGCCAGACTAAGTTCTTTTTTTGGGGGTAAATGACAATTGTATACGTTTGTAAGTATAATAGAAAGTTAAAAATACTAAGTGATTGATTCTCATTGGGCGCCCATAACTCTAGCCTTGTGCCACATCTAAGCTAAGCTTAATAAATAGGGCACCTCATGTGCTGTAATGTTTAGCAAGCTAGATTAGCAGACCATTGTTAGTGAATTCGATTCTCATTGGGTGCCCCTTCCCTCTGGCCTTGTGCCACATCTAAACTTAGTAAAAAAGGGTACCTCCCGTGGTGTAATGGTTAGCAAGCTAGATTAGCAGATCATTTTAGTGAATTCGATTCTCATTGGGTGCCCCATATTTCTGACCTTGTGTCGCATCTAGGCTACGCTTAGTAAATAAGTAAACAATTAAACCAAGCTAAGATATCTTTTTTGGTAAATGACAATCGTATATGTTTGTAAGTATTATAGAAAGTTAAAAATACAAAGTAATTGTTTCTCATTAGATGCGATACAAGACCAGAAGTATGTGGCACCCAGTGAGAATCGAACTCACTAACAATGATCTGCTAATCGAGCTTGCTAACCATTACACCACGGGAGGTGCCCGATTTTTTACTAAGCTCAGCTTAGATGTGGCACAAAGTCAGAAGTATGGGGCACCCAGTGAGAATCGAACCCATACTTCTGGCCTTGTATCACAGATAAGCTAAGCTTGGTAAATAGAGCACCTCCCGTGGTGTAATAGTGTAATGGTCAAACTAGATTAGCAGACCATTGTCAGTGAGTTCGATTCTCACTGGGTGCCCCATACTTCTGGCCTTGTGCTGCATCTAAGCTACGCTTAGTAAATAAGTAAACAATTAAACCAAGCTAGGATTCGGCCTTGTGCCAGACTAAGATATCTTTTTTGGGGTAAATAGCAATTGTATACCTTTGTAAGTATTATAGAAAGTTAAAAAACCAAAGTGATTGATTCTCATCGGACTCCCATACTTCTGGCCTTGCGCCACATCTAAGCTAAACTTAGTAAATAGGACACACCCGTGGTGTAATAGTTAGCAAGCTAGATTAGCAGATCATTGTTAGCGATTTCGATTCTCACTGGGTGCCTCACACATCTGGCCTTGTGTCGCATCTAAGCTAAGTAAATAAGTAAACAATTAAACCAAGCTAAGTCTCTGGCCTTGTGCCACACTAAGTTATCCTTTTTTTTGCAAATGACTATCGTATACGTTTGTAAGTATTATAGAAAGTTAAAAATACAATGTGATTGATTCATTGTTAGCGAGTTCGATTCTCACCGGGAGCCCGATACTTTAGTTAATAAGCCACCTCACGTGGTGTAATGGTTAGCAAGCTAGTTTTGCACAGCATTGTTAATGAGTTCGATTCTCACTGGTTGCCGCATCTAAGCTACGCTTAGTAAATAAATAAGCAATGAAACCAAGCTAGGACTCTGGCCTTGTGCCAGACTAAGATATCTTTTTTTTTGGTTAATGACAATTGTATACGTTTGTAAGTATAATAGAAAGTTACAAATGCTAAGTGATTATCTATTGTTGTTAATCAGACGCTGAGCCATCGGGTAGACAATGTGCACAATAAATTGTACTTAACTAACACAGCGTCAAATAACTCACCATGAAACTATGCAGCTTAAATTCACGCCATCTTTTACCTGATATCACGCCAGAAGATGAGGGAGGGATGGTAGATGTTACTTCTGGCTCCTAATTCTTAACTCCAAAGAATACCACCCACGTTGGCCATTGTCCACCCCCCACTCGCCGTGTTTTGTGTCTCTTCTCCTAATTATTGTTTAATCCAGTAACCCCTTGCGCCCCGACACCTGAATGTTTGGACTGCATTTAAAAGACATTGTGCACGGATCAATTATAGAATTCGTTCATCGGGCCCAATCTCGCTTTTCATCACGCGATCGTAAAGCATTTCCGCGCCGGCATTTTTTTTTAAACGTTAGGCCGGAGGAAAGACATTAGGCTTTCAAATATCTCTTAATTTCACTGGAGTTATTTTTGCAGGGCTAGACTACTTCCCCGCTAGACCACCACTCCATCCTTTCATTGTCGAATCCGAAAAGGTGGGAGTGAGACATCTTACTATTCCGTCACTTCACTACTGGTTTGAGCCAATGGGGTTACAGCGCGCCGGAAGTTGCCTCTTTTACACATCGACGCACATCTATGGGTCAAATAGACACGTTTGGAAATGATTGTATTTGGACAGGATTACATGAAGCCACATGTGTACCAACAAATAATTATTAGTATTATTTAGGGTTTTCTGATTTTTCTACTTATAATATACACACTGTTATATGCACACCGTTTCGGCCGATGTGCCCTCCAATCTATTCCGTGTCTTGGGTATGATGTTAAACTGCACCTAATGGTGAAGTTCTAATTCTGAAGGTCTGGGGTGTGTGGAGAACTCCTTCATCATCATTACTCCCATGTCCACTCTGACCCGGAGTGGTATTACCTGTTAGGATCCTATCTATAGGTTAAATAGAAAAAACACATGAGTTTGAAGAATGTGTTTAAAAAATTGAGCGTACAGAAATTGAGGATGTGACAAACAAGAAACTTAGACTTCAAATTTCTGAACACTGAAGAATAAATGAGTTTCATCTGCAGTTGTAATAGTACTTCGTCCCTGTCAACATCAACAGGTAATGCCTTGTGGGGTGTAATGGCTAGCAGGCCATTACTAGTGAGTTCGAACCTCACTGGATGCTCCATGCATGGGGCTTTGTGCCACAACTAAACAAAGGTTAGAAAATAACCAGTCAATATCGAAAGGTGGAGAAAAGATTTTGAAAGTTGGGTGTCAGGTCACTGTCACGCTGATAGTTCTCGCGGGTTACGTGTTGGGGGCCCCGATCTAGACTAAGAATATATATATATATATATATATATATATATATATATATATATATATATATATATATATATAATTGTGTGTGTGTGTGTGTGTGTGTGTGTGTGTGCAAGTTGAAAAAAAAAGAAGTAAAAAAAGATAAATAAATAAAGGAAAGAAAGTGTCGATTTGATAAAGATGAAATGCCTACATGTGTTTCGGTCGAGAGTTTGTCCTTGTATACATTGTATTCTATTTATTACTATTCTAAATATGAAATAAAATAATAATGATAGAAAAATATAGAATTTTTAAGTATACAGGGCAAGATGTTTTATATTTGAAGTTAAAACGGTCAGAATACAGAGAATTTGGAAATGTTAGAAAAAATATTTTTTTGAAAATATTTTTGAAACGTTTTCGGTTGGAGAATAAAGAAAATTATACGTAAAATTGGGACATGAGAGTATTTTGTTTTCATATTGTTAAGAGGTGATTTAAATTTTAAATTTTAGTTTAAATTTAATATTATATATTGTAGTCTTTTAATATAATTTGAGCAAGGAAACAGGAACTTTATAAAAGCCTGGTCTTTGACTAACAGTGTTGAGGAGAGATATAGTACAAGATTCGATTATACGACCTTGTTTCGATCATGGACAAACACATTTTTACCTCTAATTTTCTATTCCCTAAAACTATAAACATCTCAATATGATATAAATTGATTTAGATTACTCTTATTTTTATTTTTATTGTTCATTATCATCATCATTATCATCAATCTCACTTCACTAAATTTTCTACACCTGCCTTAGCAGGTGTTTCACTGAAGAACATGTGACAGCAAGTCTCTTTATGTTTCCAGATTCCTTTCTACTTCTCTGCTGCTTATTATTCCATAGACTGCTTAATTTATTATGATACAGTAAACTTTAATAATTAACACTAAAATTATGATAAAAAGATAAAAATAAAATAAAATAAATTACCAAGATAAATACTCGTACGTTCATCTTATCAAACTTAACAATATTTATTCAAAGATTTATTAATTTAATAAATAAATATAATTCTATAATAAAAACATAAACTCAACTTTCTACTTCAACTTTCATGCGCAAGTTAATAATATATTTACAAACATTTTAAGTTGACTTTTTGAAAAATCGCTCATCACTGAATATTCTTTATTCTCCAACCGTAAGCGTCTCAAAAAAAAAACAAATTCCAAAATCTTTTTTTTAACACTTTCAAATTCTCTGTATTTTGACCGTTTTGAATTCAAATATCAAACATCTTGCCCTGATGAAGGCAATTTCGCTGTATACTTAATTTTTTAAATATTTTTCTATTATTATTATTTCAATTTATATTTAAAATAGTATTAAATAGAATACAATGTAAAGAAGGACAAAATCTCGACCGAAACACGTGTAGGCATTTCATTAAACCATTTTATATATGATATTTTTATATGATAAGAAAAGACCATTAACTCATATGAACAATACACATGTGAATATTTAATATACGTGACATGTAACAACAAATAACACAAGATGTATGTTTCAAACAAGTTAACTGCACAATATGTTCCAAAACAAACAGTGTAATAAATAATTACTAATACTGCCATTTAATTTGATTCTTCCCTTTGTTATGTAAAGCCACCACTCCCGCTAAAAAAGAGTTATTTCCTATAAGTCTATTATTACATAAACAAACACACTTGACTGATAAATTATTTATTTATTTATCTACTAGGAAAAAAGGAGACAGAGTTAGGGTTAGGGTTAGTATTTAGGTTTAGAGTTAGGGTTAGGGTTTAGGTTTAGGTTTAGGGTTAGGGTTAGTTTAATGGAAAATAAATGAATAATTTATCAGTCAAGAGTGGTTCCCCTTTGTTTATGTTAGATTTGTAGGAAATAACTAAAAAAAGTATCTCAGCTTTTTTCTTTCCCGTTTAGTGTCCTTAGCAAAGCTTAGTAAATAACGAGTTAATGAAATGTTTCTATAAGTCATCATCATCATTCATCGTTCTCGGGAGGTCCTCTTCGTAGCATCCAGTATCCGCACAGAGCTGGTCAATGTACGTCTTTGATGGTCGTCCCACACTGACGTTGCCCATGTGCTGGCTTCGACAGGAGGACGTCACTTATGATTTCGTCCTTGTTTCCCAGTAGTATCCTACGTGTCTTGTCCATCCTACTCGGATGGTTTTGAGTGATATGGGGCAGGTGGTCGTACAGCTGTTTTCTCGTGGGGTGTTGTTTCTACGATTTGTTTAAGACTGCACGCAGCATTCTTGTGCAGCTTCCATCTAGTTTATTCTCTAGGCGCTTCGTTAGGGTCCAAGTTGTGCAGCCCTACAGCAGTACTGACATAACGGCCGGAAGTCTAGATCAGGGGTTTTCAACCCGCAGTCCGCGGGCCACATGAAACCCACGAGAACCATTATTGTAATCGTGAAAAAAGTAAAAAATCGGAGAAAACATTTTGAAAATTGGGTGTCGGGTCACGATCACGATGATGGTTCTCCCTGGGCCGCACGTGGCCCGCGGACCGCAGGTTGAAGACCCCGGATCTAGAGAGTCGATTTACCTTTCATTCGATTCTTCCCTTTATTATGTAACGCCTCCACTCTAGCTAAACACATCTCTCAGTTTTTTTTTCCTTATCTCGTTAAGCGTCTCTCAAATTATCTCAGGCGACCTTGTTCAGGTTTTCTTTTCAACTTTT
The DNA here is from genome assembly GCA_023376005.1 of Doryteuthis pealeii. Classification (NCBI taxonomy): domain Eukaryota; kingdom Metazoa; phylum Mollusca; class Cephalopoda; order Myopsida; family Loliginidae; genus Doryteuthis; species Doryteuthis pealeii. Next base: position 66,586,782 of record CM042163.1, read on the forward strand.
CTGTCTTTCAAGAGTTTTCTTTTATGAAATAAATAGAAAATGCTAAGTTTTATGCTTTTCAGAGACATTCTATGTTCAGCAAGGGCCGCTAATGGTCACAGTTTTGTCTATTTTGGCTTTTATTAGTCGACTACGCGTCGCCCTAAACCTATTTTTATCTTTTGTTAAATATATTTTTAACTCCAGGCATCGTAAAGTCAGCCAACAGGCAATAATTTTAAAGACCTTTTATTAGATTTTGCCATTAGAAGCAACATAAAGGGGTTCTCTTTAACAGTAGCACAGTACCCATAAAGAATGTGGTGATTAGTTACGTATGGTTCGGCACTTCAGACGAGGATCGGCGCACTCTGTGAAAAGTGTTTCACATATACTCACATCATGAGATAATAGCATACGAAATAAAAAAATAGAACAGTATTAATTTTTATTCCCTCGATACAGAACCTTCATCACTACTAGGGACCGGTTTAGCCTAGCCGGTAGAGCACTTACCTAGGAATTGCAATGTTCCTGGTTCGATACCGGCCCCCGCTAACTCAGAGTATGAGTCGTACAGGAATCTGTGCGGTAAAGTGAGGAACTAAAGTTCCGTAATCTTCGTAGTCTTAGAAATCACCACAATGTTCTAAAACAGCAGTGTACAAATAGTTTTGGACCAGCTCATTTACTCTCTACAAAAGGTAAGTTAGGCTAGTCCATAACAGATGGAAAATAGATGCGTTAAAACTAAACACAACACCATGAAGCCAAGAGGTCCAGAAGAAAGCGACAGCAACAGAGCACCGGCACACCAACATCTTCAGGGACAGCCTTCACATATGACATATTGAGTCTTCCGAGACTGCAATGCTGATGATGAATTCATAATAGTGCTCATATCGGGGATAGAGCATGACTATATAAGGTAGGTGAGCGTGGACATGAAGTCAATGGCACTTGGTTACTGACAGTTTCGCGCCGATGCACATCCAATTATATCATGAGATAATAGCAGACAGCAGTAGTTCCCAAATTTCGGAGAGTACTTAAAAAGCGTCAAAAAATATTTCGACGTTGTTTGAGTTTCTCTTCGTTCTAGATGAGAGATGCATGAACCCATCTGTTCTCCCCCCAGCTATGGAAAATAAAAGGGAGAATTGTGTTTCTTAGCCTTAGCTAGGCAACCAGTCTAGGAGAACGAAAAATCAGAATTCGAACCAGCATTACACTGCTTAAAAATTAAGCTGGAGTCACGTCCTATTCGTAACGGAGTGGTTGGGTGACACACACACACACACACACACACACACGCACACAACACACACACACGCACACACAGACACACACACACACTGGCGCACGCACGGGAGACAGTACTCGTTGCGTAATAGCTAACGTGCTGGACTCTGACATTGTAGTGAGTTCGAACTCCAGTTGTGCTATTGCGTTCACTTTCGGACTCATACACTTAGGAAAGACAGGAACCCCTCATATTCTCAGATACGGGTTAAATAATAATACTACTCTTCTTCTACAAGAATGACTTGGCTTTGGCATTAAATAACCCATGAAGGTTTATAATCCATTAAACAAAAACAAAAAACAAATAAACAAATAAACAAAACAATCCATATAGGCTATTCAGGTTCGTCTTTATAAGAAATGATAAAGTTTTAATTTTTTTATAGCATAGTGGAGAGCACGTTAACGCAACGGTTATCCTCTTATGCGACCCACCACAGCGTTTTCTTCCGTCCGCAAAATCATTCAGGAAAAAAAAAAAAAAAAAAAAAAAAAAATAAAAACAATTTCCGGGTGCGAAATTGTTTTCTATTTTTTGGATCCACCTATGTTTGTGGGCAAAGTTTTTATTGCATGAAAATCAACACGAGTAAAAAAAAAAAAAATAGATCGTTTGTGACTGACATAAACTTGCACGCAATGTTGACGATCTCACCAAGAAACCTTACCCCTCATTTCAATAGACTGGTAGGAAACTGTGAGAAGTTGCGTTTGTCTCATTAAAATTACTTGCTCTGGTTGATGCGTAAATTGCATCTAAATAAATTTATCAAATCCTCTTCTGTGTACCTCTATTTTTATCATTTCCGTATTATTATGGAATTTACACTTCACATTAAATGAAGTGTAATCTTATCATAATGGAGTTTTTGTCTGTCTGTAACCGAAACTATATCGTTACCCAAGTAAAAATTGCTTTTTTATTTTCATCACATTCTTCATGACTTAATTTTTTATTTAAACCTCAATTATTAAGAAAATTGTTTTACATTATTAATACTGTTGGTCTTTTCTAAATACTAATAATATGCAATAAAATAGGGGTTTACAGTGTGAACGGGAAGGCTAATTTGCATATTGATATTAAAAATTTGATTTTAATAATTATGTGCTTAGTATTATTGATTTCTAATTGTTTGGTTTTATCTTAATAAATATAAGCAAAAATCTCGGATAAATTTTAAGAGAAATTTATTAACAAGAAAAAATAACTGTAATTTTATTCTTTACTTTCTATTTAAACTAAATAGATAATTTAGCAATGAAAGATGGGAGTGATGGAAGAGTAAGTTTCGGTTGTTCTATGTTTTTGCTTATATCCCCCTCTGTTTCAAATCTTTTTATCTGTATTCTTATTTAGTTTCATTAGCCTTTCTAATTTTATATAATATTTTATTTCATTAAAACTTAAATACTTGCAACCGGAAGGTGAATATATTTGCTCGTGTTAACTAATGAATATGATCAGTTTTAGAAAGTACGGCCATCCGTTAACCACGACCTTCTTAAAAACAATTGCCCACATCTGGTATGTTATATTCTTCATAGATGTTGTTTGTGATTACTTTTATTACTGTAAAATATCACGAAGATATTAAAAGAGAAAAAAGTATTCTGTTGTTCAGTCTGCTTTAAATTGTGCTCTTCTATTTTTATTTTTATTTAGTCATTATCAATTTAAAAAAAGAAAATCTTATCTAATGAAGCTGTTAAAGTGAAATGTGTTAACGTGAAATGTTTTTTTAAATTTTTTATCGTTATTTAAGTTTTCATGCATTTGCTTTTAGTAGAACAGCCCATTAAATTTTTTATTGTCATTTATTTTCTGTAGGTTTAATTTAGGGACTGGCAAACGGAGCCAAAAATGCGTTTTTGACAAAATGACTTTAGCCCCCCTACAGAAAATAATTTACCAAAAATCAGGAAATTATCGGATTTTAATGAAATTTTCAGTGTTTATGAATGATCTTTATAATAAATTATTTATTTTATTTCAAAACTTTCTCATTTTTTTCAGGTCACTTAATTTTGACCCCCCTTTTCAATCGAGTTTTTCTTCAAAACTTATTACTTTTGGCGCCTAAAATAAGTTTTGCATTAAGTAGATATTTATTTTTAGAGTCTAAAAATATAAGATTTTAGAATTAACATCTGGCTTTTCATATTTTAAATGAATTTTATATATTAATTTTTTATAGCAAAAATACTAAATTAAAGTTTTGAAATAAAATAACTGATGCATTATAAAATTCATTAATTGTTAAATCAATACTGAAAATTTCATTAAAATCGGATAATTACCTGATTTTTGGTAATTTTTTTTGCAATCCCGAATGTTACAGTAAAATTGTATTATCCGAATTTTTCTGCCTGTCCCTAGTTTAATTTTATTTATTGATCAACTGTATAGTTTAGAAAATTCATCATTGCACGTTTAATATCCGCCATGTTTAGTGAAGCGACCACATATCTTATCGAGACAACACTTAGGAAAAGGAAATAAAATAAAACCTTTATAATATATTCTTTTTTTATCGACACTTACGGTTATAATTAAGAAGGAAATTGTTACATAATTAATAGGTTGCCTATATGTACGGTATTGTAGAATTTAAAAATAACTGGTAATTCTGAATCATGGAAAATAACTGAAAGGTGATTGACAAGTCTTAACCTTTCGCTGACCTTGTAGCCGTTCTTGGATTGGTCAATGCATTTCTTGAGAACAGGAAGTAAAGTTTAAGATTTAAGTTTCAGCAGTGTTTTTCAGAGAAGACAGGTGTCTCTTTGAAGATGGCTATTTCTCCTAGGCGTGTTGGTTAAAAAAAGTAAAGTCGTCGGGATGTCCTAAAGTCGGTATCAGCTAGACAGCGAGGGAGTCTATTCCCTTTTCACTAGCGCTATACCGAGGAGATTGTTTTTTTTGCATCTGAGGTGGAGCGCCACACCTACCATCAGCTCCTTACTTTACCGCACAGATCCCTGTGCTACTCATACGCTGAGTTGGCAAGGGCCGGTGTCGGACCAGGAAACTTGGGTTTCCTAGGGGGGTGCTCTACCGACTTCGCTAAGCCGACCCGAACTTTGGTTGAATAAAGAGCTTTAAAATAATAAAAAAAAGTCTTGTGTTCGTTAATAAAACTAGAAAAGACACAAAGATGAAGAAGCGCCAAGAAGGAAAATTAAAGAACAGAGAAACCAGCCCAGAAACCAACATACGAGATGGTCCGGCCAGCTAAGACAGATAAGCCTGGTAAGAAAAGAAAGTAATTTCATGTCAAATCATCCAAGCCATGTCACATGTTAATCTACTTTAATCGTAGGCTATTTTATGGCTATCAGCCAGTTAATCTGGGAGAGTGCTGAAGGGGTGCTAGCTACTCTACAACACACATTCTACGCATGGCAAAGGCGTTGGGCAAATGAGGAAGGCATTCCATCGCGGCGTAATGGTTAGCACGCTAGTCTCGCAGATCCATTACTGAGAGTATCTCCACTATTTTCGCTCCTTACCGAATCTTCTGTTTATGCGGTTTAGTCTCGCGCGCCATTTTGGGGTAGTGTATTCCAATCTGGAAAATATCAGACAATGTGTTAGTAATCCGCCATGTATAACGTGTGAAGCGACCACGTCTCTTATTTTTACACTCTCCGCGTAAAACAGAGAAAACACATTGTTTCTTTATTTCGTCTAAAAATGCCACGTTTATAAGTAGATTCATTCTCAATGTTGATTGTTTAAAATTTAGAGTGGATCGCACTTTTATTCATTTATTAGTTTATTCGTTCATTTATTTATTTTTTTCTTAAAATGGCGGTCGTATCTTTTTCTTTGTTTTTTCTTTTTCTTTTTAGCATAAAGATTCAACTATTTTTGAATAGTCTGTTTATTTGTTCAACTGAGAAATGGCGAATATGACACAAAGAATCAAAGCTTTATGAATCGTTTCCAGCACAAGAACTTCCTTTGCCCTCCACTTCTTTTTACGAACAAAGAAAATCTGCGGAACATCGCGAGATAATAGCCTACAGCAGTAGTACCCAAACTTCGGGGAGCACTTAAAAAGCATCAAAAATATTTTGACATACTCTGCAGTTAAATTTTTAAAAAATATACAAAAATAGATATTCATGCATTTTTACTTATTGTTCAAGGAGCTGATGGTAGGTGTGGCGCTCCACTTCTTTTTACGAACAAAGAAAAACGGCGGAACATTGCGCGATGATAGCCTACCGCAGTAGTTCCCAAACTTTGGGGAGCACTTAAAAAGCATCAAAAATATTTTGACATACTCTGCAGTTAAATTTTTAAACAAATATACAAAAATAGATATTCATGCATTTTTACTTATTGTTCAAGGAGCTGATGGTAGGTGTGGCGCTCCACTTCTTTTTACGAACAAAGAAAAGCTGCGGAACATTGCGCGATAATAGCCTACAGCAAACTTCGGGGAGCACTTAAAAAGCATCAAAAATATTTTTACATACTCTGTAGTTAAATTTTTTTTTAAATATACAAAAATAGATATTTATGCATTTTTACTTATTGTTATTTACCTCACATCCCATGTATGCGAGTATGACACAAGGTCTTTTTAATGTGAAACTACCCACGAATCGAAGCTCATGGGATGGTGGGTGCAAAAAATGGGAGCCTCAGACACTGAGCAATAAACCTAACCCTTTCCCTTTAAATCAAGGGGACAGGTGTTGCCTGGGGGGAAAGCTCCGTGGGATCATGCCATTAAATTACATTAATAATCAGTATCTTTGAAGCGTAACACAGATTCACAAACATACGTGATTCAAAGTTAATTGACTTGAAAAAAATGTTTTTAAATAAAATAACTAGTGTATCATATCTTTTATTCATTAATATATCAACACTGAAAATTTCATTAAATTCGGTTAATTCCCTGATTTTAGTATTTTTCTTCTTTTGGCGGGGTGATATGCGATGGTGGAATTTATGTCCATTAAGTAGGATTTAAACGAAAAATGATTATTAATAAATAAATAAAGAAGATTGTCCTAGAATCCACTCAGCAAAGTTTGGCACAAGGCTACCTATATGGGGTACTCAATAAAGATCTTAGCACTCTCGTCTGGGCTGTAGAATACTGCATCTCTACACCCCGTCCCTCATTGGGCCAGCTGTTTACCATGGGAGGCGATCCGTGATGTTTAAAGACGTAAACCTGGTGGCTAAGCAATCCATGATATGCAACAATCCACTTTGGCACTTACTTAGACTAGATGGGCGGTCGATTAATCGGCTGGTCACCTTAAGCCCTAGCACCTATATGATTATCACGCTTGTATTGGTCTTATGACAAACCACCAACCCTTTTTATCATATGTGCTAGAACGCAGTTGCTGAGGGTTTTAGTGTCCTGGAACTAACCCTTTATGCAGAGCTTTCGTCTGATAAGAGGCAAATTGGTCGCCCCCAGCTGCGTTACAAGTATGTCTGCAAGTGTTGCATAGCCCTTCCTCACTGGCACTAAATAATTATACTGTTGCATACCTCTTTCTTTAATTCTATTTCTTGGCCGTCTTTAGTATTCTGATCGTCTTTGGTATTTCTTCTATCATCTTGGATATCTTCTAAGGCCTAGCATCTGGAGTTGACTTGGGGACTTCGGTCTGGTTTCTGGTCTAGCCTCTTGGGTCTGCTAAGGTCTGGACTTTCTTTAGCTCTGTTCTTGCTGGCTGGTCGTCCTGGATTCATTTCTTAGTCTTGTTACCAAGACATTCATCAACCACAAGAACATATTACTTATACAAACTTTTATTTCCTTAACTATACATTTCATGTAACTAAATATCTGACAAACATAGCGCGCGTGAGTTCCAGTTTTAGGCAGGACCTAAAATGGCCGACTGCCCTGCCTGACGTCTAACTGAAAACTGGCGACCGAACAGGTCCCACGTGACTTCACGTATTTTGGCGGGCTTCTGTAATTTTCCATGGAAGGACCCGGCCATGGTATGAAAAGGGTCATCCCCTCGGAATTACAGGGGATTGACAATAATCTTATGCAACCGCATAGATTATGTAACACAAGAACGATCTCAGGTGCTTTGGTATTGCCCCTTCCAGCTGGGAAAATATGGCTCAGGACCATCTTTGGTGGCGGCAGGCTCTCTGTAGAGGACTGTTCATGTCTGAAATCACCCTGGCACAACACCATGAAGCTAGCGAGTCCAGAAGAAAGCAGCGGCAACAAGACACCGGCACATCAACATCTTCAGGGACAGCCTTCACATGCAACATCTGTGGTCGAGAATGTTTTTCTAAGATTGGACTATACAGTCGCAGGAGGCACTGTAACTTCAGGGCCACAAAAAAACTATTTTATAGTCTTCCGAGACTGAAATGCCAATAGTGTCCTGGGTATGACGTTAAACAATATCTAGCGTTGAGGTTCCGGGTTACCCCTTCATTGCTATTACCCACAGATCCACTCTGACTCGGAGCGGTAGTACCTGTCAAAGTTATTTCTATGGGTTAAATAGATTTAAAAAAAAATGAGTTCGACAAATATACACCTATAAAGCAATATTGAATACCAACTATTTTATCGTACAGTTACAATTTGTTTAAAAAGACTATTTATCTACGACGAACTATTTCCATAGAGGTATTATTTGTATGTAGGGCCGGCCTAGCTCAGTCGACAGAGCATCCGGCTCGGACCCTCAAGGTTCAGGGTTCAATACCGGCCCTCGCCAACTCAGCGCATGAGTAGCACATGGATCAGGGCAGAGCTGGTGGTAGGTGTGGCGCTCCACCTCAGACGCAAAAGCAATCTCCCTGGTCTAGCGCTAGGGAAAATGGGGATAGACTCCCTCGCTGTTTGGCTTATAGGCCACTCCGTTGACTTATTATTTGTATTAATCGGACTATTGTCCTCATCTTCATTGTTATTCGTGCAACGTTTCGGTCGATGTGCCCTCTGGCCTTCTTCAGGTATTCTTTGTTGGACATCGGTCGAAACGTTGCACAAATAACAATGAAGATGAAGAAAATAGTCCGAATAATTCAAATAATACTAATTATCAAGCCTCATCAAAAAAAAATTCAGAGAAATATTCCCATAGAAATCATATATACAAAAAAAAAAAAAAAAGATTCAGCCTTAAATAACCCACAAGGTTTATATGCCGTTAAACAAACAAATACCAAATCAATAAAGATCTAGCTATGGTTGACAATAAACTTCATATAATGACTACTATTTACACAGTAGCACTGTAACCAACAAAGCCTTCATCAGATGATGACTCTGGATTCAGGCATGGTTTCGGGACCGAAGCATCATTACCACTAACCCAGAGCACCCCAGCAGTATCTCACGATACCACCAGACTTTGTTGGTTTGATGTCATATTGTAGGATTGCTGATGCGGTTAGAGCTTTATCCTGGATCTTTTGGATGTATTTCCTCTTGTCTGGTAGAGAAAGTCCAAGTTTAGTCAAAAATACCATATATGGTATGATATATTTAATATATATAATATATAATGGCAATAACCGGTAACTGCTGACCTCCCGTGCAGTGAGGATTGCTCATGTCAGAAGTCACCCTGACGCAACACCGTGAAGCTAGCGGGCCCAGAAGAAAGCAGCGACAACAAAGCACCGGCACATCAACATCTTCAGAGACATCCTTCAAATGTAACATCTGTGGTCGAGAATGTTTTTCAAGCATCGGACTTCACAGTCACAGGAGGCGCTGTAACTTCAGGGGCACAAAAACTTTATCATAGTCTTCCGAGACTGAAATGCCAATAATGACAATACTAACCCTCGTATGGTTTCAGCTTCATCCGGGTCTCATATCGCCATAATCAAAATCTGTGCTTTATCAACGTTATAACACGTTAAATATACACCTTTAAGAAATCAACATAAGCGTGTCCTTACATCTGATGTACACATCCTCAAGCTCCAAACATTTCGGATTGTTCCGAGTATAAGTCGACTATTAGGAAATGATGTGGGGGTTAGAAAATAGACTCGACGAGCTGATTTCAAATCCTGTTTATGTATTTGTTTTATTCTAAGAGTATTAAGCCTGAACTAGATTATTAAAAATACAACAAATAATTTTTGGTTTGGTTTGTTTTGTTTTACGGCATATCAACCTCAGTGGGTCATTTAATGCCGATAAAGTTTTGAAATAAATCAATTCTTAATGAATAATACAATTTTTTTATAAATACATGTTTCTATTTAACCCATAGATGGGACCCTAACAGGTACTACCACTCCGGGTCAGAGTGGACCAGGGAGCAATGGTGATGAAGGAATGGTCCACATTCCCCAAACCTCAAAAACTGGAACCTCACCATCAGATAGAGTTTAACGTCATTCCCATGACATGTAGACCCGCAGCCAACACCTTCTAGCACCCATGTGATAAAAAGAGGTTGGGGCTTGCCATAAGGGCAATAGGGTTGGGAAAATCATATAGGTGCTAGGGCTTGACGTGACCAGCCGATTGATCGGAGAGGGCCTCTCCGACCGCCCGTCTAGCCCAAGATAGGGCCAAAGTGGAGTATTGCATGTCATGAACTGCTCATCCACCTGGGCTCTATCCTTAAGCATCACGGGTCGCCACCCACGGCCAACAAGTGGCCCCATTGGGGGAGTCTTACCCCTCTGCAGAGGTGCAGTCGGTGTATTCTAAAGCCCCAGTCGACAGGGCTAAAATAATTTTTAAAAAGTCTTTGAAGTAGGTGATATTTTTTTAAATAAAGATACGAAATATTTTAGTCCATTGTTTCAATTTTTTTCTTTTATTGGTTTCATAAGACTGGTTGTTTTGACCGTTCTGTTTATTAAGAGCAAATTGGACTGTTGCATTTCCCTGGAAGTAATCATAACGTGTTTTTTGTGTGACCATTCTGCAACAATAATCCTTTTGATTGGCTTGTCTAATTTCAGAGAACAGAAGAATAAAAGGAAACAAAACGAACAAAAGGTGCAATTAAATTCGTCGCCGTGAGTTGACAAGAGAGCAACAAAGGGCGATGATTCTTTTGTTTGACTGACTTTATTTTGACGCAAATGTTATTATTATTACTCTTTTTCTCTCCAAGTGTATTCTTTCTTTGAATTACAGGAATTCCAGTCACTTTTGCGAAGGCGTAGGAACTTGAACGCCAAGATTTAAATGTCAGATGAAAAAACAGATAGATAGATAGATTGATAGACAGGTAGTATGCTGGTATGAGATTTACGTAAGCCTTTACACTGATCTAATCTGAGAGAGAGAGAGAGAGAGAGAGAGAGAGAGAGAGAGAGAGAGAGAGAGAGAGAAAAGTAAGAGAGAGAGAGAGAGAGAGAAGAAAGAGAGAGTGTGTGTGTGTGTGTGTGTGTGAGAGAGAGAGAGAGAGAGAGAGAGAGAGAGAGGGGGGAAGACACATAGACAGACATAGATAGATAGAGTGATAGAAAGGTAGTATGCTGGTATGAGAGGGGGAAGACAGATAGACAGAGACATAGATAGATAGATAGATTGATAGACAGATAGTATGCTGGTATGAGAGGGGGGATACAGATAGACAGACAGAAATAGATAGATAGATAGATTGATAGACAGTTAGTATGCTGGTATGAGAGGGGAGAGAGATAGACATACAGGTATAGATTGATAGATAGATATATAGATAGATTGATAGATAGACAGGTAGTATGCTGGTATGAGATTTACGTAAGCCTTTACATTGATCTAATCTGAGAGAGAGAGAGAGAGAGAGAGAGAGAGAGAGAGAGAGAGAGAGAGAGAGAGAGGGGGCGTATTTGATGATGATGATGATGATGATAATGATTTATATAGTAGGTATTTAACCGTTCGCTGAGAATAGGATGTGACACAAGGTCGCAAGTATGGGGCATCTACCGAGGATTGAACTCGTTATTCAGTATTAATATATCTACGTGACTAGCTCACTTAACCCTAACACGGCGATTTACGTAAGCCTTTTACACTGATCCAATCTGAGAGAGAGAGAGAGAGAGACAGACAGACAGACAGACAGACAGACAGACAGACATAGATAATTACATAGATATAGATAGATAGATAGATAGACAAAAATTACAAAAATTACAAAAATAGATAGATAGATAGATAGACAAAAATTATTTTTATTACCTTCCATATACCAACAAATGCCCTGAAGATGATCTAATTAATAGATCGAAACACTGCAGCGTCGGCCAATAAACTCACCACTTAACTCATATAAACCTGTGTTTTTTCATTCTTTCTTAATATACTACACACCGTCGGATTCACTTCCTTTTCTTCACATAGACAGGTAGTATGCTGGTATGAGATTTACGTAAGCCTTTACATTGATCTAATCTGAGAGAGAGAGAGAGAGAGAGAGAGAGAGAGAGAGAGAGAGAGAGAGAGAGAGAGAGAGAGAGAGGGGGGAGATTTTCTTTCATTTTTTACAAATGTTTTTAGAACTCATTATGATTTTCAAAGATTAAGTCAATTAAATAAAGATATAGAACGTGTAATTCTCTTCTTTAAAAAACAAATGACCTGTATCAATCCTTGATCAGGACCTCCGCAATTTCACCTGTTAAACGCCTCAACCCCCCACGTTGCGTTGATTATTTCAAGCCCCCCCCCCCCCAAAAAAAAAATTTGATAGATTTAAACCTTTGTTTCTTGGGAAATTTTCAGTAATATCCATGATTTCGTAGATACCTGAAGATGCCGCAGTAATGCGGTTGAAATAAATAGATTATTGTAATGAAGCAAATTTAAAGTTTTTTCCTTCATTTATTATGTATATATATTTTTTCCTTCATTATATATATATATATATATATATATATATATATATATATATATATATATAAGTGTATAATAAATGGAATCTGACAGTATGATAGAAAATTTATATATGATTTATATATACTTAACCGTTTGGCAAATGGTAAACTATTCCCTCTTTCTTTAATAAATATAGTTGCTCTTGAGTAAGACCGCTTTATTAAAAGGTCGAAACAGATGTCTGTCAGCATATTAATATTATCATTTGTTTTTTCTATAAATTTGTTATCATATATATATATATATATATATATATATATATATATATATATTATAGTATGTACAGAAATAAACTACTCGAGTTTCACCATTAGGATCTTCAGGGTGAAATCCACTTAATTAATCAAGATATTGATTAATTACAGCTAACTGCAGGAGTTTATGTTGTAGATAACTAGAACATAAACTCTGCAATTAGCTGTAATTAATCAATGTCTTGATTAATTCAGTGGATTTAACCCTGAAGATCCTTATGGTGAAACTATAGTAAGTTATTTCTGTACATACTATAATAATGAATTCGCTCTTCTTACATACTGAGCACTTTATATTTGTTATAACCTGAATTATCATGGTAAAACTTGTATCAACTAAGCATTGAGACCAATTTCGCCAATAAGTAATTCCTTTATATATATATATATATATATATATATATATATATGGTAAGTCAGATTAGTAATTGTTTTATTTCATTTATCTAACGAATCTTGAAATATCTTCTAAACTAAAATATTTATGTGCAGTTTAGAAAATATTTCAAGATTCGTTAAATAAATGAAATAAAAACAATTACTAACCTGACTTACCAAAAAAAAAAAAAAAAAAAGAAAAAAAAAGTAAAGTATTTTGAATCGGATGTTGCAAATCGTCGTTTTAATTTTGATGCAAGTTTCGCCATTTATATATATATATATATATATATATATATATATAAGTTAATCCACAGACACGTGTTTCGAGGTTTCACTTCTCATCAGTGTGGCTACACTTTAACAGCTACCCATAGCCGGGGATCGAGACCTGATTGAATTTTTAGTCTGCCAAATCTCTTATCCATACGGCTATTTGCGGCTGTCAAACTTAGGAGAATATTTAATTGATACATTTCTAAGCGGAAATGAATTCACGAGAGTATATATTTTATATTTTAAACCATTTATTTATATATAGTCTAGACAATTTTTATTCTATTTTTTGTTCTATTTTAGATATTAAATTCAAACATATACATTTTAAATATATCCGGTTAAAAATAAAATTCAAAAGATACATTGTAACCTTGTTAGCTTGCTTGAATTTGTAAACCCTTATTTGCTTTTTGACACACATTTGAGAGATTCTGGTAAAAAAATTCAGGTTTTCAATTTTATCTGTGCCGCCTGTCTGATGAGACTGAAATTTTAGGAGTTTTAGGAATTTATTTAAATTTCTAAAAGTTTTTTGAGTTTTAGTCGAAATAAATTTATTACAGGATGGCGATTTATTGAGTTTTTCCTTCCTTTCAAAGGTACACACACACACACACACACACACACACACACACATATATATATATATATATATATATATATATATAAATGGAAAAGTGAATCCGGTGGTATGTAAAATAGTGAAAAGATTTTGAAAAGACACAGGTTCAAATGTTAAATGGAAGTGAATCCGGTGGTATGTAAAATAGTGAAAAGATTTTGAAAAGACACAGGTTCAAATAAAATGAGTGACATTTATTCAGCCAAAGCTGCAGTGTTTCAATCTGTTTAGTAGATCTTCTTCAGGGCTTTTGTTGATATAAGGAAAAGTCAAATTTATCAGAGAATCATAAGGAGACTGTGGCAGTTTTTGTTGATCAGTTTGTTTACAAGAGCGCTAACTTTCCTAAGTTTGTTTATAAGAGCGCTAACTTTCCATTCAAAACATTGTAAACAAACTGATCGACAACAACTATCACAGTCTCCTTATTATTCTGTGATAATTTTTACTTTTCCTTATATCAACAAAAGCCCTGAAAAAGATCTACTAAACAGATTGAAACACTGCAGCGTTGGCTGAATAAATATCACTCATTTTATTTGAACCTGTATTTTTTCAAAATTGTTTCACTATTTTACACACACAACACACACACACACACACACACACACACACACACATATATATATATATATATATATATATATTCCCATCTAAGCCACACCTCATCCAAAGCATAGACCTCCCCGCCTCATTCAAAGAAACTAATCCTGCCCATTTCAAACTGAGACACCAACCCTTCCCTCCCCAAATTGATAGATTTAAAAGCGATGTTACTTTGGGAAATTCTCAGTAAGAGTCATGTCCTTATGATTACCTGAAGATGCCGTAGTAATACGGTTGAAATAAATTATTGTAATGAAGCAAGTTTAGAGTTTTTCCCTTCATTTACAGTAATATATATATTATATATATATATATATATACACACACACACACACACATATATATATATATATATAATATATATATATATATATATATATATCACAACATATGTGAAACAATGAAACTGTTCGTATTTAACCTGTAAACTTGAGAAAAGTACCAGACAATTTAAGAAGCCCTCGCCATCACATTTTTTGTTTGTTTGTACACGTTAGTTCGTTGTTGGATAATTAACTGCGGGCGTAAAACGTGTTAACTACTTCCCGTGTTAATCATTGTGGTTTTCAGAAGAGAAAACATTGCGTGATCCGTATACGACCTAGATTGTCGCCTCTCCGATCAGGTGAACGCAGTACGTGTGTATGAATAATGCAAAGATGAATTACTATGATGGGGGGCTTTAAGCACCGGCAGATATAATGTTTTCTTCCCTCTCAAACTATCAAACAGGAGACAGGCATATGTTAAGGTCTGATAGTTGAACGTCATATAGCCAACAAAAGATGGTTGTTTTCATTGGTTATTTGGTTACCAAGGTTTACTAAGCAAAAATACAAGGTCAACAGAGTAATTAGTAATTGCATATCAACCTTTGTGGGTGAACTAATGCCAATTTTTTTTTTTTTACTATTTTTCTGAATTTCTGAGATGAGGATTGGTAATTTGTATTATTTGTATTATTCGGGCTATTGTCCTCATTTTTATTGTTACTACACTATTTTTCTGAATTTCTGAGATGAGGCTTGATAATTTGGATTATTTGGATTATTCGGACTATTGTTCTCATTTTTATTGTTATATACACTATTGCTCTGAATATTTGAGACGAGGCTTGATAATTTGGATTATTTGGATTATTCGGACTATTGTCCTCATCTTTATTGTTATCTGTACAATGTTTCGGACGATGTGCCCACCGGCCTTCTTCAGGTATCCAATTAGACACATGGCGTATTGGATGTTGGCGTTGAGTTAATACAGTTCTAAGTGACATGTATCTCTAGACTTTAGGTTCAATCCTGGTCAAGGGCAACAGTAACATAGAATAATAATTAACACAGCTTAACACTTGTACCCAGTCATGGTTAGCAGAGTCAGAACAGGATACTCCCGTGAATTGAATAAAAGGTTGGGTGTAAAGTTGCGTGATGGCTCCCGATTACGACAAGAAGGTTCCCGAGTTCGAAAAGAAGGTTTCCGAATTCGAGAAGGCTTCCGAGTCCAACTAGAAATACCTGAAGAAAGCTGGAGGGCACATCAGTCGAAATATTGTAGGGCATATCAACCCTTGTTGGGTTATTTTATGCTGAAGACGTTTTGTTTTATTCATTCTTGATTGTATTCAGTTTTTTTTCAAACTAAATTTTCTTCTATTTAACCCATACATGGGACCCTAACACGTACTACCACTCATATTCCTTTCAATTACTCAAGGTATTTGAACGGACTTCAGTCGTCCGATGCTCATGCATTCTTAACTTGTCAGTTCGAGTGATGGCAGCATCCTAACGTCATAGACATGTCACCATCTCATAATATGTCGTTTATGTAATTACCAATTTCTCCGCAAGAGATGGATGTGGCACAAGGTCAATTTTATGCGGAGTTTAACAGGTTTGAATTCAGAGTTTTTCTTCTCATAGATCGATTGCCATACCAAGGTTAAAGAGCTCAGTTTACCGTACTATTTAACCTCAGTTGGCGGGAGAATAGTTGGATGTATATCTTTACTAAGAGTATTAGCCCTATGTAACATGCGAACAGGATTTGAACTCGGGTCGCCGCCTCCATATCTTTTTGTTTATAACAAGAAGTATAACGGTCTCTTATTTTTTAAAATTGAAATAGATCACTAAGTAGGGCTGAGCCTCTTCTTGTAGTGACCACCTCAAGCGGAGATTTAAGAGGTTTGAATTCAGAATTCAGATAATTATCATATAATGTGTCTGATGATTGAGAACACCCCATGAAATTAGCTGTAACGCGAATAGAGTGTTTGTGGGCAAAATACTTTTTTAGTTTTTATCGACGGTTTTAACGGGATTTTAAACTTTTAACACACACACACACCATATATATATATATATATATATATATATATATATATATATATATAACTTTTTATGACTTTTCATTCGATAATGAGAAGTAGGGTTATTGCTCTGTTTTTTTTTTAAAAGTCAGTCTATAAAATTCAATGAGAATGTAAATGTTTTGGGATTAAAATGTCATTTTCGTATTAAAGGTTTTTAAATGCAATATTTTCTGTGTCCGTTTTTCATAATAATAATAATTTCATAAAACTTAATTATATAGGTTTATATGTAATCATTTTAACAAATACGCACATGAAATTTAAGTGATTTTCGATTCCGGTCCACGCCAACTCAGCGTATGAGTAGCACAGGGATCTGTGCGGTAAAGTCAGGAGCTGGTGGTAGGTGTAGCGCTCCACCTCAGATGCCAAAAAACAATCTCTTTGGTTTAGCGCTATTGAAAAGGGGATAGACTCCCTCGCTGATTGGCTGATAGCGACTTTAGGCCGCCCCGACGACTTTACTTACTATAAAAATTCATGGGGAGAAGATTTTATTAAAAAACTGTTCGATGCTACATCCTAACCGTGGCGGACATGTTGGGTAGAAGGGCATCTCCACGTGGTGTAGTGGTTAGCAAGCTAGTCTCGCAGAATAGAGAATTCGATCCCCGCTGAATGCCCCATACTTGCGACCTTGTGTCACATCCTACCCGTGGCGAACGGGTTGGGTAAAAAGGCGTCATATCGCGGTGTAATGGTTAGTTGGTTGGCACGATTCTACGGCATGTCAACCCTTTTTGACTTATTTTATCCTGAAGACGTTTTTGATTGGTTGGTTCGATTCTACGGCATGTCAACCCTTTTTGACTTATTTTATTCTGAAGACGTTTTTGATTGCTTGGTTAGATTTTACGGCATGTCAACCTTTGTTGACTTATTTTATCCTGAAGACGTTTTTGATTGCTTGGTTAGATTTTACGGCATGTCAACCCTTTTTGACTTATTTTATCCTGAAGACGTTTTTGATTGCTTGGTTAGATTTTACGGCATGTCAACCATTGTTGACTTATTTTATCCTGAAGACGTTTTTGATTGCTTGGTTAGATTTTACGGCATGTCAACCCTTGTTGACTTATTTTATCCTGAAGAGACGTTTTTGATTGCTTGGTTAGATTTTACGGCATGTCAACCTTGTTGACTTATTTTATCCTGAAGACGTTTTTTGATTGCTTGGTTAGATTTTACGGCATGTTAACCTTGTTGACTTATTTTATCCTGAAGACGTTTTTGATTGCTTGGTTAGATTTTACGGCATGTCAACCCTTGTTGACTTATTTTATCCTGAAGACGTTTTTGATTGCTTGGTTCGATTCTACGGCATGTCAACCATTGTTGACTTTTTTATCCTGAAGACGTTTTTGATTGGTTGGTTCGATTCTACGGCATGTCAACCATTGTTGACTTATTTTATCCTGAAGACGTTTTTGATTGGTTGGTTCGATTCTACGGCATGTCAACACTTTTTGACTTATTTTATCCTGAAGACGTTTTTGATTGGTTGGTTCGATTCTACGGCATGTCAACCCTTGTTGACTTATTTTATCCTGAAGACGTTTTTGATTGGTTGGTTCGATTCTACGACATGTCAACCCCTGTTGACTTATTTTATGTCGAAGACATTTTTAGTTCGCTGGTTGGATTTTACGGCATGTCAACCTTTGGGTAATTTATGCTGAAGACGTTTTGTTTTATTCATTCTTGTTGGGTATTCAATTTTTTTCAAACTCAATTTTTTATTTAAAACATTTTTCAAACTCAGTTTAAAAAAAAATCTAATAACCCATAGATAGGACCCTAACAGATACTACCACTCCATGTCAAAGTTGACATTGAATTAAAGGCAATGAATGGGTACTCCATACTCCCCACAGCTCCAGAAATAGAACCTTACCATTAGATGCAGTTTAACGTCAAACCCAGGCCATTAAAACGCTCAACCATTCATTTCTAGCACATATGATACAAAAGAAAAAAAATTCTGTTCAAGAGGGTCGGTGAATGATACCTAGGTGTGAAGCTTGTTTTGTTTAAATAGGATGCTGCATATCATGAACTGCTCAGCCACCAGGATTCCGTCCTTAAGGATCATGAATCTCCACTCGACAGGTGGCCACACCGGGGGGATCTTACCCCGCTGCAGAGATGCAGTCGGTGTATTCTACTGTACCAGTGTTATAAAAGAAAAGAGTTTGTCCCTGTTCAAAAGGGTCGGTGAATGATGCCTGCGAGGTGTGAGGCTTGCTTTGTTTAAATAGGATTAGCGTATCGGACAGCTGATGAATCAAACAGATGACATAGTCAATCAAAGAAAAAAAAAAGAAAAAAAAGAAAAGAAAAAAGAAGCCGCAGCCAAGGTGGGTATGATGAACACCCGGCAAAAAAAAAAAAAAAAAAAAAACTCTTCAAAGTACATACAACCAAAAATCGTGATAATATACCAAATTCCTGAAGGCCGACAAAAGCCGACATTTATTTTTTTTGTCCGCATGAATTCAAGGCTTATCATCTGCTTGGAAAAAAAAAAGGGCCACAGATAAAATTCCTCGCCAATCACAATAACCCCATTTCTATTTTTCTTCTATTTTTAAAGATGATCTTACTTTTTAGCCCTTATTTCTTTCTTATAAGTAAAAAGTAAGTAAATTCATCGAGGTGGCCTAAAGTCGTTATCAGCCAGACAGTGAGAGAGTCTATCCCCTTTTCACTAGCGCTAGGCCAAGGAGATTGTTTTAGCATCTGAGGTGGAGCGCCACACCTACAATCAGCTCCTCACTTTACCGCACATATCATTGTGCTATTCATACACTGGGTTGGCGAGGGCTGGTATCGAATCAAGAACCTTGAGGTTCCCAGCCGAACACTCTATCAGCTGAGCTAAACCACCTTTTCTTCTATAATAATTGGAAAAAATGTTGTTTGTCGGTCCTCCATAGACGGCTAAACTGTGTGTTGTGCACCTATCACATTTCTAATGAATTTTTAATGAAAAGATAATTTGCAATGTATTTTTATAGTAAAATTATATTCCAATGCATTGGTATAATCAAAGAATTTACAATGCATATTTATAGTAAAATAATATCCAACGCTTTTTTATAGTAAAATCTTTTGCAATGCATTTTGTAGTAAAATCATATCCAAATATTTGTATACGAAAATAGTTTGTAAAACATTTTATAGTAAAATGGTTTGCATTCCTTTTTATAGTAAAATCATTTGCAATGCATTCTCTCGTAAATCGTATCCAAAGCATTTTTATAATAAAATACTTTGCAATACATTTTATAACAAAATCATTTTCAATGCATTTTCATAGTAAAATCATTTGCAATGCACTTTTATAGTAAAATCGTATCTAATGCACTTGTATAGTAAAATATATTCTAATAGATCTTTATAGTAAAATCGTTTGCAATACATTTTATAGTAAAATAGTTTGAATTGCATTTTATAGAAAAATCATTTGCAATGCATGGTAAATATATCCAATGCATTCTTATAGTAAAATCATTTGCAATTTATTTCTATGGTAAAATCATTTGCAATGCATTTTTATAATAAAATCGTTTGCAATACATTTTATACTAAAATGGTTTGCATTGCATTTTTTATAGTAAAATAATTTTAGGTGCATTCTATAGTAACATCACGTGAAATGTCCAATGTGTTTTTACAGTAAAATATTTTCCAATGCGTTTTTATAGTAAAATCATTCGCAAAAAAATGTATAGTAAAATCGTACCCAATGTAAATTCATTGCAGAATGTCTTCTAATGTATTTTTATGGTAAAATGATTTGAAAGGCATCTTTATAGTAAAATATATTCAAATGCATTTTTATAGTAAAATCAATTGAAATACATTTTTATAGTTATATGTTTTCTCATTCTTTTTTATTGTAAAATCCTATCCAATGCACTTTTATAGTAGAATTCTTTCTAATGTATTTTATAGTAAAATCCTATCCAATGCAATTATATAGTAAAATCCTATCCGATGTATTTTTATAGTAAAATCATATCCAATGCAATTTTATAGTAAAATTCTTTCTAATATATTTTTATGGTAAGATAATATCCAATGCAATTTTATAGTAAAATTCTGTCTAATGTATTTTTATGGTAAAATAATATCCAATGCACTTTTATAGTAAAAATCTTTTTAATGTATTCTTATAGTAAAATCATATCCAATGCAATTTTATAGTAGAATTCTTTCTAATGTATTTTTATAGTAAAATCATATCCAATGCAATTTTATAGTAAAATTCTTTCTAATGTATTTTTATAGTAAAATCATATACAATGCAATTTTATAGTAAAATTCTTTCTAATGTATTTTTATGGTAAGATAATATCCAATGCAATTTTATAATAAAAATTTTTCTAATGTATTTTTATAGTAAAATCATATCCACTGCAATTTTATTGTAAAATTCTTTAAAATATTTTCCCTAGAAATTGGTTCGAAAATTTACCGATGCGGGGCAAATTTTCAATTTGAATTCTATCAATAAAATTTAATTTGTTTCATTCTAATAAAATGATATTACATTTTCTAATTTAATATAGAAAACGGTAAATTTTCTAACCAATTTCTGGGCCAAATGTTGTAAAACCAAGGATTTTTTGTGCATTGTAGCGGACGATCTTTGATGCTATTTCCTCAAACAATGGTACAAGTAAAAGATCTAATTTTTGGTATCAGCATTCAGTATATTAATACACAACTTTCCCATAGATGAACAATTTGATATTTTAAAAAAGTGAAAAATCGACCAACCCTAGTGTGGATATACCTCAGTCGGTAGAGTGTTCGGCTAGAAATCACAAGGTTCCTAGTTCGATACCAGTCCTCGCCAACTCAGCGTTATGAGTAGCACAGGGATCTGTGCGGTAAAGTAAGGAGCTGATGGTAGGTGTGGCGCCCACCTCAGATGCAAAAACAATCTCCTTGGTCTAGCGCTATTGAAAAGGGGATAGACTCCCTCGCTGATTGGCTGATACCGACATTAGGCCGCCCCGATGACTTTACTTATTTTACTTACTTAAGAGTTATTTCACATTTTTTTTCCTTCTTTCCACCTTTTCATTATGTTCGATTGAAACAGAATAACGTTATCGCTTCCGCGTGCTTAATATATATATATATATATATATATATATATATATATATATATATATGGGTACATTGACTTGGAAATTGTGTATATGCAATGTCGTTGTATTTTCATTTAACACCCCCCTTCAAAGTGACGTAAAATCCAAGAAAGACGGATGATATCCAAAAGGAAATGCTGGGGCGCCCTGGATTACTATGCTCTGACCCCCCCCAAAAAAAAAAAATAAAACAAACAAAAAAACTCAGGTCGACCTCAGTCATCAACTGACGAAAATGTGTTGGCGGTACAGCTGTTTTTTTCAGCAGTATGTGTATAAAAATATAATAACAGATATGCTACCTGGCTGACATTATAATGGTGTAATATTAAATGCAAATACAAGGTGGGGTCCTCTGCGCCATCAGATACGGTAACTGAATACGCTATTTCAGACAAGTGTAGCCAAGAAGCACTTTCGAAGGGACGCTGCTCGAAGACGACACGGGAAATGTTCCATGGAATTTGGGATTGTTTAAGCAGAATTGTTGCTGTAGAAACCAGCTAAAAGATAAAGAAAAGTAGAGTTGAGATGTACTGAGAAAGCTATCACGTAACCTGTCAATTGTGTGTATGTGTGTATTTGCGGGTGTATGTGTACCCACATGTGTGTATATGTATCCGTCAAGCGATGAGCTTTAACCAAAAACAAATGTTGTGTATTTGTATGTGAGTATGTGTATGTGTGCCTGTTTGTGTGTGTATGTGTGTATGCGAGCGTGTGTGTCAAGCAAAAGCAATGGCTTTTACCAAAAAACGTTGTGTATGTGTGCGTGAGTATGTGTATATGTGTGTATGCGTGCGTGTGTGTCAAGCAATGGGCTTTTACCAAAAAACGTTGTGTATGTGTGCGTGAGTATGTGTATATGTGTGTATGTGTGCGTGTGTGTGCAACAAGCAATGAGCTTTTACCAAAAAACGTTGTGTATGTGTGCGTGAGTATGTGTATATGTGTGTATGTGTGCGTGTATGTGTACGTGCGTACGTGTGTCAAGCGATGAGTTTTTGCGACAAACGTTGTGTATCTGTGTGTGTGTGTATTTGTATGTGTGTATGTATGTTGGTGTGTTTGTATCTGTATGTGTGTGTATGTGTGTGTGAGTGTGTATCAATCGATGAACTTTTACCAGAAACCAAACGTTGTGTGTATATATATATATATATATATATATATATATATATATGTGTGTGTGTGTGTGTGTGTGTGTGTGTGTGTGTGTGTATGAAGCAATGAGCTTTTACCAGAAACAAATCTTGTCTGTGTGTATGTTTGTGCGCGTATGTGTGTGTGTGTATGTATGTGTGACAAGCGATTATCTTTGATCAGAAACAGACGTTGTGTATGTGTGTGTGTGTGTGTGTGTGCTTTTAGTATAAACAAACGTTGTGTATGCATACATATATATGTGTGTGTATGTATGTGCGTGCATGTGTGTATATCTGTGTGTATGTGTGAAGCGATGAGCTTTTACAAGAAACAAACGTTGTTTATTTGTGTATGTAGATGTGTATGTGCATTAGGGTAGGTCGATTTTTCAATTTTCTAAAATATCAAATTGTCCATCCATGCGAAAGTTGTCTGTTAGTATACTGAATACTGATACCAAAAATTAGATCTTTTACTTGTACCATTGTTTGAGGAAATAGCATCAAAGATCGTCTACTAAAATTCACTAAATATCCTCGTTTTCGCAAAATTTAGCCAAGAAATTATTTAGAAAATTTACCGTTTTCAGTATTTAAATCAGGAATGTTATTTTATTTTATTAAAATTAAACAAATTAAATATAATTAGAATTCAAATTGAAAATGTGCCCCCACCCCTTATCACCACTGACACCTCTGATATGCTGATTTTTACCTGATTAGTTAAGCTGTGGTTCAAGGTCGGGTTAGCTCAGTCGGTAGAGCGTTCGGCTAGAGACTACAAGCAGACGCAAAAACAATCTCCTTGGTCTAGCGCTAGTGAAAAGGGGATAGACTCCATCGCTGTCTGGCTCATACCGATATTAGGCCGCCCCGACGACTAGTTAAGCTCTAACAGACGATCGTTGATGCTATTTCCTTAAACAATCGTACATGTAAAAGATCTCATTTTTTTCGAATCAGTGTTCAGTATACTGGGTCCAGGTTAGCCCAGTCGGTAGAGCGATCGGCTAGAAACCACAAGATTCCTAGTTCGATACCGGCCCTCGACAACTCAGCATATGAGTAGCACAGGGATCTGTGCGGTAAAGTAAGGAGTTGATGGTAGGTGTGGCGCTCCACCTCAGATACTAAAAAATAATCTCCTTGGTCTAGCGCTAGTGAAAAGGAGATAGATTCCCTCGCGGATTGGCTGATACCGACTTTAGGCCACCCCGAGTACTTTTACTTATTCAGTGTACTAGTTTCGCATGGATTGATATTTTAAAAAAGTGAAAAATCGGCCTACCCTAATGTGCGTGTATCCATGTGTGTATGTCTATGTGAATGTGTGTGTGTGTGTGTGTGTGTATGTGTGTGTGTGTGTGTGCGTGCATGTGAGTGTGTGTGCGTGTGTGCCACTAGAAAGAAACGCAGTTCAGGTAACGTGCCAAGTAGTTGCGCAAATGTTCCACGACGCGCCGAATTCACACATGCTGAACTTTTTGAGGCACAGAAATCAAAGTGTGGGTGGCGGCGGCGGCGGTGACAGGGGGTAGGGGCAACAGCGGAGGCGGCAGTTGTTGGTGGATATAATGGCTGACGTCTCAGTGCCAAGGATGGGGGGGTAGGGGGGTAGGGGGGGAGTTGTTTTCCCTGTTTTTGCTTTATCAACAGATAAATCACCCGATACTCCACGAGACTAATCAGTCTTACAGAGAGACAACTAAAAACGTTACGTCCGTATCGCACAAGCAAAAATATTTACCCGACGAGGGTCTCGTCTCTTTCCTTGCTCTAAGCCAATATTTTATTCTATTAGGTTGTTACAAAAATAATGGCCGATTGAAGTGCTCGGTTTTGAAATGTCATTTTAACATAGAACTTATTGTTTATTTCAGGTGAATTTTTGCAATATAATATAATAATATATAATAATTAATGTGTGCTCAAAAATAAAATTTAATTTATTTTCAGATAGAAAGTATTTTTGAAAAATAGGGGCCCTCAAAGATGAACATGCCTAAACATGACCTTCGCCTTCTTTGTTGCATGTTGAGTTCAAGCTTGGGCACAATGCCTCCGAAACTGCTGCCAATATCAACAAAGCATGGGAAGATGAATCCACAAGTGATCGGACTGTACGAAGGTGGTTCCAGAAATTCCGCAGTGGAGATGAGAGTCTTGAAAATGAAGAAGGTAGAGGACGGACATGCAGTCTTGACAATGAAGAATTGCAGGCAGTTGTTGAGCAAAACCCACGACAAAGTGTCAGAGAAATGTCTCAGACGCCTGGTGTCAGCATTGCAACAGTTTCCCGCCATTTACAGAGTATTGGAAAGGTGAAAAAGCTCGATAAATGGGTTCCTCATGAGCTCAATGAGCATCAAAAACATAGGCGGTTTGAAGTGTGCTCGATGCTCAGTTTGCGTAACACCAATGACCCCTTTCTTGACTGAATAGTCACTAGTGACGAAAAGTGGATCCTTTACGACAGTTGTCATCCTTTACTATAGATGGGACCCTAATAGATACTACCACATTTATTTAAAAATATATTTATATATTTCAGCTTATAAAAGTAATTTAAACTGCAGAAAATTATTACCTTTTTATTCAGTGAATCAAGGATACTTATTTACTAAGCTTAGCTTAGATGTGGCACAAGGCCAGAAGTATGGGGCGCCCAATGAGAATCGAACTCACTAATAACGCTAATCTACCTTGCTAACCATTACACTACATGAGTTGCCTCAGTGAATTAAGGATAGTTTTCAATGAGAAGAGCTATTTTTTTTTATAAGTAACTGTTTTGGTTTCGTTTGTTTTGTTTTACGGCATATCAACTTCAGTGGGTCATTTAATGCCGACAAAGCTTTGAAAGAAATTCATTCATAATGGATAATCAGTTTTGTTTATAAACTCATGTTTTTCTATTTAACCCATAGATGGGACCCTAACAGATACTACCACTCCGGGTCAGAGTGGACCCGGGAACAATGGTGATAAAGGGGTACTCCACATTCCCCAAACTGCCAGTACTGCAAGCTTACCATCAGATAGAGTTTAACATCGTTCCCAGGACATGAACACCCTAAGCAGTGCAGTAGTCTGGATGGTCCCATTTCTTCCTCTGATTTCCAGATCCTCCAGTCTGTTTTCCAAACTTTTTGGGACCGTTTCAAGAGCACCAACTACAATTGGTATCACTTTCCCTCTCATATTCCACAGCCTTTTCAATTCTCTGGCAAGGTCCAGGTATTTATCCATCTTTTCGTTTTCTTTCAGCTTCACCCTATGATCTGCTGGGACCGCAAAGTCCACCAGTTGGCAAGTTCTCTTTTTTTTTGTTAATCAGCACTAGGTCGGGTATCCTTGCTGGAATAGGGTGATCCGTCTTTATCTTAAAGTCGAGAGAATTTTATGCGTTTCATTCTCAAGAACAGTTTCTGGTTTATGCATATACCATTTTGTTGTATGGTCAAAATTTAATTTTTTGCATAATTCCCAGTGGATCACCTTCCCAATCCAGTCGTGCCTAGTTTTGTATTCCCGTTGTGCTAGTTTGCTACATTCGCTTAGTACATGGTTTACAGCTTCGTCTCTGTCATCACAGCACATTTACTGTTTTATTGCATTTTATCAATTTTTGCTTTGATGTGATTTGTTCTTATGGCATTATTATTATTATTATTATTATTATTATTATTATTATTATTATTATTATTATTATTATTATTATTTATTTATTTAATTATGAGTTATTTTAATTTAGAGTTATTCTATTTTTCAAAAACAAAACTTTATAAAACCATTATAAAAAATATTAAAAACAAAAAATATAAAACAATATTATCATTTTTCATTTTCTTTTAAATACTTTTCTGTCTGTTTTTTTTTTTTTTTTTCGGGGCGAGGACGAGTGTTGGAATTGGGCGGTTGGGTTAGGGTTAGGAACGGGATTATACCATTCCGAGATATATGGTAAAAAAAATTAAATGCCTCGCTGTGTCTGCGACCATGCTGTCGCCACATGGATTCACCCAAATGCGAATTTAAACATTTATAAAAAGATTTGTGTGGCATCCTAATTTGTTGTGAACATTATTCACATTTTTCAATGATGTTTTTTTCTTGAGAACTATTTTCAATGAACTAAGAAACACTGAACATGTATCTGATGTCTGGCAACTTATTTGGTAAACACCCACAAGGTTATTTCAATGAATTTTTGAGATGAGGCTTGATAATTAGTATTATTTGTATTATTCGGTCTATTATGATTCTTAACACAGCTTAATACCTGTACCCCAACTATGGTTGGCGTAATGAGAACAGGATACCCCCGTGGATTGAATATAGGGTTGGGTTCAAAGTTATGTGATGGCTCCCGATTACGACAAAAAGGTCCCCGATTACGACAAGAAGGTTCCCGAGTCGGAGAAGGTTCCCGAGTCAACAAGAAATACCTGAAGAAGGCCGGAGGGCACAACAGCTGAGACGTTGTACAGATAACAATGAAGATGAGGACAATAGTCCTGAATAATACATATAATACTATCCCATAAGGTTATTAACAACCTTGAGCACCTTTTTGATTTTCACGTCTCTAACTACGGCCTACTAATATATACGACCTCACATGTTACATAAGCAGGCAGAATTCGAACAGGCCGATTCGTTTTATTGTCAATTTATGTATGTTTCGAAAAATGTTAAAGCACAAACATTTGACAAGATGGAACTGTAAGTTCTCCTCGAGAAATACTGTTTCTCTGTAGTATCATTACTATCATTGTCTGCCATGATCAGGGAATACATTTCACATTGAAATGTTTAATTCTTTTCTGATATAACCTGAAATCATAGATAAATTGTTGGTGTGTTTGTTTTTTCTATAACTGCATAATTCTTTTAACTATTTTTTTTTGTTAGTTTGTTTACAATCTTTTATTATTACATTTCTGAAGCAAAAAGACAACAAGTTTGTATATTTTTAACATTTTTTTCGAAACAGACATAAATCGACTCGACCTCTTATAATTCTGCCATAGTTACTACACACATAAATCCCTAAATGGGGTAGAAGGGGCTCCTTAGCGTTGGTAGGGAACCCATCTAAGGCAAGGGAAAATCCGACACAAAACCTCGGCTGCTCTACCCAATCCCAAGGAAAGGCTAGGGGAGTAAACCCCGAAAATAAATCAGCGGCCAGAGTCCTTAAAGTGGTGTGATACTGAAATCCAGTGCTACCCGGCAACACCTGCGACACCACCGTTGTCAAACTGCATTGGTTCCTTACCTTTCCTTTAGATCACAGCGGCAGTGTGGAGAGGGGGGATTTGCTGCTTGGGCAACAGCTAATCCTCCATATGAACCCGTCCAGGCTAAGTAGTACCAATAGAATTTTTTGGGGACAATACTCCATCGTCTTTTGTAGACGGAAGGATGCCGCCGCCAACAACAACAACAACAACAACAACAACAATATTTGATCACGTGGTTAAGAAAGAGGATTTCAAAAATTGAAAACCAATTTGCTGAAATTAGCCTTTTATTAAGTTTAGCTCAGTCGGTAGAGTGCTTGAGTAGGAACCACAAGGTTCCTGGTTCGATACCGGCCCTCACCAACTCAGCGTATGAGTGGCACAGGGATCTATGCGGCAAAGCAAGGAGTTGGTGGTAGGTGTGATGCTCGACCTCAGAAGCTAAAAAACAATTTTCTGGGTCTAGCGCAAGTAAAAAGGGGATAGACTCCCTTGCTGTCTTGCTGATACCGACTTTAGGCCACCCCGACGACTTTATGTTTCACTTACGAATAAATTGTTAATTTCGGTTAATTAAACTTGATTTTAATCTTTTTAGTCATATTACTTAATCACACACACAAACACACACACACACACACACACACACACACTCATACATACACACACACACACACACACACACACACACACACGGACACACATACGAACACATACAAGTATGCGCACATGTATATTCCGCATATATCGCAGCTTGCTTCAAGTGACACCATCGCGAAACGCCCAAATCCTATTTACTCAGCTGATTTTCGTGCTGCACAGATCGGCAACTGTGGGACACCCAGTGAGGATCAAACTCACTTGAATAGTAATAATCCAAGAGGAGAGCACTGTCTTA
This sequence comes from Doryteuthis pealeii, assembly GCA_023376005.1. NCBI lineage: Eukaryota > Metazoa > Mollusca > Cephalopoda > Myopsida > Loliginidae > Doryteuthis > Doryteuthis pealeii. Next base: position 66,615,895 of record CM042163.1, read on the forward strand.
ACTGTATTCTTATGACGGGGCGTACTTGTAAACACATTTATCCAAATATTTATGCAGGGTAATACTAAATCCGCTGAGAGTGTTTTTTCCATGCCCTCTCTCCCAATGGGGTCACCTATTGGCCGTGGGTGGCGATCCGTGATGCTTAAGGATGGAATTTTGATGTCCGAGCAGTTCATAGCCTTTGCTTAGGCTATACGAGCGGTCAGAGAGGCCTCATCTAATCAATCTGCTCATCATGTCAAGCCCCAGCACCAGTGGTTTATAGCCGAGCGCTCATAATTTAGAAGCAGCTTATAAATTATGAACGTACCTGTAGTTAGAATATTTTTAATTAAGGTCCGTTAGATTTAGAATAACGGGGTCCTATCGAAAATTACCCGATAGTTATGGACGGGTAATAACCTTTTGATTTGACCCCTAGAAAACGCGCCATTACAGACGCGTGGAAGCAGAAGTATAACAAGGAAGACCATCTCATCTCTCTCTACTCTACCTTCTCTCTCTCTCTCTCTCTCTCTCTCTCTCTCTCTCTCTCTCTATTATATACTCGACGTATGATGTGGGTATATATGACAGTAATATACAAAATATATTTCCAAAGGGTAAAATATAAACAATAAAATGACAACATAAAAATAATATATATATATATATATATATATATAATATATATATATATATATATATATATATAATCCAAAAGTCCAGAGAAGAAATCTTCCTTACGACACAAGAGTTTTATTTAAAAACGTGTCACAGTTTGAGAGCTCAATGTGTACCCTTAAAGTTAGAGTCACAGAGCAAATATATAAGTAAAGAAATAACAAAAGACTTAGAGATTTTTGTCTAAGCTCCCTGAAATAGACTATAATGCTAAATCTCTAAGTCTTTTGTTATTTCTTTACTTATATATATATATATATATATATATATATATATATATATATATATATATATATATATATATATACAATAATAATATATATATTATGTTATATAATATTTAGTTAAAAATTAATGGTAAAATGAATGAATGGATGAAATAAAAATGAATGAAATAAGGGGTATAAATGAAAAATCCTTTCCAAGGGACCCCTCTTAAAAGTATTAAAACACTTTTTGAGAGTGGGGTCCCTGATAGAAAGTTTTTCTCATCTATTATTAGACACCTTTGAAGCATCAAGTTAATATAATTATTCTATAAGTTATTAGAGAAGATAAAATCCGTCTCTTACCTTTGTAATATCTGTTGAGAATGGGTTTGAATTTATATATATATATATATATATATATATATATATAATATATATATAATCTTGTCTGGTTAACTTCCGGTGAATATTGCTACATTGTAACTATTTTGAATTCAAAATAAAAACAGTTTTAAAATAAAATAAATATATTAAATTAATGAGATAGATATATAATATTATATATATAATATATATCATGATATTATATATTATGATATTATATATTATTATTATCATTTATTATGTATTATAATATTATATATTATATAATAATATATATATAATATATAATATAATGATATAAACAATAAAAAATAACAACAAAAATGACGACGTTTGATGTGGATATATGTAACATTTATATACAAAATGTATTTCCCTGACACAACACCTTGAAGCTAAGAGGTCCAGAAGAAAGCAGCGGCAACAAAGCACCGGCACATCAACATCTTTAGGGGCAGCCTTCAAATGCGACATCTATGGTCGAGAATGTTTTTCAAACATAGGAATTCAGTCACAGAAGACGCTGTAACTTCAGGGGCACAAAAACTATTTATATATAGTCTTC
>CM042163.1:66625218-66672718 GCA_023376005.1 Doryteuthis pealeii
ATTTGTTTCGTTATTTGGATACTTAAAGGTTTTTAATGAACTTATTAGCATAAGCGTATCTGAAGCTCGCTCGTACCTCAAATTTTAACTCTCGACAGAAAACAAAAAATCGACCAAGTGACGGTTCATAACTCGGAAAGGTCGGAAATTGGGACGGATTAATGGCATTTCAGTTTATTTCTATATTGATTTAATATACGAGGAAATTGAGATACGAGCAGAACGAATCAAACTCAAGGTACCACCACACACACACACACACACACACACACACACACACACACATATATATATATATATATATATATATATATATTGCAACTGCAATTAATCAATATCTTGATTAATCCAGTGGATTTTACCCTGAAGATCCTTATGGTGAAACTCGAGAAGGTGTATTACCTACCGTATATCATTATCATAATAAATTTGCTCTACCAACGTATTGAGCACTTTATATTTATTATATCGCTGCCTTATCATTGTGAATCTTGCAGCAACTAACCATTGTGACCTGTTTCACCGGTAAGTCACCTTTTTCACAAATACCATATATATATATATATATATATATATATATATATATATATATATATATATATATAAGCTGATTACCACTTCGACGTTTTTCGTTGGATTAGTATTATGTCAGAAATTTATCCAAGAGTGCTCAATACATCGTAAAAAATAGAGCTTTAATAACATACTTAATGGGTACTTTTTCTCTTAAGTATATTTAAAAACAAACAAACAGATAAGGTTCTTTTTAAGAGATTTTGTAATGATTTTCGAAACTGCATTAAATTCAAATTTCGGCAATAGAATCTGTCTTATATGGTGGGTCTTAAGAACTGAAGTGCTTTCTTTTTATTTACTCACGAAGAACTCTGAAAACTTCCGCAAATCGTTTGGCTTATAATTAGTGAATGATAGCTCAGTCGATAGAGCGTTTAATCTTGGAACCACAAGGTTCCTAGTTCAATACCAGCCCTCGTATGAGTAGCACAGGGATCTGTGCAGTAAAGTGAGGAGCTGATGGTAGGTCTGGCGCTCCACCTCAGACACTAAAACAATGTCCTTGGTCTAGTGCTAGTGAGATGGGGATAGACTTCCTGGCTGTCTGGCTGATACTGACTTTAGGCCACCCCGAACACTATCCCTTAATCAGTAAAAATAGGAAAACCTAATTTTAAGGTTTTCCTTATAGACATATTAAAGCGTATGCGTGCTTTTAATGCTCAATGACGTCTCTTTTCTGAGTTATAAGTCGACATGTACGTAGCAAAAGAGACGCTACTCCTTTATATATATATATATATATATTATATATATATATATATATATGAAAGTACGCAAACAGCAAAGTTATAGACTGGAAGCTGCAGTTAGGGTTCGAATCACGCACTTCCAGTCTATAACTCTGCTGATGAGGCATAATAGGCCGAAATGTACATACAGATAATGACTTTTTCTCGATTTGTTTACGCTTTACATTTGAACAGATATATTCGCCTGATTCATTAATTATCAACTAATTAATTTTCAAATTAGGTACTCCAATTAAGCACATATTATCCCTTATATATATATATATATATATATATATATATATATATATATATATACTAGCAGACGTACCCGGTCCATTACCGGACGAAAAGAATTTTAGGAACACCAGAGAATAAGAGAGAAAGGGAGAGAAGAGGGGTAAGATCAAAATAATTTATCAAATTCTTACGTGTCTTTTGTACTTACTCATGAAGAACTGTGAAGAGTTTAAAAAATCAATGGATATTTGATTATTGAATTATATCATTTAATCAGTAAAAATCAAAACAAAATGTTGGTTATTTTCTATAACCCCATCCTAAAAAAAGCGGAACCACTCTGATTGACTGATAAATTATTTATTTATTTATTGATCTCCTAGGAAAAAAGAAGACGGGGTTAGGGTTAGGGTTAGAGTTAGAGTTAGGGTTTAGGGTTAGAGTTAGGGCTAGGGTTAGGGTTTAGGGTTAGAGTTAGGGCTAGGGTTAGGGTTTAGGGTTTAGGGTTAGTTTAATGGGAAAATAATGGGTAGATTAATTAACAGATAAAATTCATTCAGAGTGGTTCCCCTTTTTTAGGTTGGAGTTATAGGAAATAACCGAAATCTTATACGTTTCCTTACTATAAACATATTAAAGTGCATGCACGATAATGATGTCTCTTTTCCGAGTTATAAGTGAACACGTACATACCAAAAACAGATGCGTCTCCTTTGTATATATATATTCATTTGTAAAAATGAAACTGAAAGTGAATCCGACGGTATGTTGAAAAAAATGAATAAAGGAAAGAAAGTATAGAATGGATAAAATAGGATATTTTAATCAATTTTACTTACACGTGTTTCAGTCAGGTGTTTATCCATGTGTACATTCTTCAAACTATTATCATTTTTAAATAACCAAATGAAATGAAATAATAATAATAGAAAAAATGTAGAAATGTTCCACACACAAAAAAAATCGACCTTCATCAGAATAAATCCTTATTTTTTTTTCTTCTTTTTTTTTTTTTTTTTTAACTCTGAAGACGGTCGAATTTTCTTTGTGTGTGGAACATTTCTACATTTTTTCTATTATTATTATTTCATTTCATTTGGTTATTTAAAAATAATAATAGTTTGAATAATGTACACATGGATAAACACCTGACCGAAACACGTGTAAGTAAAATTGATTAAAATATCTTATTTTAACCATTCTATACTTTCTTTCCTTTATTCATTTTTTCAACATATATTCATTTATGTATGTTTATATATATGTATGTAAATATATGAATATATATATATGTAAATATATATACATATATATGTGTGTATGTATGTATTCATATACATATAACTAGATACATAAATACATATATATATATGTGTGTATTTATGTGTATGTATGTATGTAAGCTCGAAAGGAATGTAGGTTTGGGTGGTATGTATAAATATAGTTTTGTGAGCAGAAAGTTTTTAGGATAGAAATGTTTGGAGAAAAATACTGTTTTATTTCCAGGTGTTTCGTATTAGACATGCATCAATTAGAAGAATATAGAATATCATAGCGTGTCTAAATTAAGGGACCTAGTAAGATTTCTGCTCGCAAAAGAAAGGTGTAGATAATATCACAAGAAAAAAATCATATGTTTCAGTTTTGTTCGCAGTTCTTTGGTATTCAAACCATTCTTATTCCTAGGCCTTATTTTCCTTTTTTTGCTTGCAGTGCTTTTACTGATTACTTTGTTGGTGCTGCAGACTTTCCAGTTACCAGACAGCAGGATATTTTTCCTGTCGACAGTCAGATTCGCAGTAGCAATTATCAATGTTTTTTTTATCCCAACATCTCTTTTCAATCCAAGGGTTATTTTTTGCTTTTGTTTTTTTTTGGGGGGCGAACATTTGCGTGTCGGCAACGTAAGATATTACAAGGATATGTTTCGTTTGTTTATTTTTTGTTGTTGCTTTTTTATTTCCTTTCATAATTTAACTCTTGGAAAACATAATTTCGATATCACAGGCTTTCCATTATTTTACTACTAGCAGTGGCTACCCGGCGTCGCATGGGTAGAGGGATATTTTTTTAAGTTAGACCCGGAGATCAATTACTACTGAATTGTGAGTTGAATTCTCGTGGGATACCCCATTTAAATCCCCATGTAAAAAATAGACCTTGCATTGATCCAGCCACTCTGAAAAGAAATGTTAATGTCTACTATCTAAAATATTAAATGAAAAAAACAAATCCATGCTGTTATTATTTAAATTTCATTTTTTAATTATCTTCACGAATATAAATCAAATATCTATTATTTTTGCTCAAAAAGCCCTGGTAAAAAAATCCCTGGTTTAATGTATATATATATATTTACTTTGTCGTTAATTGTTTTATTTTCAAAGTTTCCTCCGGACATACACATATACATAGGGAAGTGCAAACCGCGGACATTTTGAAAGTTCGTTTAATTGTTAAAAATATTTTAAAACGTCAATAAAAAAATGGAAAATTAACTTTTTAATGTTTTCTTTTACGTTCAATATAAAGATCAATTCCAAGTTTATGTCTTAGAAAAAAGAAAAAAAAAACAAATTTCTCTTACATAAAACCTAAACTTTTGCATTTTAAAGTAAATTGCCGTAAATTGCCGTAAATTCCCACTCTTTGTTGACAGTTATCGCATCTGAAGTGTGCACCTTTTGTTAGTATGGAGGACTATACGTATAAAAAATTATTTTCTGAAGCAAAATCAAATTACTAATTTAGCATTGCCTTGATGCCTCACGATTTAACTCTTAATATTATTGAAAAAGAAAGTTGGGAAAATTAAAATTAGAATGTTAGAAATTATTTATAATAAAATTTTAACTGAACGGTAATATCTGCTTTCTGGATATAAGGGGAGAATTATTTGTTTCCAAATAAAATAATGAATTTCTTCAAACACTGTTTGTTTGAGTTTTCTTTTACAGAGTATAATTATACACGCGTCACGGATTCGAACCTATTAACTTATGTACACAGAACACATTGAAAATAACAACAACAGTTTTCCCCAAAACCCAGTTTTTATTTCTCTTAGATCCATCGGTAATAAGAATGACGACAATTTTTAATTCAAACATTATTTTCAAAAATTTATAAAATAAAAACCAACATATATTATGTCATTATTTTTAGCAAGATATTTTTTATACAATATTTTCTTTGATTAAATAAATACGATTTTGCTGTACATTAAAGAAAAGTATTTATTTTACATTGTATAAATTTAAAAAAATCCTTGACAAATGAAATAAAAATGTAGACAATACGAACTTTTAATGTAAAATTCTTTTGAACATAATCTAACAATTAAAAAAAAGAAAAAAAAAGATACATATTTTTTCTTATTTACGAGATTTAAATTTCAGTGTTTAAAATGCCCTATTTCCCAAACCGATTTATCAGCGAATTATCTTTTTTTACATATGTTCCGTCATTGAATTGTCTTTCGAAAAATGTAAAATTTATTTATGTACAAAAAAAAAAAAAAAAAAAAAGATCTTGTACGGGGGATCAATGCGCGAAACAAAAACTAACGAAAAAAAAAAATTATTAACCTTTTAAATTTAGTAAACATTTATTTACAATAAAAGTTCGTCTTTCATTACTTCATATACCGAAAGTTTTATTAAAATCGGATAGTTAGTTTATTTTATATGATTTTTAGAGGAATTTCCTGTGATCACCTTTTATAGAGCCAGCGATATTTTGCACATAGCTACATATACACAACTGCCCTTTATATATGTATAGATATACCTTAAGAAAAGGGTCATTTTTTAATTTTCCCAGATTGCTTTATGGGGTGGGACAAAATTTTGGGCTTAATTTTAGTAAATAAATTTGATTTTTGTTTAGTTTGTATGTCGATAGATGGATATATATATATATATATATATATATATATATATATATATATATATATATAGCGAATAATGCTTCTCTCTGCTTTCTCCACACGCGTGTAATCTGGGATCTCGGGAAATATTCGCGCTAATGCGCTTGGCAAATGTATATAATCCGTCTGGAGGCGCGTGGTCTAATTATTAGAATCATAGGAAATGGACTCGTCGACTGAGTTCAATTCCAGGACGAAGCTGTTTGAATTTCACATAGCACTAATACCCTTGGGAAAGGTATGAATCTAATTCTCCCTCCAGCTATGGGCAGATAGCAGCGCAGACTTGGCTTTTTAACCATGGCTAGGTAACCAGTCTAGGAGAAGGAAAACTCTGAATTCAAACCTGTTAAAGCTCGCTTAAGAAATTGACCTTGTGTCACATCCTGCTCGTGTGGAGGGGTTGGCAAATATTTATATAATCCGTCTGTTCTCCCCTGTTCAAGGTATGGTTAAATAGTAGAGCCGACTAGGTTCTTTAGCCTTGGTTAGGCAACCAGTCTAGGAGAAGGATAATTCTGAATTCAAAACCTGCTTTACTCTGCTTAAAGAAATTGAACTTATGTCACATACTATCTATGGCAAATGGGTAAGGTAGATAAATACTTCGTGGTGAGTTCAATCCAAAGGAAAGGTATGTGAATATTAGAGATACCCAAATTTGTCGGCTGCTAGCTTTTTAAAAACTAATTAAATCTTTTATTTGAGGTCAAACTTTTGTCTAAAATGATAAGTAGTAACATAATGACGATCATTAAAAAAAGAAAAATATCATTACATATGCAGTTTATTTTAATAGATTTAAAACAATTTGTTTTGGTCAATTTCGACACGATCCGCCATTCTGCCTCTTTTTCAATGGTTTTAGGCGCTTGTTTACAATTTTAAAATAACATTTGGGATGGAAAAAAACTATCAAAAATCAGGTAATTATCCGATTTTAATGAAATTTTCAGTATTGATTTATCAATTAACGAAATTTATAATGCATCAGTTATTTTATTTCCAAACTTTAATTTAGTATTTTTGCTATGAAAAATTGTATATAAAATTTATTTAAAATGTGAAAAGCCTGATGTTAAGTTTAAAATCTTATATTTTTAGATTCTAGAAATAAATATCTATTTAATGCAAACCTTATTTTTTTCGAAAAAGGTATACATTTTGAAGAAAAACTCTATTGAAAATGTACCCCCTTTTTTAATCAGAAAAATATCGATGTATAATTTTTCTTTTATAAAATAATAGCCAATTAAATAATTATCGAAATGAGTAAAAAAGAAATCTCAAAAAAATTAATTATTTATTATCTTTTTACATTTTATTTTTCGATTTTCGGTACTTATTTTCTCATAGAAAAGTCACCGTAAACTTATTTTTTTGTTTCTATTCATAACTTCGGTCTTTTATCTCTTTATTTACTGTAATTAGAAAAAAAATTACGCCCCCAACATAAGGGTTTAAAAAGTGACCTGAAAAAAATAGAAAGTTTTGAAATAAAATAAGTAATGTATTATAAAATCATTCATTGATGCATAAACACTAAAAATTCATTAAGATCCGAAATTCCCTGATTTTGGTAAATTATTTTCCCTGGGGGGGGGGGCTAAAGTCATTTTGTCGAAAATGCAATTTAGTCTCATTTTGGGTATCACTAGTGAATACCAAACAGAAATGTCTCATTATGGTGTATGGTATGTATATTAGGGTAGGTTGATTTTTCACTTTTTAAAAAATATCTTAATTCTTTCAAACAGCGAAAGTTGTATATTGGTATAATATAATACTGATTGGTATAATAAAAATACTGATACCAAAAACTAGATCTCTTACTTGTACTATTGCTTGAGGAAATAGCATCCACGATCGTCAGTTAAAATACACTAAAAATCCTCGTTTTCGCAACATTTGGCCCAGAAATTGGTTAGAAAATTTAGCAATTTCAATATTTAAAACATAATTTTTTACTTAGATGAAACGAATAAGATATCTTATTATAATGGAGATTGTGTGTTTTTATGTCTGTAACCGAAACTATATTACTAATCGAGTCACAATTAACATAGTTATTTACATCATATTCTTCATGATTTTATTTATATTTAAACCTCAATTATTAATAAAATTATTTCACTTTTTTATTAGTGTTGTCCATATCTATATACTAATAACATGCAATTATATTTATATATACAAAAAATAGCGGTTTGCAGTGTGAACGGGAAGGCTAATTTGCATATTGATATTAAAAATGTGATTTTATTAAATATGTGCTTGGTATTATTGATTTCAAACTGTTTGGTTTTATTTTAATGAATATAAGCAAAAATCTCTCCAAAGAATCTTAAATGAAATCCATTAACAAGAAAAAATAACTGTCATTTTATTCTTTATTTCCTAATTTAACTAAATAGTTAAATAAGTAATATATCTAATTATTATTTATTATTATAAATATACATTTTCATTATTATACATATTCATTTGAGGAAATAGATTTCAATCTTTTAAAATTTATAAAATATTTTAAAATGTTATAATAAAATATTTTTAAATGTTATTTTAGCAATGAAAGACGGGAGTGATGGAAGAGCAAGTTTCATTTCTATTTTTCTATTATACCCCGACTCTGTTTCAAATCTTTTTTATCTGCCTTCTTATTAGACTTTCTAATTTAATACAATATTTTATTACATTAAAACTTAAATACTTGCACCCGGAGGGTGCAGATATCTGCTAGTAATTAGAATTAAAATTGAAAACATCTCCCCATCATCACCAACACCGATATGCTGTTTTTACTTTATTATAACATTTTAAAATATTTTATTATAACATTTTAAAATATTTTATTATAACATTTTAAAAGATTGAAATCTATTTCCTCAAATGAAGGCAAAGTTTTTAAGAAAAATCTTTTGTAGGGTAATTCTTTATGTTAATTTGCAACTTCCGCCACATGGGAGACATTACAGTTTCAAAATCGATTATTAATGGTTTAATAATGAAAATGTATATGAAAATGTACATAAATATCTGTATACATATCCATATGTACATAAATATGTAAATAATGTATATGTATAATAATGAAAATATATATTTATAATAATAAATAATAATTAGATATATTTTATTTATTATTTATAATTTATTGTTGCCTCGAGTTCTGCTGATCTGGAAAGAATGGAATAGCTCTTCATTGACATTACTCCCAGGTCCACTTTAACTTGGAGTGGTAGTACCTATTTGGATGCAGGAAAATCGTATCCATTCGTCCCAGTGTTTTTTTCTTACCCCACTAACTGTAAATACATTGCATTATTTTCTTGGAAACGAGTTATACTGTATGATGTACAAGGTAGGGGTTAGACGGCTTTAGTTGTTCATAGATAAAAACTCTACAATTCATTAAGAAACTTTAGTAGCGACCCATCAAATTTCCCCGGGGACTCATTCAAATAAAATCCGTGCGTCAGTCTCTAACCGAAACTATATCACTACTTAAGTCATTATTCTCTTTGTTATTTAAGTCACATTCTCCCTCATTTTATTTATATTCAAACCCCAATTATATATGGCATGGTCCGCTATAAATAAATTATCGGTCATATGGAAATCCAATCTCACAGACAAGTTAAAGAGACAGTTCTTCCAGACCGTTGTCGTATCAGTGCTGCTGTATGGCTGCACCACCTGGGCCCTAACGAAGCGACTAGAGAATAAACTAGATGGGAGCTGCACAAGAAAGCTGCGGGTGATCCTGAACAAGACGTGGAAACAGCACCCCACGAGAAAGCAGCTGTACGGCCACCTGCCACATATCACCCAAACCATCCGAGTAAGACGGACAGGACACGCGGGACACTGCTGGAGAAGCAAGGACGAGCTCATAAGCGACGTCCACCTGGGGAAGCCAGCACATGGGCACGCCAGTGTGGGCCGATCAGCAAAGACGTACATTGATCAGCTCTGTGCAGATACAGGATGCTGCATAGAGGACCCCCGAGAATGATGAGCGATAGGGACGGATGGAGAGGGATTGTAATGGATATCCGTGCCAACAGCGCGACATGATGATGATGATGATGATATATAAACTGTTGGCATGTTTTTTGTTTTTCCTGATCAACGGCTCCTATAGAGTTGAATTCTATGCTAGACCGACTGAGGACGTTATCAGGGCCGAGCACGCGTGTTGATTCTTTCAACCATTCATCCGTCTACTGAGGATTGACAAACAAACACTTCCTAATTATTGATATAGATTTGATAATTTTTTTTTTTAGCCCAAACCTGATGTGTGTGAGTAAAACAGGATTTTGTTTTACGCTTTTTTGACCAGAAAACTAAAACAACGTTCATTTTTTACAATGAAAAAATAACGGGGGAAAAGCACCTGTCGATTGTATTTCACCTTTAGGTTTGAGGCTATTTGTCATTCAGCAGGCAGAACGTGTTTCCTGGCTGCCTTTGCTCAATATCGGACCAGTGTTCTTCAAGGAGGAGCCGCTGACTAAGGATCATCTTCAGTCGAGTAAAAATCAGTACCCCCACTTGAAGAAGAAGAAGAAGAAGAAGAAGAAGAAGAAGAAGAAGAAGAAGAAGAAGAAGAAGAAGAAGAAGAAGAAGAAGAAGAAGAAGAAGAAGAAGAAGAAGAAGAAGATCTGGGACTGTAAGCATTATGTCCGAATAAAACTCTTCGTTCGTTCCGCTTTCGCTACCTTTCCGGTTGCACTTTTACATGTGCCAGCCACATGACAACACTTTTTTCTCCCTTTTACACTTTTCGTTTTTGCCTTATTCTGAAGAGGAACGCGGGAAGGGATAAAAAAAAGGGAACCAGTTTCGGATACGAACTGATTCCTGTTCTTTAAGTTTCTATTATTATTATTATTATTATTATTATTATTATTATTATTATTATTATTATTATTATTATTATTGCGGTCCTCTGTGGCATGTTTTATTTGCCAGATTCATTGAACAAAAAAAGAAGAAACCTAAATGTGCTTCTGTCTCCCCCTTCTCTCTCTCTTTCAATAAAGCAAGCAAAACACAATTCACAAAAAAAACACACAAAAATACCCCCCCCCAAAAAAAAAAAACAACAACAAAACAAACAAAGAACAAAAAAAACAAAACAAAACAAAACAAAAAAAACCCCAAAAAACAAAACCCGTGATAAATTGCCTATCTTTATAAAAATGAATCTTGACGTTTACGCACGATTTATTAGAACGTTCATATGAAGGTCAGATGCGTGGGTTCTTTTCTGTTAATTTTGAAAGACGAAAAAAAAAACCCGAGTAGGTGCCTTAATGTGGTACAATGGTTAGAGCACGGGACTAGTAGATTCATTGTTAGTGAGTTCTATTCTTTTTAAGTGCTCAATAATTCTGACATTGTGCCAAACTAAGATAACCTTAGTAAATGACAAATTAAAAAAAAACGGAGTAGCTGTCTCGTTGTTGTAATATAAAAAAGTAAAGTCTTCTGGGTGGTTGAAAATCGGTATCAGCCAGACAAAAATCCAGACAAAAAGGGAGTCTATCCTCTTTTTACTAGCGCTAGACCAAGGAGATTATATTTTCGTCTGAGGTGGAGCACCACACCTACCATTAGCTCCTTACTTTACCGCACAGATCCTTGTGCTACTCATACACTGAGTTGGCGAGGGCCGCTCTCGAACCAGGAACCTTGCGATTTCTAGAGTACGTGCTCTACCGACTGAGCTAAACCGACTTTATACCTTTCCTAAATAAATAGGCTACGGGCCCAAAGGCCAAAATCGCGATAAAAAATCTCTTCTACAGAAGATCTCCGGAACTGAAGTTGATGCTAGTGGCTGTTCATTTGGTTCAGGTGATTTGATGGACATGGAAATTACACACACACATAAATAATCAAACAGACCACCAATAACAAAAAAAAAATTTCATTCAAAGATCAAATTTTCCAGTTGGGGAAAAATTACTCATCATTATCGTGAACAATAAGAAAAACAGTCGGTTTATTTACAACACGGCCAGTTTCTTTATTGATATCATTTTTTAATAGAAGTCTGTATTCATGGTTCTTTTATTAAAAATCTTTGCAATTGAGACTCATAAAAATCTTCTGATATAATTATCTAGACTCTTATCTTTATTGAAAAAAAGTAAAAATCGTTTTTGCCGGTTCATTTTTTCATATTACATAAAATAATATAGGGTGGAGCAGACCTCATAAAAAACATTTCCACTAATATATTTTAGAAAAAAAAACTATTTCAGACACATATTGATCCAAAGGTAAGTAATTATGGAAGTTTTGTGAAAATTGGACCATTAATTTATTTTTCATAGAATTATTTAAAAAAAAAAACCTTAGTTATAACTTGTTTTTGGCTACGTTAAATTTCAATTGATTTAACGGTGCAAAAATGTAAACATTGTTTTTCGTTTATAATTTTCATTATTTTTGTTAGCTGAAATTTAAAAAAAAATCATTAGGAGTTTGTTTAATGCTTCTTCTTTTGAATGAATAAAAAATTTCAAGATAATATTTACCTTTATGCAAGGTTTATTATGTTAAATATACTGGGGGAGTGAGGGGGGGGGTAAATTTCACTGGGAAAATTGGTGGTACCCACGGAAAACTTCAAAACAAACAACATTTACGCAGCAAAAAAAGGTATGATATTCAGGAGTCTATAGGCATTTATTTGGCCGCTTTTTTTTCCCTCCATCAAAATTACAAATTAACAGTCATCTTTTTCGCCTTGGGAAACCTACCTAAAAATGGCATTATTTTTTTGACTCACCCTCGTAGTTTGTTTCAGTAATGTTTTATGAAGACAGAATATTAAATAAAAATGCGTCTTATCTGTTAGTAGTTTATTTACTGCTAAATAACAAAAACAAAAAAGCAACAACAAAAAACAATCTAAGCGCAGTGGCGGGCCAGAGAATGCTGCTACCCCCGTGCGCAAAAGCCTAACCCAAAGGCTTTTTTGTTCCTTACCATTGAAATATATTACCAAACTTTTTCCACAATACTCATGAACTATGAATTCGTAGAATTTGAAAGTGTAGGTGAAGCTTTGAAAAATGTGAATCAGTATTTATTGGCCACTAGAGGGGGTGCTTCCCCAAACTTTTGCCCACTTCCATCGGGATGTTTAACCTCCCTAAGAGTCTGGTAGATAAGAAGGTGAACCGGAAAAAAATTGTTACCAAGCTAAATTTGTTATTTTTTGAAAACTTAGGGCATCCTCTTTTGAAATTTGAAAACTCCTCTTTTTGAATCCCTGGGGGATGTTTTTCATTGGGGAGGGAGTATGCAAATCAGGTCTAGTCGGGTAGATAAGAAGGTGAACCGGGAAAAATTATTACCTAGCTAAATTTGATATTTTTTGAAAGCTAGGGTATATTATTCTGAATTTAAAAACTCCTCTTTTTGAACCCCTGGGGAATTTTTTTTATTTTGGAGGGAGTATGCAAATCAGGTCTAGTCTGGTAGATAAGAAGGTGTACCAGGAAAAAAAATTATTACCAAGCTAAATTTAATATTTTTGAAAGCTTAGGGTATCCTCTTCTGAAATTTGAAAACTCTTTTTGACACCCCGCGGAATTATTTTTTTTATTGACGGGGTGGGAGGACATGCAAGCCAGATCTCTAAGAGAACTCAAGCGTGTTAATTCTATGTTAGCAAGAAGAATCTCTTAAATGTCATTCACTTTTATTAAACATATTTTCAAAATGCAATATTAACTTCATAAGATAGTATAAAATATAATTGTTATTTTCAATTCTGTTATATGGAAATATCTTTTATAGCAACAATTAACTTTTGTCGTCATGTTAATTTTTAAGTGTCTAAAAAGATTGTAAAACCCTGTCGGATGGGGTCTTAGAATACACCGACTACATCTCTGCATAAAGGGATGACCCCTCCCCCAAATGGGGCCACCTGTTGGCCGTAGGAACCGACCCATGATACTTAAGGACGGAATCCTGGTGGATGAGCTGTCCATGACACGCAACACTCCACTTAGACCCTGGCTTAGGTTAGACGGGCGGTCGAAGAGGCCCCTTCAATTAATCGGTTGGTCACGTTAAGCCCTAGCACCTATATGATTGCTTCAACCCTATTGCCCTTATAGCAAGCCCCAACCCTTTTTATCATATGTGCGCTAGAAGGCGGCGGCTGGGAATGACGTTAAAGTCAATCTGATGATGAGGTTCCAGTTCTGGAGGTCTGGGGAATAGAGAGCATCCTTTCATCACCATTACTCCCAGGTCCACTCTGACCCGAAGTGGTAGCAAGGTCTCGTCTATGGATTAAATTAAAAAAAAAAAACACGAGTTTATAAAAAATTTGTATCCATCAAGAATTAATTTATTTCAAAACTTTTTCGGTATTGAATAACCCTCTGAGGTTGATATGTCGTAAAAACAAAACAAACCAAACCAATAAATAAATAAATAAATAAAAATAAAAATAAAAATAAAAATAAATAAAGATTCTAACATAACCAGCTGTAATGCAACTCTTGAACTCTTACGAGGAGTAGATATCATCATCATCATCATCATCATCATTCATCATCATCATCATTCGGTCAAGCTGACTGAACTGGTTCCCAGGATCCTCTCTCTCACCACCCGTCCCTATCGGTTATCGCCCCTGACAGTTCTTCCGCACGGCATCCAGAATTGATTGATGTAGGTTTTCGCTGATCGGTCTACGTTGGTCTGTCCATGTGTAGGTGTCCATGAGAACGTCCCTAATGAGTTCGTCACTGCTTCTCCAGCAGTGTCCAGCATGTCTTGTTCGTCTTACTTGAGTAGTTTGTGTGATATGAGGTAAGTGACCGTACAGCAGATTTTTGTGGGGTGCTGCTTCCGAATTTGTTCACAACAGCACGCAGCATCCTTGTGTAGTTCCAATCTTGATTTTTTCTCTAAGTGTTTCATTAGAGTTCAAGTGGTGCCGCCATAGAGTAACACTGACTCGGCTTCTGCTAGGAAGAATCCTTGCTTTATCTTATTAAAGAGATCAGATTTTCATATGATCTATAATCTGTCTATAGCAGTCCATGCTTTTTTTATGAGTATATTGACATCGTTTTCTGTAGATGAGATATTACTTACTAGGTTTTTAAACCGGTCTTCTAATTTCAGAGGCTCACCATCCAGTGTGGAGATGTCCCCATCTTGTTTAAAACGCATAAAAAACACAGAAATGTTATTTGGCCCATGTTGTGTAACGGTTATCATTGTAAGAAAATGAAACTTGTCATCCGGGTTTAAATCTTAGACAAAGATGTTTGAATTATTTATATTTTCGGCCTGTTGTCCTCGTCTTTATTGTCATATGCACAAGATTTCGGCTGATTTGTCTCTCGGCCTTCTTCAAGTGGTTCTTGTCGAACTATGGGACCTTCTTGTTGAACTCGGAAGCCTTCACAGAACTTCGAACCGAACCCTTTATTTAATCCATAGGGATAGATTGTTCACATTCTATTAACAATGACCGGGTACAAGTCTTAAGCTATGTTAAGTATTCTATGTTATTATCGCCCTTGGCTAGGATTGAATATATATATATATATATATATTATTTGAAGGCAATTACAATATCGTATAGAATTCGACGATTTCAACCTTATTAGGTCCCATCAGCAGGTATACACTGCTGATGAGATCTAATAAGGTTGAAACAGCTGTACAGTGTTCCACACTTCGCACGCGTTATTCTCCTGACTATTTCAATAATTATCGAATTCTATACGATATACGCATTGTAATTGCCTCCAAAAATACAAATAATAATATAGTTTACTTAACAATGCTTCAAAAGCAAATTATCAAATACTATTATATATATATATATATATATATATATATATATATATATATATATGATTATGGGCTGAAAAATCTGGAAAATAGTGCGTTTTATACACAAATAATTACGGTATATTAAAGAAAGTAAGTCAGTAGACTTGCCTATTGTCAGTATGAAGCGGACTGCGAGGGAGTCTACCCTCTTTGTACAAGCACTTGACCGGGGAGGTTGATTTTTGCATCCGAGCCGGAGCGCAAATACCTACCACCAGCTCCTCACTTTACCACACAGATCTAAACTGTGCTACTCATGAGTTGACGATGGCCGGTATCGAACCCGTAACATTGTGCTTTCTCTGTGGATACTCTACGGGTGAGCTAAAGGTGCCCATCCAACCCGTTTTCCACGTGAAGGATGTGACACAAGGTCGCACGTATGAAGCATTCAGCGAGTATCGAACAATTTTAGTAGTAAAGTAAAGTAAAGTCGTCGGGGTGGCCTAAAGTCGGCAGCCAATCAGTGAGGGAGTCTATCCCCTTTTCACTAGCGCTAGACCAAGGAGATTGTTTTTCAGCATCTGAGATGGAGCGCCACACCTACCATCAGCTCCTTACTTTACCGCACAGATCCCCGTGCTACTCATACGCTGAGATGGCGAGGGCCGGTATCGAACTAGGAACCTCGTGGTTTCTAGCCGAACGCTCTACCGACTGAGCTAACTCCGAGGCTAGTCCGTTAACCATTACACTACCACGGGACACCTAATTACGGTATATGGTAGTAATTCATCCAACCCGTTCTCCACGTTTAGGATGTGACACAGTTGCAAGTATAGGGCATTCAAGTTGAAGGTCGTGGTGTAATGGTTAGAGTCGTGGGAAATGGACTCGTCGACCCGAGTTCAAATCCTGGACGAACCTACAGTTCATATAGCGCTAATACCCTTGGGAAAGGTATGAATCCAACTATTCCCCTCCAGCTATGGGTAAATATTAGGGCAGACTGGGTTTTAACTTTGTTTAGGCAACCAGTCTAGGAGAAGGAAAACTCAAAACTGTTAAACACCGCTTGAGGTGGTCACTACTAGAATAGGCTCAGTCCTAATTAGTGATATAAAAAGTAAGTAAAGTCGTCGGGGCGGCCTAGTTTCAGTATGAGCCAATCAGCGAGGGAGTCTATCCCCTTTTCACTAGCGCTAGACCAAGGAGATTGTTTTTTTGCGTCTGAGGTGGAGCGCCACACATACCACCAGCTCCTTACTTTACCGCACAGATCCCCGTGCTACTCATACGCTGAGTTGGCGAGGGCCGGTATCGAACTAGGAACCTTGTGATTTCTAGCCGAACGCTCTACCGACTGAGCTAACCCGGCCCTTTAAAAAATAAGCTAATCAGTGAGTATCGAAGTATTTCAGTAGTAATGAATCTGCGAGACTAGCTTGTTAACCCATATACTACCACGGGACGCCTAATTACGGTATATTGTATGTGTTATACAAATGTGGGGCCGGGTTAGCTCAGTCGGTAGAGCGTTCGGCTAGAAACCACAAGGTTCCTAGTTCGATACTGGTCCTCGCCAACTCAGCGTATGAGTAGCACAGGGATCTGTGCGGTAAAGTAAGGAGCTGATTGTAGGTGTGGCGCTCCACCTTAGACGCCAAAACAATCTCCTTGGTCTAGCGCTATTGAAAAGGGGATAGGCTCCCTCGCTGACTGGCTGATACCGACTTTAGGCCGCCCCGACGACTTTACTTTTATACAAGTATGAAATCGAGTCGTAGAAGATACGTTTCTGTGATTATGGAAGCATCTGGGGTGTAACAATCGGATCGGATCTATGAATCATTAGTCTCGCTTTTGTGTCGCTTGGTTGGAGATTTTTAGCACCATTTGCCACCCTTCCATTTTACCGTTTTTTTTTTACATTTTTATTTCGGACGGTGGTGGGGTGGGTGGGTCTTTTTGGCTCATTCTCTCACTATTTGAGCAGGCTCTTAATATTGCATATCTTCTCATGAGCCACATTTAAAACCGTTACAGCTGGGTGCTTAAAATGCCACGGGGCCAACCAGAGCGTGTCATGGAAGGATCGTGATTCGTAAATAGAAAGAAAAGAGGAGAGGGAGGAAGAGGAGGAAGGGGAGGAGGGGGAGGAGGAATAAAAGGGGCGAGGGGGGGGGCTACGTCAAAGAATGGAGTAAATCTCTTCATCGACCGTAAGTTTTTTAAAAGGAAATAATTTGGTCCTCAAAGACTGGCATTTTCCTTGATACCTTATTATTACACGTGTTTAATGTATATTATATATCCAATATTTTTTTCTTATTATTTGGCCATCATTTCCTTCCAAGCCCCCCAAAAACCGCTACGACATATGCAGATGTCAAGCCTTGAGGATATCCGCATATTTTATTTTTATAACCGAGATATCCCAATTAAAATTACGCTAAGCACCTATCATAGAGTAATACTTACTCTCTCTCTCCAAAAAATCAAAACAAACAACTTCCCTTCAAAACAACTAGTTTTGCACCCCAATTTTGAGTTTGATATTAACTTAGGGCTGTTTACGATTTTTGTGGCCATTTTTAAGCTTCAAGTGAGAGCACTTTACAGTAGAGGTCCCTTGTGATAAGTGTTAAGCAGAAGCTGATCCCTAGTGAAGAAAACTTTGGTTGTTCCTGTTAAGTTTTTAAATGGTAGAATCATTTTCAATGCATTTTTATAGCAAAATCATTCCCAATGTATTTTTACTTAAAAAAACAACGTTTTACTATAGAAATGCGTTAGAAACCAATTTTGCTATAGAAAAACTGCTTACAATAGATATACATAGACAATTCTTTTTACAAGAGAAATATATTGGAAATGATTTTAGTATTAAAATCATTGCTGAGGATTTTCCGACATAAATGCATTGCAGGTTGGTTGGTAGGATTGGTTGGTTGGTCGGATTTTACGGCATGTCAATCCTTGTTGGGTCATTTCATTGCCGACGATGTGTTAATATATTCATTTTTCTTGGGTATTCAATTATTTTTTAACTAATTTTTAAACATATTTTAAAAAACTCATTTTGATATATTTAACCCATGGGTGGTACCCTAACAGGTACTACCACTCCGGGACAGATTAGAATAGGGAGTAATGGCGTAAAGGGTGCTCCACACTCCTCACGGTTCTGGAGCTCTGGGGAGTGTGATGTATCTATTTATCACCATTATCACAGGTCCACTGTGACAGGGGGTGGTTATATCTGTTAGGGTCCCATCTCTTAGAAAAAATGATTTAATTAAAAGAAATTGAACACACATCAAAATAAATAAAACAAAACGTCTTTGGCATAAAATAACCCAACAAGAGTTGACATGCCGTAAAATACAAATAAACAATCAGCATTTGACTTTACTATAGAATTCTACAGAAAACTATTTTTTATAAAAGCATTGGAGATCGGGTAAAAAGAATTACAAATTGTCAGAGTCTAATGGAAACATAACAGACAGAATAGAGCTGAGCTAATACAATTATAATGTAAACGTTAATGCATTTTGAATAAAGGTCTTTATCAGTTCTGTATACACTCGACCACTGATGATCGTCTCTCAATTACGTAAACGAGTCACACGATCGTATGTTTCCAGACACATAAAAAAGTATTTATACCTTTTGGAGTCAGCGGTCAGAGAGACAATTTTAACGATAAAAACCCTTTCACACACACTGTCTGTTGACGTACGCTCAAAAGACGGTGATAAAAAAAAATGGCTGACACTAGTAAATAATCTTTAGTGAAAATGAAAGCGCCATAAATTTGAACGACCATTGCCAATGTCTGTCCGGGGAGATTAGCCGTAAATTGTTACCGGGTTGATGAACGTAATAATCTTTAATGAACACATAACAATATCAAGAGAAAGCTACCCTTGGAAATACCCGGCGATGCGTCGGTACAGAGGGTTGTATTTACCCAACCACTCCGTACGAGCAAGACGTGATACAAAGGGAAAGTATTACCGACACCCTTTGTATATATTTTGTCTTCATTAAATGTATTTACTAACCCCCCGCACAAGTAGGATGTGACATATGGTGGTGAATTTTATTGTTTATATATATATATATATATATATATATATATATATATATATAAAGTGTTGTTCTGGTTCCAACGGGAGAAAATTCAATATTTTATGAAAAAGGAAGGTCCGCAAAATGTATTTTGTTCTCAAATTTTTTTAATTCTTTTTGTTTTACATGTGCAACACGGGTTTCAGATCTTCTGGTATCTGCTTCAGGTATATATATATATATATATATATATATATATATATATATATATATATATATATATATATATATATATATATATCAAACAAACAGGCAGACAGACAGACAAGAAATACAACTTTATATACAAGGATTACTTGGCAGTGGACTTTGAGTTTTTTTTATCTAATGTGTTGCGACACGGCCCACTAATATATACGGCCCCACATGTAACATAAGCAGGCAAAATTCTAACAGGCCGATTCGTTTTATATTCAATTAATGTCTGTTTCGAAAAATGTTACAACTCTACAAAAATACACAAACTGTAGTGTCTTTTTTTCTTCATAAATGTAACTAGCAAAATAAAAAAACGCCCTCTGGGAGACGTAAATAAATATTGCCTGAGGGGATGGGAGTTGAAAATTTAATATCAGCGAGTTTGTATCACAAGTAAAGTAAAATCATCAAATTCATTAAAGGGTAAAAGATAAATTAAATTTATTAAAGGAGTAAAAAAAAAAAATTTGAAATAGAAACTTAGTTCTGATAACTTTAATTATATATTAAAATAAAACAAACTACATATAGATAGATAATACCAGGTATGTATTTATTAAAAGTTGTTTAAAAAAAACAATGAGAACTGTCTAATGCTGCATGTTCAAGTTTTGATTGTATTTATTCTAAGTTATGACGATTTTAGGTAATGTGACGTAGGCAGTGACGTAATTTTTGTTACAGAGAAAAACCAGAAACGAATCTCCATTATTAATAGATAACAAAAAATTGTAAACAAACTAAGAAAGAAAAAAACATAGTTATAAGAAATTATCTTTTGACCGTAGTTTTTTTTTTATATCTTATTTTCGAACTTCATCCGGTGCAAAATTTTAAGTCCTCCTTGAGAAATACTGCTTCTCTGTTGTATCATCACTATCATTGCCTACCATGAGCAGAGAATACATTTTCACATAGAAAATGGTTTAATTACATTTTTTGTTTGTTAAATAACCCGAAATCATAGAGAAATTGTTGCTTTTTTGTTGTTTTTTTTTAAATTTTATTTTTTACAAGTGCTTGTTTTGTATAACTACATAATTATTTTTTTATAACTATTTTTTGTTAGTTTGTTTCTGCCTGCTTATGTTACATGTGGGGCCGTATATATTAGTGGGCCGTGCCACAACACAGTGAATAAAAAAAAAAAAAAAACTCAAAGTCCATTACCAAGTAATCCTTGTATATAAAATTGTACTTCCTGTCTGTCAGTTTGTTTGTTTGTTTGTTTACGAACTGGGTTTTGGAGACAGACACCCCCATAACCATATATGTTGCTGGGTTTGCGAGGTGTTTGTGGAAACCTAGCAGGCTATTTAGGCCGTGTGTCCATATGAGGAAGATGTCATCTATGTACCTGCAGTAGTACATAGGGGCTACAGGGTTGTCCTTAAGTAGTTTGGTTTCTAGTGTGTGCATGAAGGAAGTTTGGTTTCTAGTGTGTGCATTCTGCCTGCTTATGTTACATGTAGGGCCGGTTAGCTCAGTCGGAAGAGCGTTCGGCTAAAAACCGCAAGGTTCCTAGTTCGATAACGGCCCTCGCCAACTCAGCGAATGAGTAGCTCAGGGATCTGTGCGGTAAAGTAAGGAGCTTATGATAGGTGTGGCGCCTCACCTCAGACGCAAAAACAATCTCCTTGGTCTAGCGCTAGTGAAAAGGGGATAGACTCCCTCGCTGATTGGCTGATACCAACTTTAGGCTACCCCGACGACTTATGTTACATGTATATATTATATATTATATTATACAAGCATTTCAGTCTCGGAAGACTATAATAAAGTGTTTGTGCCCCTGACGTTACAGCGCCTCCTGTGTTACATGTGGGGCCGTATATATTAGTGGACCGTGGTTGCGGGAATTTCGGACTGGTGCAATATTTGATAAGCGACACCAGTCTCATCAACACCGGTCTCATCAACACCGGTCTAATTAACCTGTTCCATTAATGGTAGGCGTGTCGTGATCTTTCTGACACATCCTCTAATTCCGACCGCCCTCAGCTGAACGACTGTATCAAAATAAACCACATTGTACGTAAATAGGTTGCCTGTGTTAATAGTGAAGGAAATTCTTCCTCTTCGCGAAACAATCGCCAATTTCCCCTTGTTGACATGTTAACCTCGTACACCGCCTTGGCCTTTAACGTCTTCCGTAACTCTCGACATTTACCCCACTGATGACGGGGCGCTCGAAATATTTCACTAATATTTCCTGACTGTTTATTCCGTTTTCATTCACTTATATTTAACTTCTCGTGTATTTATATTTTATTTCCTTTACAAAGAAAGAAAAAAAAGAAAAAGATAACAGAAAGAAAGACTGGTGTTAATTCTATAATTTATTTTCCCGTTAGTCTGTTAATAGACCCCCCCCCCAGCGAAAGCCGTGGGGGCGGGAATACGCAAATCTCGGTAATTTTCACCTTTAGTTGACTAAATTGCTAGCAAATAAGGCAATTTGAGTAACCTCCCTTGATTTTCACTTTGAAACAAGCCGGTAACCATTTTGAATGTGTCCGTGCGAAATAAACAAATTTTAGAATCGTTTCGAAAACAATACAACTGCATGCTTTATAACACAAAAATATCATAAAATGTGTTCTTAATTACAATTAAGTTCATTTCAAATAATTCTATGCTAGGAATTTAGCCAACTGACTTTCACTTTGAAACAAGCCGGTAGCCATTTTAAAAGTCTCCGTGCGAAAGCCATGGGGGCTGGAATATGCAAATCTCTTAACTACAGGGTATGGTAATATTTAGATCTCCTCCATTTATGCGGATCTTCCAATAATCGTCGAGGGGAGGGGGGCTGTAACGAAGCGGTACCAATTTAAAGAAGATATATATTCATTTATATACTTATCTACTTCTTGTTGTTTTACTTATTTGCAGAGCTGAGTCTGTCGTTGGGCTGGCCATTCTCTCTGTTCTTCGGCCCTGGGACCTCTTGCTTCTTGGGATTTGAACTCGGATCAACGAGTCCATTTCCCATGACTATAACCATTATGCCACGCGCCTCCATTGATCTATCTATACCCTAACAGGTATTACCATTCCGGGTCAAAGTGGACCTGGAAGTCATGGCGATGAATCGGTTTTCTACATTGCCCAGAGCTCCAGGATTAGAACTTTACCACTAGAGGCAGTTTAAACTCATTCCTAGGTCACTAGTATCCTTAGCACCTGCCTTTTTACACATCTATTAATAATGGAGATTCGCTTCCGTTTTTTGTCTGTTACAAATATTACGTCACTGTTTACATCACATTACCCAAAATCGTCATAACATAGAATAAATACACTCAAAATTTGAACATGCAGCATTAGACAGTCCTCATTGTTTTTTAAAACAAGTTTTAATAAATACATGACTGGTATTATAAATCTATATATAGTTTGTTTTATTTTAATACATATTTAAAGTTTACATTTCAAATTGTTTTATTTTTAATCCTTTAATGAATTTGATGGTTTTACTTACTTGGGGTACAAACTCGCTGACATTGAATTTTTTACTCCCACCCCCTAGGCAATATGTTTCAAAAATCTATTTTTACATCGCCCGGAAGGTGTTTTTTTAAAAATTTTGTACTAGTATATAATAAAAGGGGCTGGGGTTTTGCCATAAAGGTAATAGTGTCGGGACAATCATATAGGTGTTAGGGCTTGACGTGACCAGTCGATTGATCGGAGGGGGCTTCTTTAGCCACTCGTCTAGCCTAACTGAGAGCCAAAGTGGCGTGTCGCATGTCGCATATAACTGTTCAATAGGGCAGTTCGATTTTTCACTTTTAAAAAATATCAAATTATCCATCTATCAATCTGAATTCTATTTATGATATTTAATTCTTTGACCTTGTTTTGGCAATCCCTGTGGTGACACTGAGGCCAAGCTGTATTGGCGTCTTGCCATTTCTTTGGACAATTTTGGGGATGTGGAGATGGGAGATTTTCCAAAGCCTTTAACCACAAGTGTAACAATGGTCATATACAGTGTGACACTCAAAATTAACAGAATTTAGGTTTTTTTTATTTTATTTTTTTATACCCTATATAAAACATAAAACCTTTTGGTTTGAAAAAAAAATATAACTAATCCAACACATCTCTCAAACAAAGGGTGATGGAAAAATCAATTTTTAAAAAATATCAAATGTACACATTTTCAATTTGAATTCTATTTATAATATTTAATTCATTTCATTTTAATAATGAAATCATCATCATCATCATCATCATGTCGTGCTTTCAGCGCGGATATCCATGACAATCCCTCTCCATCCGTCCCTATCGCTCATCATTCTCGGGAGGTCCTCTATGCAGCATCCTGAATCCGCACAGAGCTGATCAATGTACGTTTTTGCTGGTCGGCCCACACTGGCTTGTCCATGTGCTGGCTTCCACAGGAGGACGTCGCTTATGAGTTCGTCCTTGCTTCTCCAGCAGTGTCCCGCGTGTCTTGTCCGTCTTACTCTAATGGTTTGTGTGATATGTGGCAGGTGGCCGTATAGCTGTTTTCTCATAGGGTGTTGTTTCCATGTCTTGTTCAGGATCACCCGCAGCATTCTTGTGCAGCTCCCATCTAGTTTATTCTCTAGTCGCTTAGTTAGGGTCCAGGTGGTGCAGCCATACAGCAGTACTGATATGACAACGGCCTGAAAATAACATTTTCTGATTTAAATATTCAAAACGGTAAATTTTCCAACCAATTTTTAAGCCAAATGATGCAAACTCAAACATTTATTTATGAATTTTAGTAGACGATCTTTGATGCTATTTCCTCAAACAATGGTACTAGTAAAAGATCTAATTTTTGGTATCAGTATTCAATATATTAATACACAACTTTTGC
Source organism: Doryteuthis pealeii (assembly GCA_023376005.1). NCBI lineage: Eukaryota > Metazoa > Mollusca > Cephalopoda > Myopsida > Loliginidae > Doryteuthis > Doryteuthis pealeii. The sequence goes on from CM042163.1 coordinate 66,649,712, forward strand.
ATAGATAGTCAATTTGATATTTTAGAAAAGTGAAAAATCGACCTTCCCTAATATGCATGTAAAGTGTGTTGATCATTACTTTGGGGTGGGGTCTTACATGGGGGGGGGAGGCGATACAGTCATCGCATTTTTTCTCCGCTCATTAAGATACAGTTAATGGCCAAAAGCGTTCAATCCAAAACTTTGCAACATGGTTAAATGTATGAGGCACCCAGTGAGAATCAAACTCACAAGTAATGGTCTGCAAGTCAATCTAGCTAACGATGACACCTTATGAGTCGCCACAAAACCTATAAGTAGCTTAGAACCTTTAAATAATAATAATAATAATAATAATAATAATAATACTGCACAAAATAATGCCATAAGGACAAAATACATCAAAGCGAAAATTGATAAGACCCAACAAAATAGTAAATGTAGACTTTGCGGTAATAGAGATGAGACTGTTAACCATATACTCTGCGAATGTAGTAAACTAGCACAACGAGAATACAAAACTAGACACGACTGGGTTGGGAAGGTGATCCACTGAGAATTATACAAAAAATTAAATTTTGACCACACAACAAAATGGTATATGCATAAACCAGAATCTGTTCTTGAGAACGAAACGCACAAAATTCTCTGGGACTTTGAAATTAAAACGGATCACCTTATCCCAGCAAGAAGGCCAGACCTAGTGTTGATTAACAAAAAAGAAAGAACTTGTCAACTGGTGGATTTTGCAGTGCCAGCAGATCACAGGGTGAAGTTAAAGGAAAATGAAAAAAATTGATAAATATCTGGACCTTGCCAGAGAACTGAAAAAGTTATGGAATATGAAAGTGAAAGTTATACCAATTGTGGTTGGTGCACTTGGAACAGTCCCAAAAGGATTAGAAAAGGGCTTGGAAAGTTTGGATATCAGAGGAAGGATTGAAACCATTCAGAACACAGCACTGCTGCAATCTGCCAGAATACTCAGAAGAGACTCTGGAGACCTGAGGAGACTTGCTGTCACTCAGACTCCAGTGAAAGACCATTAGCTAACACTGATGTGAAAACCCAAAAGGAGTAAATAATATGGCATTTCACATAGCGCTTACAGACATTGACCTGTTGTTCACTAAGAATAGAAAATTCAAATTTGATGTATTAATGATAATACATAAGTACTTGGATTGGATGTCACTAAAATGTTTCACAAGTCGATAAAAGGTTATTTCCTATAACTCCAACCTAAAAAAGGGGAACCACTCTGATTGACTGATAAATTATTGATTTATTTATTGATCTACTAGGAAAAAGAAGACGGGATTAGGGTTATGGGTTAGGGTTAGGGTTGGAGCCAGGGTTAGGGTTTAGGGTTAGTTTAATGGGGAAATAATGGGTAGATTAATTAACAGATAAAATTCATTCAGAGTGGTTCCCCTTTTTTAGGTTGGAGTTATAGGAAATAACCCGATAAAGCCTGTATATACGTGCAATTGTGCATGTAAAATGTGTTGATCATCAATACTGCAGTGAGTTTCATTCTAACCGAGTGCAGATGATATTTTCTCAGAAAATGGTACAAGTAAGAAATCTAGTTTTTGGTATCAGAATTTATTATACCAATATACAACTTTCGCTGTTTGAGAGAATTTGATATTTTTGAAAAAGGGAAAAATCAAAGCTTAAATATTAACACGTATGTATTGCACGTGCCAGTGCATGAAGATGTGCGAGATCGAGAAAGTGGCGTGTTGCGTGTCACTGCCCAGCCTCTAGGATTTCGTCATGAAGCATCACGGATTGCCACCCACGGGTCTTACCTCTCTGCAGAGGTGCAGTCAGCGTAATTTTGAATGAGACGTCGAGTCTTGTTTTCACATCTCGACTTTTGCACTTTTCAATCTGGCTGAATGAGGATGGCACTAAGACCCTCAGCCACCGCCTTCTAGTACACATAGGATAAAAAGAATTGAGAGGTTTGCCATAAAGGTAATAGGGTCGGGAAAATCTTTTAAGTGCTAGGTCTTCATGTGACCAGTCGATTGATCGGAAGGTGTTTCTTCAAGAATGTAAGTTCATAGACCGACAAAAATCACCCACTCACTCTCTTGATTTTAAAGTTCTCAACAGAAAACTTGATTACAGCAAATAAACCCCTATACATTTTTGAATACCTAATTACCAATAGAAGTAATCGGCATAAAATAACCCAAGGGGTTGACATGCCGTAAAACCCAACCAACCAAACCAAACCAAACCAAACCATCAGCCGCCCGTCTAGCCCAGTGGTTCCCAACCTATGGCCACATGGCCAAATTGGCCACAACTAATTTCAGGTGAGCCAAGGAAATATTATAATTAAAGGTGAAGAATTGTTTCTTCAAGTCTTTTTTTTGTTTGTGAAAGCTCTGTTGTTTTTTAGACATACATATACATAGGAACATTTTAAAATTAAATATTGTTAATAAGTAGTCGGTAAATTGGAACTGAAAAGTACATGTAGTTTAGATACTTGAGATAAAGTGTATGCGTTAATATGGTTGTATCTTGATTGAATAAATATCTTATGTAAAATAGAAATATTTTTTCTATTATAATAATTTCATGGGCCACCAAAAAATTCTGTTTTCAAAGTCGGCCATGAGCTGAAAAAGGTTGGGGACCCTGGTCTTGTCTAAGTAAGAGCCAAAGTGGCGTGTTGCATGCCACTGCTCAGCAACTAGGATTCCGTCTTGAAGCATCATGGTTTGCCACCCACGTGTCTTACCTCTCTGCAGAGGTGCAGTCAGCGTATTCTATGCCCCAGCGTATTCTATAGCCCCAGCTCAACAATTTGACTGAATGAGGATGATACTAAGACACTCAGCCACCGCCTTCTAGTATACATATGATAAAACGAATTGAGAGGTTTGCCATAAGGGTAATAGGGTCTGGAAAATCCTGTAGGGTTTCATGTGACCAGTCGATTGATCGGAGGATGTTTCTTCAGCCGCCCGTCTAGCCCAGTGGTTCCCAACCTATGGCCACATGGCCAAATAGGCCACATGGCCAAATGGGCCACAGCTAATTTCAGGTGAGCCAAAGAAATATTATAATTCAAGGTGAAGAATTGTTTCTTCAGCCACCTATCTAACCTAAGAAAGAGCCAAAGTGGCGTGTTACATGTCACTGTTCAGCCTCTAGTATTCCGTCAGGAAGCATCACGGGTTGCCACCCACGGGTCTTACCTTTCTGCAGAGGTGCAGTCAGCGTATTCTATAGCCCCAGTCGACAGGCTAGATTGTGTTTAAAGTTTCAAACTTTAAATTTTGAGCTAGAATTGAATGAGACGTCGAGTCTTGTTTTCACATCTCGACTTTTGTACTTTTCCTCGGATTTTATGTCGACAATTTCACTGATGAGGATGACACATTCGTTGGTGGCACAGAAAACATTGTTTCTGACAGATGAAATTACATCCTGGTCGACATCTCAAAACAAAACCGAATTCTGTATTACAAATTATTACAACATTGTTGACATTTATTTTTACCGGGAACTTTTTTCTCTCTTTTTTCTGTCCGTTTTGCTCTCCATATTCAGCGGTTTATTTTTTCTTTAAATATGTTAGCTCACCGGGAAAGGAAATTGCACTAACTAAACATGACTAAACATGACTCCTGACATTCTATCTATCTATCTATCTATCTATCTATCTTGATCCGTTCAAATCTATCTATCTATCTATCTATCTATCTATCTATCTATCTATCTATCTCGACCAGTTCAAATCTATCTATCTATCTATCTATCTATCTATCTATCTATCCCGACCAGTTCAAATATATCTATCTATCTATCTATCTATCTTGATCCGTTCAAATCTATCTATCTATCTATCTATCTATCTATCTCGACCAGTTCAAATCTATCTATCTATCTATCTATCTATCTATCTATCTATCTCGACCAGTTCAAATCTATCTATCTATCTCGACCAGTTCAAATCTATCTATCTATCTATCTATCTATCTATCTATCTATCTATTCAAATATATCTATCTCGACCAGTTCAAATCTATCTATCTCCATCTGTTCAAATCTATCTATCTATCTATCTATCTATCTATCTATCTATCTATTCAAATCTATGTATCTCGATCTCTTCAAATCAATCTATCTCGACCTCTTCAAATCTATCTATCTATCTATCTATCTATCTATCGACCTATCTATCTATCTATCTATCTATCTATCTATCTATATATCTCGACTAGTTCAAATCTATCTATCTATCTATCTATCTATCTATCTCGATCTATTCAAATCTATCTATCTCGACTAGTTCAAATCTATCTATCTATCTATCTATCTATCTCATGTAACATCTGTGGTCGATTCTGTTTTTCATGCATTGGCCTTAACAGTCACAGAAGGCACTGTTCTATAACTTAACCCCAAACCACAGGAAATCTATGGTCTTCCGAGACTGCGATGCCGATGATATATATATATATATATATATATATATATATATATATGTGTGTGTGTGTGTGTGTGTGTGTGTGTAATGTTTTTCTTTAAATATGTTAGCTCACCGAGAAAGGGAATTCCACAAACTAAGCATGCCTCTTGAAGATCTCTCTCTCTCCCTCTCTCTCCCCCCCCCTCTCTCTCTCTCTCCTCTCTCTCTCTATATATATATATCTATCTATCTATCTATATATATATATAATATATATATATATATATATATGAGGTGTGCTCAAAAACTATCAAGAAAAATCTGTATTTATCAAGAAAGAAATGAATGAAAAAATTTTTAGTTCAAATTTTATTGATCACAAATTTTAATTCTGTTCTTCATAATTCAAAGAGCATAATATCTGTAAAAAATGTCCTATTATTTATTTACGGATCAGCAATACCATGATTCTATATTGTATTCAGTATGTGCAAAAGTTTCTGGCGCAAACTCTTTTTTGGGTTTATTGAAATTCACAGTGTTTTACAGAAGAAAAAATCCAAGCAAGTTTTGCACAAAATTAATGTACACATAATCACTAGTTACGTAATTATTTCCATATTTTTAGGGTTGTTTATTTTGTTCTTTTTTGTTCTTTTTCTTCTTTTCCCCTAAGTCTGTTAAGTTTTTAAATGCCATCCTTGGCCAGTTGAAAAGGGCTTAAAGTAAGTAAGTCCTGAGTTATGGAATCCTTTGGTAAGCGAGTAAGTCCTATCCAGCGTATTGTTAAAGGTCCAGTGATTTAATCCTATGTCCACTAAAGGCAAAGTAGTTATGGCCAGTACTGTCTGTTTAAGTATTGTATCCGCAACAGAGTACTGCCAGTGATTGGCCAAGAGTTTGATCACATGGTTCTCGCCGAGTCTATAAATAGAAGTGGACTTTTAACACACGCCTTATATTAAAAAATCTCAACAAAGTCTATGAAAAATAATCGATATTAAATTTCGGCCGATATGCCCTCCGGCCTTCTTCAGGTATTTCTTGTCGGGCTCGGAAACCTTCTCGGACACGGAAACCTTCTTTTCGGACTCGGGAACCTCCTTGTTGTAATCGGGAACCTTCTTGTCGTAATCGGAAGCCATCACGGAACTTAACCTAACCCTTATTAAGTCCACGGGGTATCTTGTTCTCAATCCGCTAACCCTAGCTGGGATAGAGGCGTTAAGCTGTGTTAATTATTATTCTATGGCTCCCGATTACGACAAGAAGGTTCCTGAGTCCGAAAAGAGGGTTCCCGAGTCCGAGAAGGTTTCCGAGTTTGATTTGAAATAATTGATATTACATTTCAACAAATTATTCTGATTTGTGTCTTTGAAGGGCGTTACTTAATCGATTAGTTTTTGTATTCAAAAATTGCGAAAGTAATCTTGCTCGCCAGAACATTATTGCCACCCGATAAGCCATTACGATACCATTTTGAAAACGAATAATTTGATTAGGAAACACAATCAATTGGGATGAGGCTTGATGATTAGTATTATCTGTGTTATTCGGACTATTGTCCTCATCTTCATTGTTATCTGTACAACGATTCGGCCGATATGCCCTCCGGCCTTCTTCAGGTATATCTTGTCGGACTCGGGAACCTTCTCGGACTCGGGACCTTTTCAGACCCGAGAACCTTCTTGTTGTAATCGGGAACCGTCTTGTCTCTTCGGGGAATTGCTTCGTCCAACCATCGGCCTGTATTTATAACTGGGTTGTACACATTCTCAAGTAAATGGGAGGTGGCACACCCACTTACTTGAGAATGGGTACAACCCAGTTATAAATACAGGCCGATGATTGGACAAAGCAATTCCCTGAAGATTCGCGCAACTGCGAGAAACTGCAGTTGGAATATTTCAAGCCATTCGTTTTTAAAAACTATATATATATATATATATATATAATATATATATATATATATATATATATATATATGAGGTAAGGTAAAAGGAAAAGTGTACAAAAAAACCCCTCCTAACCAAGAATTTTAACCCACTTCTCCCTACCACCCCCTTTCCAACAAGCACCTAGCAACTTCCTCATCTCATCTTCCCATACAAACTACAATCCTCTGACCTTTCCCCCTCCACTTTATTTGACAGTTATTCTCTGTTCAATCAAATCCTTTCTAACTTCCCTTCCCTCAATTTCACCACAAACTCACTTTCTCTTCTATAAATACAAATGTACGTACTTTGTTTTGAATAAAGTTAGACTGATGATGTTCTTCGCGTAAAGAAGAACGAAATATTTATCTCCTACTTCTACTTGTTTGAGTCATTATTTTTTTGTCCACTTTTCCTTTTTCCTTACCTCATACTATTGGATTTTAATCCAACCCTCCTATCTTCACGCGCGCACACACACACACACACACACACACACACACACACACATTATATATATATATATATATATTATATATATATATATATACTAGCAAAAGTACCCCGTCCATAACCGGATTTAAAAAAAGGAACACCAGAGAGTGTGTGTGAGGAGAAAACAGTTGTAAGAGAGAAAATAAGAGGAAAATGACTTACCAAATTTTTAAAAAATCGCCGAGAACTTGTGTAATAGAATGTTTATTTTAGGATTTTTAGCAGATATAGACAACAGCCTGATATATTTTTATATTAGCAGCAGAAGCTATGCCACGATTATAGCAAATCGTTTGATATTATGTAATTAATTAATATCAGTAAAATCAATAACCAAATCTAGTGAGGTTCTTAGTTATAAGCATTTCAAGGTGTATGCAAGATTTCGAATCTGAATAACATCTTGATTCTGAGTTATAAGTCGACACGTACATACCAAACTTTCTTCATATATATATATATATATATATATATATATATATATATATATATATATATATAGAGAGAGAGAGAGAGAGAGAGTCTTTGTAGTTTACATATTCCATATTTCAAAGACATTTCAAGACGTAAGCGATCAAATGGAACAGTTGACTTATGATTACATTTGCACAAACATAAAACGATAAAAAAACAAAAACAAAAACACCAACACATTCCTGACTTATCTTAAGAGCGGCGTCCAATGTTCATTAAAAGAATTCTTTGTAAATTACCAGTTCTCCTGACGCCATTTCTTTTATTTCATTTTATTTTATTCAATGTACTTTCTTGTGTAGATGTCCATTGTTTTCCCCGGGTTCAGTGTGACGCGTGGGGTCGACGATTTAAAAAAAAAATACTATTTCTGAAAGTCCATACGTGAGAACTATTCTTGCGTTAGTATATATATATATATATATATATATATATATATATATATATATATATATTCAGGCGGGGATGACTATCTTTGTGTCTATTATAATACTTGAAGAATTGACATTATGCAATTTAATTCGAGAGAGAATTACTCTTAATTAACATCATCATCATCATCATCATCATCATCAGCAGCAGCAGCATCATCATCTACAGCATCATCATCATCATCATGTCACGCTGAAAGCGTAGATTCTCATGTATGCCTGTCTGTGTGTGTGTGTGTGTGTGTGTCTCTGTCTGTCTCTTTGTGTCTCTCTCTCTCGACACCAGCCCCTATCGGTCATCGCTTCACGGCCAAGTCCTCTTCGCGAGATCCCGTATCCACACATAGCCGATCAATGTAAGTATTTTCTGCTCGACCTAATGAGTTTTATCTAACTTGTCATAAAATAAAACTTGCCGACTGGCAAATACTTAAATTGAACAGATCTGTGCGGATACTAGATGTCGTGAGGAGAACTGACCGATAGGAACAGGTGGCGAAAGAGAGAGAGAGAGAGAGAGAGAGAGAGAGAGAGAGAGAGAGAGAGAGAGAGAGTCCAAGCCATGAACGTAACTGATCATATCTGAACAAATTGTTAGAAATTAGTTTGGTGGAGCTACCATTACCTCTTGCCAAAGCTCACTTGAACCACATAGGTGACAGTTTAAAATGTGGGAGGCACTTATAACGCGTCCTGTATTTCTTATTATGGAAATCTGATATGATAACGCGCGAATTTTACTATCAGTGCTACTGTATGGTTGCAATACCTGAACTTTAACGAAGCAATGTGGAAAAAAAGCTAGATGGAAACTACACAAGGATGCTGCCCTGAACAAATTCTGGATGCAATTCCCGACAAAAAAACAGATGTATGGCCACTTACCTCCTATCTCACAAATCATCAAAGTAAAATGAACAAGACACGCTGGACATTACTAGATAAGTAAGAAACAACTCATAAGTGACGTTGACACCAACGTATGGACAAATTAGAGCCAGACTTCTTATTTTCAATAATAATTTATTTTTCCTCAAACTAACGAAAGCCCTGATGAAGATCTATTGAAACAGATCGAAACACTGCAGCGTAGACGAAATAGACATTATTTGTTTATAAAATTGTGTTCTTTCAATTTTTTTACAATATTACATTTACTAGTTTATATAACAATCCTTGAACGTGTTTGTTTTTTTTTTTGTTTTTTGTTTCCTTAAGAAAATATCGCGAGGCGTGTCTCGTTGATAAAGAAGAAATTGCAGGTTTCTTTCATAATAGACAAAACAATAATAATTCAACTCGTGTTTGTCTGCGTCCAAGAAGCGGAGATGCCTTGTTTTTTTATTTATTGTTTCGACCTTTATTAAATAATAACGTGAGAATAAATTAAACAAAGCTGTGTTTTCGTCTGCCTCTCTCGGTTGCCCGCCATAACTCGACTTTGCTGAACGGATTTTACGTTTGAAACCGACACATCAAATGGCTTTCAAGAAAATACTTTTTGACATCTTAATGTCTCTATTATGATTTAAGAAAAGCATAAAGTAATAATAGATTCGCTGCAGTGACTACGAAAACAAAGATTTATTTCAGGGTTTCTCAAAGTGGTCTACCCTCTCGGGTCTATACAACAACTCAGGGGGGTCTGTGTGTATTTGGGAGTATACAAGGGGTCTGTGGAAACTACTAAACCTTCGTAATAATTTGAAGAAATTACCGTATTGGAATTCGTTGATATTTGCACACGGCATGTCGCTAGGAATTTAACTCAAACTGCACACCACCGTCAAAAGGCTGAACCTTGTTTTGCTAAGTTTCTATGTGTAAGGTTGGAATTCAAGACAGTATAGTCCGACCACGCTGCTAAGGGCGGACTACTTGTCTTGCCTTGTCATCCGGTGCATCTCGTCTAATGTTCCGTTTGTAGAAAAGCCTCATCTTGGTGAGAAAGTGACAGATTTGTACTGCAGAATTCGTAGTATGGTTTCAAGACCGTATTTGACGGCATATAAGACGCACTGGCATATAAGACGCATACCCATTTCAGCAGGTCAGATTCAGGAAAAAAGGTTTTTAGTGTATTTAAGTATATATTGTTGAAAACAGACTAGCTGTACATTACACAAACAGAAACATAGCTGTATAAAAGCAATAAGCTTACACAAGACATCTCAATAGCAGGAAATAATAATATCATAGCCTAGGCCTACGAGAGGTCTCAAACTTCACCTACGATGTATAAGACGCAGGGCAATTTTTTGAGCCAAAATTTAGGAAAAGAAGTGCGTCCTATATGCGTCAAATACGGTAATTCCACAAGAATCCTGGAGAACATGCTCATGTTGATATATTTTCAAAAGTTTAAGCCCAATTTTCATGAACTTATCAAAAGTCATCAACTTCACCCATCACATTAGGAAATAAGCTTTCTTTGTAAGTTATTAAGTTAGTATTAAATATTTGCAACTCTTTTTTTTTTTACATGTTATGCTTACTTTACTGTTTATTTTACCGTTATTTTACAACAGTTTTGCATAAACGTTTGTGCAGAATTCATTAATGACATAATTGGTTGCAACAAAACAACTGCAAGGTGGACTGGGGTATATAGGGAGGGGGTCTATGATAGGTCAATCAAATGTTTGTAGGGGTCTACTGACTTAAATGTTTGAGAACCCCTGATTTAGATAGTGCCGGTTTTATATATGAGTAGACTGGGCTGCAACACAGTAATGGGGGAGGTAAAAAAATTAGTCTCACAAATCCATTATTATTGAATCACGAGTTGGATCCTTGTAGTATGCCCCATTAAAATTCCTATGTAAAAACAAAAGACGTTGCGTTGATCCAACCACTCTGGAAATAAAAATTAATGTCTACTATTTAAAATATTAAATGCAAAAAAAAAAAAATCTATGCTATTATGATTTAATTTAAAAAAAAAAAGTATCTTCACTAATATAAATCAAACCTTCATTATTTTTGCTCAAAAACCAAGAACTGGTGATATTTAATGTGTATATATATATTTACTTTGTTATTAATTGTGTTATTTTCGAAGTTTCCTCCGGACATACACATAAACACAACTGCCCTTTATATATGTATAGATAAGGTACTTTCACAACAAACTAGAAAGCATTTTCAGTCTTTTCTTTTTTAAAAAAAGTTTTCTTTTAGGGTCAGGGTCAGGACTATGGTTAGGTTTAGGGTTGGGTCTGCGTCTGTTAAATTGAAAATTAGGGTAGCGTTCTATATTGTACTCAGCGCTGTGTGATGTCATACTTTGGTGTGTACATTACTTCGTATTCCGGGACAGACACCAATTCTAAACAGGTATCCCGTGAGGTTTTGTCTGATCAGTCACCGGCTCTTAACCCCATAGAGAACATATGGGTACATTTTTAAAGCAAAACAGCTTGGGAAAAAGATTTGCGAACGCTGAATCGCTACGAGAAGTAGTCAGTGAGGAATGGAACAACATTGATGCGGTTTGGTTTAGTTTGTTGGATTTTACGGCATGTCAATTATTGTTGGGTTATTTTATGCCGAAGACGTTTTATTCTATTCATGCTTGATGGGTATTCATCATTTCAAAATTGAGTATTCAAAATTGTATTCAAAATTGAGTATTCAACATTGTATTCAAAATTGAGTATTCAAAATTGTATTCAAAAATTAAGTATTCAAAATTGTATTCAAAATTGAGTATTCAACATTGTATTCAAAATTGAGTATTCAACATTGTATTCAAAATTGAGTATTCAACATTGTATTCAAAATTAATGTATTCAAAATTGTATTCAAAATTGAGTATTATTGTATTCAAAATTGAGTATTCACATTGTATTCAAAATTGAGTATTCAAAATTGTATTCAAATTAAGTATTCAAAATTGTATTCAAAAATTTGAGTATTCAACATTGTATTCAAAATTACGTATTCAAAATTGTATCAAAATTGAGTATTCAACATTGTATTCAAAATTGAGTATTCAACATTGTATTCAAAATTAAGTATTCAAAATTGAGTTAAAAATTGAGTTAAAAATAACTAAATTTTTTAAGTCAAATTTTTAAAAACACATTTTTGTAAAACTCATTTTTTCTTCTATTTAACATAGATAGGATAACAGGTACTACCACTCCGGGTCAGAGTGGACTTGGGGTAATGACGATGAAGGTGTACTCCATATTCCTCAGAAATCCAAAATTAAACCGACCTGTCGTCTGGGGCGTTAGAATGCACAGACTGCAACTCTGCATAGGGGCAAGACTCCCCCAATGGGACCACCTGTTGGCCGTGGGTGGCGACCCGTGATGCTTAAGGATAGAACCCAGGTGGATGAGCAGCCCATGAGTTGCAATACTCCACTTTTTCCCTTACTTAGGCTAGACGGGTGTCGGAGAGGCCCCCTTCGATTAATCGGCTGGTCACGTCAACCCCTAGCACCTATATGATTGTCCCAACCCTATTGTCTTTATGACAATCCCCAACCCTTTTTATCACATGGGTGCTAGGAGGCTGTGGCTGAGGGTCTACATGTCCTGGGAATGATGTTAAACTCTATCTATCTGATAAAATAAGTAAGACAATTTGGCTGAGTGACCTATTATTGGTATCAACCGAGCAGCAAGGGAGTCTATACACTTTTCGCTAGCGCTAGACTAGGGAGATTGTTTTTGCTTTTGCTTAGATGGAGCGCCATACCTACTGTCAGTTCCCCATTTCAGTCCACATATCATATTACTCAATCTGTGCTACTCATGCACAGAGTTGGCGGAGACAGGTATCGAACCAGGAACCTTGCTATTGTGTTATGCCGAATTGACGTTTTATTTAACGACACTTCCTCGAAAATTGGCGTCGGTTAAACTGGAATTTAGTCTAGAAAGCGAATGGCCCAAAATGACGTAAATACTTGTTGATGTATCAATAAAATTCACTGTAAACAGAAAGGTCACACTTTCCTAGATAAAATATTTACTGGTATATAGGTATTATGCTGATAAAATTGTATCATGTTTTTATTATGTAGAAAAGTAAAATTGGCAACTTACCCGAGAAAATAGCATATGACCATGAAAAATCGAATATGTACAATATACATCAATTTTATATATGTAAAAGAAAATAAAAAATGAAATTCACTTAATATATTAAAAAAATTTAATAAACATTAATTTCCTACTGCGATTTAATAATTTGGTAAGTAAAATGATTTAATTATTACATAATAAACATTCATTCCACCATACTTCTAAATCAAATTCCAAAATATAACTGAAATAATTTCTTTCACGAAAACTAAGACCATTTTTAATAAACAACATAAATAATAAAACAAAACTGAATATACTAGAATGGTGGTACTAATACCGCCATATATAAAAAAAAAGATAATATATAGAATAATGTACCAAATATAAATATACTATTATGAGCATACCAGCTGTGTGTGATTGTTTTTTAATATATTTTATTTATATTTATCTAGAGTTAAGTTTAATTTGTCTTTAGGCGTATATAATGAGTTTATTATGTGATAAAAACCTAAAAGTGTTGGTGTCGCAAAGTGAACTAATTGTAATAACATAAATGTGGATATTACCTGCAATGTAAGCTCTCTCCGAGGCGTTTATCTTCTTCGCCAATCTGAATTATAAAAAACATAATCTCAAAAACGCATAGTTTCTGAGACAGTAGTAGCCGTCGCGACTGTTTGTGCGGCCCCAGATAGCCATGTATGAGGCATCGATGAATTAAGCCGTCTTATGATGCTACCATAACAAGAAATACTTCCATTAATGAAGCAAATTTCTGAACAATAATAAGCCTTTATTATAAATTTTCATTGACAAATAAACAATTCCTCATGTGCTTATCAAAAAATAATTGAAATATGGATCTAGTGTGAAATGCTTCCTCAACATACTTGAATCCTCCCTACAGGACTATAAAAACCTACGAGTATGACTATGAGTAGAATACCGGACTACACGAGAGCCAAGAAACCACAATTGTTACCAAGAACAAAATTGGCAGACTCCACCCCCACACAAAGTCAGTGAAAGATAGGTAAATATAATATACATAGTAAACCTAAGGACCCTATAATGCTGTGTGGCAGTGTGTGTGATGTGTTGTGTGGATGAATAAGTTAAGGTCATTATGTATTATATATATATATATATATATATAATTATAAAATATAATGATATAAACATAAACCAAACGATCTGAGAGAGTAACACACACAACACAAAATATCTATGTAATTTTTTTTATATGTACTTTACTTATGAAGCTAATAACCTAATCCTTTGTAATTTACTAAAAAAAAACTTTCCGTCCATTCGTCATTTCTATATAGTATCTTTGGGTATGAGATGTTGATCTAGCTTGTTGATTAGAGTGCAGTACTATGGATACAATATTGTTTAGACCCATCACTTTATGTAATTAGTGAAAAAAATTAATGGAACGTATTTATATAGATATATAGTTTGCTAAGTTATACTAGTAAACACAGACGTAGAATAGTTCAATAAAAGTACATAAATAAAATATTATTCATATGTAGTACATTGTTATAAAACATACATATTTACTTATGATCATATTAATATATTAATATTATATATATAATCATATATAATATATTTATTAATATAAAATTACATATCAATTAGACTAAAAATTAATATAATAAATAAATAATATATATTATATAATTAAATCTAAATATATAGGTAAATATCAATTTATCTAAAAAATAAATAATTAATGATCAAATACACCGAACATCTCTAGGTATGCCCATGTCTTCTTGGAATGTTTCCCTTACCAATACAGCCAGTACATTCAACTAAGATCGAGCGAATCAATACCACAAACACTACCTTAATTGTATGTTATATCAATAATCTCCCCTTGTCTAGCGGCTAGTGGGTAAAAAAAAGAACGTAGTAGATACCCCCATGTCCTTTTCCGCACTCCATGTAACATTTAACTATTTTCTAATCTAAAACAAACTAGATTATATAAATTATATTATATATTTAAAGAATTGATAAATTAATGATTATTTTCCAGTACTGACCGTATTAGGCAGTTGAAATAAAATATGATAATTAAAATTATAACTATAGGTGAAGGAACCATCAAGTATGGAATAAATGTTTAGTATGCGATAAAAAGAATCTCTGTATTCAAAAACAAGCTCAACTACTGAATTTTAAAGATAAAAGACGCTAATGTCTCATATTCTATAATGCAACAATGAAATTACTAATTATTATATGTTTTAATTGTTAAAATTACACATAATATTTTTTGTTATTTCATCGCAATTTTAACGTTGAACAAATTTCACACACATTAACAGTAACAAAAAAGATTTACACAAAAACACAAAAAAAAAATATCAGGAATGTAACTGAATTTAATTAGAAATTTCAAAGTGAGTAGGTATTAAGTATATTAATGAATAAAGAATAAAAAATACCAGTTATTTTATTAAAAGATAAACTTACATTTTATTTCCGTTCAGTTAATCTAATTGAACCCATCGTATCTTTGAGGCCATAATAGCAGATTCCCCCAATATTCGGCTAAACGTGACCTGCAATGAAAATGTTTAGAAACGCCTTTTACGCACAATTCAAAATAACGGTCCATGTATATTCAATTTTTATTAACAATTCCACTTCCGAAATATACCAATCAGCTTAGACATACATTCATCTTAATTATATACGTTTCGCGTGTGTTAGATTAACACAAAATAGAACTTCCCTTCATATAGGTGTTTATTTCTTTTCTTGTCTTTTCCTTTCTTTCTTTGTCTCTCTGTTACTTGTGACTTATGACCTTTCTTTATTTTATTTATTGCTATTAGTGGTATAAATTTTTAAGTGTATTCAGTTTTAAGTTTACTTTACATTCTCTCACTCTGCATTTAAGTGCTCTTTTTCCTTTTGCGAGTAGAAGTACTGAATAGTTACTTCTTAGGGAAACAGCAGACGCGAAATTTTAACCAGAAGCTCAAACCAAAGAAAAATATGAGAAAAAAAATGACTTAAATGCAATTTGCCACGTATAGTGCTAAGTCGTAATTAGCTGCATATTCGTAAAAACATACTACACTAGCTGAAGCCTAGATATGTTAAATGAAAGACTCAACAAGCGAATTAGGCATATCTAATTGAAATTATGCAAAGGATCATAAAACTAAATCGAAATTCAATAGGTAAACACCAATAGCTAAAAAACCTCGTAAAGTTGCCCAGAATAAGCAAGCCCAAGCCACTGAATGTTGACAAAATACGAGGAAAGGAAAGAATGCGGAATGAAATAATTAAGAACCAAGACCCAGATTAGAAAGAAAGATAAGTATTATATAAAGATAAAGAAGCGACAGAAAAGAAAAGCATGCCTAAAGAAAAAAAAAACAAGAAAGGAGTATAAAAAAAGACAAATAAAAAAGCACCTTGTTTTTCTTTGTCAAGATGAAAGAAATGGACAATATAAAGAAGAAAGAAGTATAGGATGAAAGGCAAAAAAACAGTGAGCCACAAAAAAGGAATAAGAAGTAGAAAAAATGATAAAAAAATAAAGTAATATGATTGACTCAGAAAGGAAGAGCAAAAGCGTAAGAAAAAGGAGAAGCGAACGAAATATGCAGGGACAGCTAACTGAATATATACCACAAGATGAAAAAGTCGGTGGTAGAGAAGACGAAGATATACCAATAAGAAGGTGTATCGAAACAAAGGGTGAAATGATTGCCAACGACGACACTTTTAAGCATGAACTTTAAAAAAACGTCACAGAAAGAGGCGGACTGAAGGGATTTTGGTAATTAGAACTTTTGTTTGATAATTAGGGATGAATAGGTGATAATGATACACCAAGAAAAAAAGAGACATGAACCCACAAATTGTATAAAACTGTTTGAAGGTAACATAAGTAAATAAAAAGATAACGGAAAGTAAAAGATCCGCGCACAGTTAAATGGAAAGCTGTTAACGGTTTGATGATTTTTGGACGCTGTAAACGAAATATATCCAGTCGCTTAGACAAGAGAGATATGAAAAAGTAAATAGTGGAAAAAATTAAAAAGGGGAAAATGAAAAGAAGAATAAAGAAAAAAAAGGGTATAGAGAAAGAATGAGAATAAAAGAGATTAAATGATGGATTAAAAAAGAGAAGGAATAAAAAGAAGAGTAAAAAGAAATGAAAAGATGAGAAGATGATGTAGGAGAAATTATGTCTGCAGTTAAGTATAATGGTGCAATATGAAAAGGAAAATGCTAGTGATTAAATAAGGAAAACTAATTGAGTTAGACACGTTGAATATCATTCGAAGGTCGTCACGAGAGATTAACAACCAATACTCAACAAGCAGGGGTAGACCAGAAATATAAATACAATGAACCTACATATATATCTATCCTATTAGTATACCTATACTATATAAGCAACGACACGTGATTTTGACCGCACATCACCCCAATACAGTGCAGTTCTACAACTTCCCTTAACGCGCCGTCTACCATCCCTGAGAACCCGCTCTCCCAGACCCCCATAAACCGATACTCTTACGACCGCCAGCTATCTAATTCCCTAAAAGACGCACATCAACTCAGCTGTTCCATTACAAAAATAATTTTGGACGTTCTCTTATGCTATTCTATTGCTACAACTCTTTTAAAGCGAAATGAACTCACTATGAGTACGTCTCACTGTATATATGCTTAACATCAATAGAGTGTGCGTTTTAAGCTGTACAGTTCGCTACGCAAGATAAATTTGAGTTTAGCAGTATTACCCCTCTCACCATTATTAAAGTTCCTCATACCTCAAAACATTTGTATGTATACTAACTATCCACAGCTTACACAACTATTATATATATTTAGTTAGTGGTATAAATAGCTAGATTATACCTCCTATTATAATGGTCTAAATATATGTAAAAAATAAAGTCATATATTAATAATAGAATCATTCATGTTTTTTGCTCCGTGACATAAAGAAAACCAACATCAGCTCGGCAAAAGCGCAATTACCATCCTATGAGCATTCCCATCTTTTTACAAGCATCCAAATTCACTATATAATTAGGAAACATAGCATGAAATAAAATAAACAACTTTAATTTCCAAAATGGTGAAGTATCAATATCATTATTTAACAAGGAACCCATTATAAAAGGTAACTAACCAAGAAATACAGTAAAATGTGATCTGCTTAAAACATAAAAATCGTCTAATCACTTTATAAAATAAACTCGGGAATCTACATCCCATATTTCTTTAAATCTTTCTCTCCCCCCTCTACTCTTTCAATCTCCTCTCCCACCTACTCTCATCCACCCTTCTCTCCCTCCTCTCCCCCCCTCATCTCTTCTGCCTATATATATATATATAGTATAGGTATATGGTGTTGTGTTTTGTGTACGACAAAATATTTATATAAATTATATGACAAAAATAGCAAGTATGAGCATCTAGTGTGTTGTGGCGTGTGTACAAAGTGCCGAGTGTGTCAATAACATTATCGCCGTGATTTTTTTCACTTTATGTTAACACGATCTCGCTTGAATTTTTAATTTGTTTCTAAGATCAAAATAACCTTAAATCGTTCCCATACTACCATTGTTTTGACTTATATATCTAAATACACTTGTCATAAAATTACAATGTCTTCTTATAAGCTACTGGCATCTATTATAATGACATCTTATCCTTGCTTGGTATGCTGCAAAAAACTAACACGCTCTTCAGTTCATTGTTAATTTTTCGTATCTTTAAACTGTGTCAAATACAGCGTCAAATCTCGATGATCAATGAGCGGTGAGACTCCAATACTTTATCCGCAGGTCTGCTAGAGCTTGGAGGTCAGGTTGATTGTATTCTATACAGTCCTAGCGCAACTCAAGTGTGCTTAGAGATAGATGCGTAGTTGGTGTTCGTAAACACATGTTGGGCACGGTAGTAGTAGTACATGTGATCCATGGACATCTCTCTCCATCCGTCCCTATCGGCTCGACGTATTATACTCGGAGTAGCGCCTCTTAACTGCCCGCTAGTCCGAATTGACTTGACCTTATCCGAAACAGCCGAGTATATCTTCCCTATGTCCGATTAAGGTCTTTGCCACTAGTTTCGCCTTGGTAGGCTTAGGACTTATTTCCGGTAAAGCCCCACTTGGCTCCCTGCCCTCTCTCTCTCCTCATGTGCGCGCGGCTATGGCCATCACAAAGACATGGACTAAGACGCGGTATTGTCTACATGCTCCGCTTTAAAGTTGTAAAGGTTTGTCGTGGTGTGTTAATTGCATTCTCTTTTAGTTGCCGTATCATTCCAAGAACCATCGTGTGTTCTGAATTTCCTTGCATGTAGATCGTGATCTATGGTAATACCACATACTCTCTCGAACAACTTCGGAATAGAGCTTTATGCGTCGCGGTAGCATATGGGTGTCTGGGCACTTGCAGTACCGTATCATCGGCAGGAAGAGTATTTCTGATAGGATTCATTTGTGGCCCTGACGGATCGTAAGCCACTTATGACGAGCCACTTTAACGCTTTTGAGTTGAGTCGCGCGAATCTTAAAGCGAACAGTCTTCCTCTAGGAGTCGGACTTTGAGATTTCTCTATGGCCTACGTGAGTCCAGCAAATTTCTCTCGACAGATCTACGACAGGCAGCCTGATTAGCCGAATCATACAGGAGCCTCGCGGAAAAACTGTAAAGGCGACGCTGTTAGAGGGTGAACGCGTTTAACTTATACGTGATATTACGATACGATTTAGTCACAACATACAGAAAAGAACGCAGTCTTTAATGAGACATAGTATTGCACTGCTGTTACGAGACTCTTGATCTGTCAGACCGTGTATGTATTGACGCGTGTACGCTATGTCATATACGGTCATAACATTTTCGCAGATACATTTTGTATTGTTGGTGAGCAGTGAAAGGTGCAGCTAATTCAGATTGCTGGCCAGAAGAAGAAACATTTGTTATTTATTTCTATACCTAGTCCATTGAATTGACCTTTATTTCGTCTCACTACTGTTGTATCCTATGACTCCCTGATGAATGTCTAATTGACAGTCCATTGTTGTCTCAGTGACAATTAAAGGTCTGTTCACTCGTTTGTGAATTGCTTCTTATAGTTTCACAGTTCGCTTCTCCCGTGTTCGGAGATTTCCATAGTTGATATGACGCCCTGATCATATCTCCCGAGATAAGAAAGATTAATACCTGTAGTTGACACGTTTTACCCACGAGTATATATAGTCAAGCATCCGACCTACAGTTCAACATGTGCTTATTATGGCTTTGTCGCTCAATTGAAATTAATGTGTGAAACTTGTGCTAACGGGTGTCCTTATGCCACTGCTCCTTTGTGTGAGGGTGTGTACAACACGATTATTTCATCTTCTTAGTAGCTGAACTATTCTCCTGCTTGGTTTCTCTTCCAGTGGTGTTGGTGAATCCTGTTTCCCAAAGTACTTGGTTAAGATTTACAGCGCGAGTGACACTTCTTTTGCAGCGTAACCATCATGAGAACTCATATACTCTTTAGCTGAGTTTTTAGCGAATTTCATTCCACCGGGTCACAGGTGTGGCTTGCCTATAAGCACGCCAATTTTTCATCCACTATGGAAAATTGTAGATTATACAACCACGACTTCTGACAGACGACACACTGTAGACTTTTTATAAAACGTACAGCTTCGTCATCGTCCGAGAAGCCCGAGGAGCTGTGGATATTTCAATCTGACTTATCTGTAATCGGGCTGACCAATCTCGTTTGCACCACCTTACGTAGCCCCCGAAAGTCGCACACTACAGGTGGGGTAAGATTCCTAAGACTCGATAAGAACTGATTAATGACTGAAGAACCCTTGGGTAAACACCATGAAGCCAAGAAGTCCAGAAGAAAACGGTGACAACAAAGCACCGGCACATCAACATCTTCAGGGGCAGCCGTCACATGCGACATCTGTGGTCGAGAATGTTTTTCGAATATCGGGCGTCACAGTCACAGGAGGCGCTGTAACTTCAGGGGCACAAAAACTATATATTCTTCCGAGTCTGCAATGCCAATGACAAACTCGGTAAAACAATTCACATACCTAGGCAGTAATATCTCATCAACAGAAAGCGATGTTAATACACGTATATGAAAGACACGGTAAATACATATAGCTGAATTTATTGTCGCGAAATTTCAATTAAAACGAGTTCATTTTGTACTAATTTAAATCAATTAAGTATCAAGCCTTCAGTTCTTCCAGGCCGTTGTCGTATCAGTGCTGCTGTATGGCTGCACTACCTGGACCCTAACTAAGCGACTAGAGAATAAACTAGATGGGAGCTACACAAGAATGCTGCAGGTGATCCTGAACAAGATCCTACGAGAAAACAGCTGTACGGTCACCTGCCACATATCACCTAAACCATCCGAGTAAGACGGACAAGACACGCGGGACACTGCTGGAGAAGCAAGAACGAACTCATAAGCGATGTCCTCCTGTGGAAGCCAGCACATGGACGCGCCAGTGTTGGCCGACCAGCAAAGACGTACATTGATCAGCTCTGTGCGGATACAGGATGCTGCATAGAGGACCTCCCGAGAATGATGAGCGATAGGGACGGATGGAGAGAGATTGTCATGGATATCCGTGCCAACAGCGCGACATGATGATGATGATGATGAAGTATCAAGCCAGGCTAAAAGTATTGGGCCCCGCTTGATCCCCGAAGTTTAAGCAACAAGGGTTTTTCTCAGTAATTAATTCTTAAATATTGTTTTATAATCAGAGTGTGTCATGGTAATGATTAGCAAACTAAATTCGCACTACTGAATAGCGAGTTCGATCCTCGCTGATGCCTCATACTTGCTATTTTTGTCATATAAAATTTATATATATAATTTGTCGTAAAAACCCTGGTAATTATGAATTTTTGTTTAGTAAATGATAATTTTCACCTTTAGTTGACTAAATTCCTAGCATAAAATTATCTGAAATTAACTTAATTGTTATTAAGAACACATTTTATGATATTTTTGTGTTAAAGCATACAGTTGTATTGTTTTCGAAAACGTTTCTAAGATTTGTTTATTTCGCACGGATACTTTCAAAATATCTACCGGCTTGTTTCAAAGTGAAAGTCAAGGGAGGTTACTCTAACTGCCTTATTTGCTAGGAATCTAGCAAACTAAAGGTGAAAATTACCTAGTATATTAGGGTGTCCCAGAAAAAAAAGAAGCCACAAATTTTGTAATAAAACTGTTAATTTTAATTAGATGGTTTAGAGTTAGGGTTAGGTTTTAGGGTTGGGATTAGGGTTAGGGTTAGGTTTGGGGTTGGGGTCAGGGTTAGGGTTAGGGTTGAGGTTCTGTTTTTTTCTGGGTCACCCTGTACAGAGTGTCCCAGAAAAAAAACAGAACCCAAATTATTTATTTATTTTCCCATTAAACTAACCCTAAACCCCAAACCCCAAACCCAACCCTAATCCTAACCCTAACCCTAAACTCAACCCTAACCCTAAAACCATCTAGTTAAAATCAACAGTTTTATTACAAAATTTGTGGGTTCTGTTTTTTCTGGGACACCCTAATTTATCAAACAAAAGTTCATAATTACCAAAACCCTTCAGTCCCCTCTTTCTGTGACGTTTTTTTAAAGCAGCAAAGTGTTCTGGCAATATTGTCGAAACCCTTGGAATCCGTTTTAGAACTGGAATATAGCTTAGTCTTGAATTTCGCGTTCTCTTTTATTTGTTTTTGAAAAATACTGCAGATGTTGCGAATAAGAAGAAGAAAAAAAAAGGTTTGTAGCTTTTTAGCTAATATTCGCCGGAATTATCAATATTTATTCATGACGAATAACACGTGTTAATCTCTTTCCCGTTTGAATGGCGTTGCGATTTTGTCGCAAATTGTTGCCGGGTTAAAATGATACCCCTGCTTACATAACGTGGGAAATTGCATTAGTCATTTTTTTTTCTTCTTTTTGACTTCGTAAAATTTCGCGCTTGTGTTTCCCTAGAAAGCCGCTCAGAACATTCAATAAAAATAAGAAAAAGAGGAAAAGAGAGAAAGTGAAAAATAAATAAATAAATAAATAAAAGAATAAAAGATAAAGAAAAGAAAAAAGAAAGAAAGAAAGAAAGAAAGAAAGAAAGAAAAAAACAAATATGGAGGTTTTTCTTTTAAAACAAAACAAA
>CM042163.1:66682718-66722718 GCA_023376005.1 Doryteuthis pealeii
TCCTGGCTATAACGCTAAACTGCGGGGGCGAGGTTCCAATTTTGGAGCCCTGGCGAATGTGGAGTACCCTTCATTGGCATTACTCCCAGGTCAACTATGGCCCGGAGTGGTAGTACCTGTTAGGTCCCATATATGGGCGCCCTGTCGGCTGGGCGTTAGAATGCACCGACTGCACCTCTACAGAGGGGTAAGACTCCCCCAATGTTGGCAGTGGGTGGCGACCCGTGATGCTTAAGGATAGAACCCAGGTGGATGAGCAGTTCATGACTTGCAATACTCCACTTTGGCCCTATCTTGGGCTAGACTGGCGGTCGGAGAGGCCCCTTCAATCAATCTGCTGGTCACGTCAAGCCCTAGCATCTATATGATTTTCCCAATCCTATTGCCCTTATGGCAAGCCCCAACCACTTTTTATCATCTGGGTGCTAGAAGGCGGTGACTGAGGATCTACATGTCCTGGGAATGACGTTAGACTCATGGTGAGGTTCCATTTTTGGAGGTTTTGAGAATGTAGAGCACCCCTTCATCACCATTGCTCCCTGGTCCACTCTGACCCGGAGTATTAGTACCTGTTAGGGTCCCATCTATGGGTTAAATAGAAAAATGTATTTATGAAAAAAATTCTATTATCCATTAAGAATTGATATATTTCAAAACTTTATCGGCATTAAATAACCCACTGAGGTTGATATGCCGTAAAACAAACCCAAAAACAAAACAAAAAAAAAACATATATGGGTTAAATACATATGTTTGCAACTTAAAAAGAATTTCTTCCTGTTTATTGATAAATATAACATGAAAAATATTTCTACCAACTTATTAATACACTTGATGTTAATGAAAATTATTTCTACCAATTTATTAATACACATGAAGTTAATGAAAATTATTTCTACCAATTTATTAATACACATGAAGTTAATGAAAATTATTTCTACCAACTTATTAATACACTTGATGTTAATGAAAATTATTTATACCAATTTATTAATACTCATAAAGTTAATTACAATTATAACAGGGTAATTCCATGTCAAATCATCCAGGCCATGTTACCCATCCACTTCAATTTTTCTGAAATTTTGTACAGGTATGGACTATGTTAAAGTTAGACATTCCCCAAAATTTGAGCTTTCAATTAAAAATATTGGCGAAGTTATGTCGATTTTTATCTTTCCAAATTTGAAGGGGGTCACGAAAAATGGCGACATTTTGTAATCTATTTTTTGTCTGTAAAATGAGTTCTAGTGCTTCCCTACTCCTAAAATTTGGTTTACAAGACCTATCTTCTTGGTACAAATAATGTTCAATATATGAGAAAAATTTTTTGTCATAGATGCATTGCTACACCGGGATATTGATCTTGCTGTGAAAAAATCAGAAATCATCAATAACTTAAAATTGGTTAACTTTGGGACTTTTATGATAAAACTTTTTGGGTTCCTCAGGCAAAAATGCTCTTATAAACCAAATTTTAGATGTAGGGAAGCACTAGAACTCATTTTACAGACAAAAATAAATTACAAAACATCGCCATTTTTCGTGAACTCCACCAAATTTTGAGAGCTAAAAATTAACATAACTCCGTCAATTTTTGGAATTGGAAGCTCAAATTTTGTGGAATGTCTAACTTTAATACTGTCCACACGTGTACAAAATTTCAGAAAAATTGAAGTAGTAGGGTGACAATTTTACTTTTTTCTGGATGATTTGACATTATGCCCAACATAAAAAGTATTTCTATCAGTTTATTAATATTCACGTACTTAATAAACAGAGACACACACACAAAAACACACTCACACGCATGCGAATGCACACACGCACACGTACATATACACACACAGAGACACACATAAATATACATAGCATGATATACTTACATAATGCGTTCATAGATACACACATAAACGCATATATGTATACAAACAAAAGTAAATGCACAGGTTCACACATGTAATAAGAATACAAATATATACTCACATTATGCGTACAAAGATACTCTCATACATATGCACACAAATCTACACACACACACACACACACACACACACACACACACAATTTGGCAACAGTAAGGTAAAGTCGTCGGCGTGGCCTAAATGTCGGTATCAGTCAGACAGCGAGGGAGTCTACCCCCTTATCACTAGACCAAGGAGATTATTTCAGCGTCTGAGGTGGAGCGCCACACCTACAATTAGCTCCTTACTTTACCGCACAGATCCCTGTGCTACTCATACGTTGAGTTGACGAGGGCCGCTATTGAACTAGGAACCTCGTGGTTTTTAGCCGAACGCTCTACCGACTGAGCTAATTTGTAAACTAATAATCCGATTGGGCTCAAATTTTGACACGGGCCATTTGGAGGTTAGTATTTCATGAAAGATAGAGTCAGCATAATCTATGCTCCCCCGACAGAGCAGAGGAATAAAATAGGGTCATTATGAGTGTGTCTAATAAATTGGTCGATGGCTGGAAATATTTGATCAGCCGATGCTTATAATTTAGAATAAAACAATGGTAGATTCTGTATATATTTTTACCATTTACATTTAACAAAAACGATGTAAAAAAACTACATAAAAAAAAAGAAAAATCACACTAGGTGTACACTGGGGACTGGCAAAAAAATCGGATACTACGAGTTCTAAAAGCGAATTAAGAATAATTAAATCTATTATTTAAGGTTAAACTTTGTCTAAATCGATAAGTAGTAGCATAATAACCACCATTAAAAAAGAAAAATATAATTACATATGCAGTTTATTTTTAAAAGATTTAAAACTATTTGTTTTGGTCAATTTCAACGCGGTCCGCCATTTTGCCTGTTTTTCAATGGTTTTAGGCGCTTGTTTACAATTTTAACATAATATTTGGTATGGAAAAAGAATCAGGTAATTATCCGATTTTAATGAAATTTTCAGTATTGATTTAACAATTAATGAATTTTATAATGCATCAGTTATTTTATTTCAAAACTTTGATTTAGTATTTTTGCTCTGAAAAATTAATATATAAAATTCATTGAAAATATGAAAATCCTGATGTTAAGTTTAAAATATTATATTTTTAGATTCTAGAAATAAATATCTACTTAATGCAAACCTTATTTTAGGCTCCAAAAGTAATAAGTTTTGAAGAAAAACTCGATTGAAAATGTACCCCCTCCCCTTTTTAAGCAGAAAAAACATCGATGTATAATTTTTTCTTTTATAAAATAATAGCCAATTAAATAATTATCGAAATGAGTAAAAAAGAAATCTCCAAAAAATTAATTATATATTATTTTTTTACATTTTATTTTTTGATTTTGGTACTTATTTTCTCATAGAAGCGCAACCGTAAACATTTTTTTTGTTTCTATTCATAACTTCGGTCTTTTATCTCATTATTTATACTGTAATTAGTATCGAAAATGATCAACCTGCAAAGCATTTTACGCCACCCAACATAAGGGGGGTCAAAATTAAGTGACCTGAAAAAAATGAGAAAGTTTTGAAATAAAATAAATATTGCATTATAAAGATCATTCATTTGAAATTCTCAGTGTTTATGTATCATAAACACTGAGAATTTCATTAAAATCCGATAATTTCCTGATTTTTGGTAAATTATTTTCTGTTGGGGGTCTAAAGTCATTTTGTCACAAACCCATTTTAGGCTCAGTTTGCCAGTCCCTAGTGTACACAGATAAGTAGTAATGACTTTTATTAGTGTCGGCATCTATAGGTTAGGCCCAGGACTTATTGAGTGATGTGTTATACAGGGTGGCCAAGAAGTCATTGAGGGAACAGATATATATTTTTGATTATAGAATTACGTAAGATAGGAAATCCATTACACAATATACATAGTTTGCCATAAGGCCATGGGTGTAAGATAGGAAATAGACACATTGAGACGTGTTCAAATTTTTGGACGATGCTCTATGCATTTTCCATAGCGCTAATTAGTGACTTCTTGGCCACCCTATATACTTATATGATATGAGTTAAGAGTAAGGAAAAGAATTCGACGGTATATGTATAGATAAAAGGGTATGAAAAACACAGTCTGTTGTTAAAATGAATATATTCTTATATCCTTTTTCATTACGCCCAGTCGGCTGGGGCGTTAGAATGCACCGACTGCACCTCTGCAGAGGGGTTAAAACTCCCCCAATGGGGCCACCTGTTGGCCGTGGGTGGCGACCCGTGATGCGTAAGGATAGAGCCCAGGTGGATGAGCAGTTCATGACATGCAATACTCCACTTTGGCTTTATCTTGGGCTAGACGGGCGGTCGGAGAGGCCCCGTCCGATCAATCGGCTGGTCACGTCAAGCCCTAGCACCTATATGATTTTCCCAACCCTATTGCCCCTATGGCAAGCCCCAACCCCTTTTTATCATATGGGTGCTAGAAGGCGGTGGCTGCGGGTCTACATGTCCTGGGAATGACGTTAAACTGTATCTTTGGATGTATCTGATGGTGAGGTTCCAGTTTTGGAGGTTTGGGGAATGTGGAGCACCCTTTCATCACCATTTCTCCCTAGTCCACTCTGACCCGGAGTGGTAGTACCTGTTAGGATCCCATCTATGGGTTAAATAGAAAAATGTATTTATAAAAAAATTCTATTATCCATTAAGAATTGATTTATTTCAAAACTTTATCGGCATTAAATGACCCACTGAGGTTGATATGCCGTAAAACAAAACAAACCAAACAAACCAAACCTTTTTCATTGCTGATAATGACAATATTTCGATTTATTAAAAATCATCATCAGAGCATAATGATGATTAGGTCTGTTCTTAGATGGAAATGTTTTTAATCAAATCGAAATATGGTCAATATCTGCAATGAAAAAGGATATTAAAATTATATTCATTTTAACAACAAAGTGTGTTTTTCATATCTTTTATCTATACTTATATGATTAGCTCAGTCGGTAGAGCGTTCGGCTAGAAACCACAAGGTTCCTAGTTCGATACTGGTCCTCGCCCACCCAGCGTATGAGTAGCACAGGGATCTGTGCGGTAAAGTAAGGAGCTGATGGTAGGTGTGGCGCCCCACCTCAGATGCTAAAACAATCTCCTTGGTCTAGCGCTATTGAAAAGGGGATAGACTCCCTCGCTGACTGGCTGATACCGACTTTAGGCCGCCCCGACGACTTTACTTTACTTATATGATTAAAAGTTGGGAAACAAAGTATGTGTGTGTGTGTGTGTGTGTGTGTGTGTGTGTGTATCTTTGTGTATGTGTGAGTGTGTGCGCGTGCACGCGCGCGCGCGCGTGTGTGTGTGTGTGTGTGTGCATGTGTATGTATATATATATATATATATGTGTGTGTGTGTGTGTGTATGTGTGTGGACCCCCACCAATCTATCAGAACACATGCAAATTGACATTATGCAACTGCAAGAGACATTACATGCCAAACTTTTGATATCAAAGTGTAGACCTAAACAAACAAACAAACAAACAAACAGACAGACAGACAGACAGACAAACAAACAAGCTAGTTGTATTGACTTTTGTTCTGATTGTATCTGCCAACAAGCTTACTCGATACCAATTTATTTTTGCCGTAAAACGTACTTTCTTTGTAGTCGATGCGCTATCAGCCTCGTTAGTTACTGTTGACTGCATTTGAACTGGAAAACTGTTTACTCCTGACGGATGATTTAGGATTAGGGTTAGCCTAACCCTAACACAAGCGCCCATCAAGAAAACTTGGATAAAAGGAGACGATGCCTTTACCAATTTTGCACTTGCCGTTCTTTCGATCAAGAAAATAGCGGGAACTAAATAAAGAATTAAAAGAAAGACTCCCCATCTCCACTCATTCATATACACATCCTTCTACCAATTAAAATTTGCCTATAAACAATATTCCCCATAGATCTTTAAACCGTAAGCGTCTCTCAAATTTTTCAAACAAAAAATTCTTTTTTCGAACACATCTAAATTCTCTGTATTCTTACCGTTTTAATTTCAAATATTAAATATCTTACCCTGGTGACGGCCATTCTTCTGTATACACAAAAAAGATTGTTTTCTATTTTTCTATTATTATTACTAACACAAAATAAAAAACACCCTCTGGGCGATTTAAAAATAGATTTTTTAAAACATATTGCCTGAGGGGTGGGAGTTAAAAATTCAATGTCAGCGAGTTTGTACCCTAAGTAAGTAAAATCATCAAATTCATTAAAGGATTAAGAAATAAAACAATTTTAAATGTAAACTTTAAATATGTATTAAAATAAAACAAACTATATATAGATATAAAATACCGGTCATGTATTTATTAAAACTTGTTTTTAAAAAACAATGAGGACTGTCTAATGCTGCATGTTCAAATTTTGAGTGAATTCATTCTATGTTATGACGATTTTGGGTAATGTGACGTAAGCAGTGACGTAATTTTTGTTACAGACAAAAAGCGGAAGCGAATCTTCATTATTAATAGATTTTATTTTATTTGGTATCTAAAATAATAATAAAAACAATACATTCTGTACAAGGACATTCTCTCAATCGAAACACGTGTCGGCACTCCATTAAACAATTTTATCCATTCAACATTTTCTTTCTTTAATTAATTAATTTTTTTCACAATATTTAATGTCTACAAAGAAATAACTTATTGAATAAACTAAAATATTGACCTGAGTTTTGTAGAGAAATGCAGTTTATTTATTTAATTTACAGTCAAGTCTTCACTGATAATTAAACACCTAATAAATATTTATCCATCTATGTATTTAAACATAAAACAACTTTGATTTCAATAGTTCATCCATGTTAGCTTACATCCACAATAAAAGATTAAGGCAGATTTCTGAAGCCATCGCGATAAGTAACATAGAGAATGTTAATCATAGACATGGAATTTTTAAAATCATATCTTCTCATCTAGGTAAATCAATCATTAATAGCTACAAAACTACAAACCCCGGCCATAGCAACAACAACAGCACACACACACACACACACACACACACACACACACACATATATATATATATATATATATGTGTGTGTGTTTTGTTAAACTCAACTGACAATTCTTGTTGGACGAGTTTTTGTTCAATCCTTTCTAACAGTCTGGCCGTCGTTTTAATGTCCAGGTGGAACTGGTTTATGAATTCACCAAAGGTTTTTTCACGAGCGTTTTCGGCACTACCTTGTACCATCATCAGGTGTGGAACTGGTGAAATGTTTCCATTGACTCTTTCTCAGTCGGTAGAGCGTTCGGCTAGAAACCACAAGGTTCCTAGTTCGATACCGGTCCCCGCCAACTCAGCGTATGAGTAGCACAGGGATCTGTGCGGTAAAGTAAGGAGCTGATGGTAAGTGTGGCGCTCCACCTCAGATGCTAAGAAACAATCTCCTTGGTCTAGCGCTATTGAAAAGGGTATAGACTCCCTCGCTGACTGGCTGATACCGACTTGAGGCCGCCCCGACGACTTATATATATATATATATATATATATATATATATATATATATATATATATATATTAAATAGCTAAACAATTAATACTTCTCTCTTTTTTCAAACATTGGTATCTATATGGAGTACGTCACACCTTTTCAACCTATCCTCGTGGACCAATCACGTCTTGGCTTTTCGACTTCACATGTTCCTATCATATTTTGATTTTCGCTTTCGCATGTACCAATTACGTCATTAACATTCAATTATGAACACTAATCAAACAACGGTAACGAACCTTTGCTAAATATTTTCCAAACTCAATGCATTCAAAATATCCATCATCTTTTCTAACTACATAAATCTTTTTTCTCCTTGACTTGTCGTGTTTGAAGACAATCATATCATCACTATCGCTCATCATTCTCGGGAGGACCTCTATGCAGCATCCAGTATCCGGATGGAGAGAGATTGTCACGGATATCCGTGCGAACAGCGCGACATGATGATGATATATATATATATATATATATATATATATATATATATATATATATATACTACCTCCCACTACCAATGCCTACTACCTCCCTCTACCATTTCCTACTGCTATTGCTCGTTTTCAAAGCGAGACAACCGAAACGTTTCACACCTGAAGATGGTAGAAAGACATGCCGAAAGCGCTAGTGAAGAAACCTTTGGTGGATTGCTACACCAGTTCCACCCTGACATTAAAAAGATTGACAGACAGTTAGAAAGGATCGAACAAAAACTCGTCCGACAAGAATCGTCAGTAGAGTTTAACAAAACATATTTAAAAGAAAAAATGCTGCCAAAATATACTTATATATATATATATATATATATATATATATATATATATATGAGGAAAATGGGATTGGAATGAATCCGACAGAATGAGGTAAAAAAAGGAATGAAAGAACAAAACTCAGACAAAAATGTGTAGTATATTTCGCTGGAACGTTAAGTTCCGCTTCCTCAAGCCTTTTTACAATAATAAAGGCTTGAGGAAGCGGAACTTAACGTTCCAGCGAAATATACTACACAATTTTGTCTGAGTTTTGTTCTTTCATTCCTTATTTTAACTCATATATATATATATATATATATATATATATATATATATATATATATCATATAGAGCTAATATCACATGGGTGAGGTATGAATGCAACTATTCTCTCTCCAGCTATGGGAAGATAGTATAACATACTAGACTCTTTAACCTTGTATATATTAAGGACGAGAAACAGATACTACACATGAATATCACCTTGAAAGCCTATTTCTTTTGTAGACAGCATATATTACTCGCGATTGCCTTTAAATTTAATTAGCTCTTGTATGTGGGCGTAGATACGTTTTAAAGTCAAGGCGATTGAGTGCATTAAAATGCGCTAGGAGATGTACTATATAATTATCTTTTTATAATTATTATAATTATGATAATTTTTTTTATTTCGTATTTAAAAATGAAACACAGAAGAGGTATAGTTTTAAAGGAAATGCGTAATTGTTATAATAAAAATTAACATATCATAAACTGCGAGCGTTTTTTTTTTATGGTCACGTGTTATTTTAATGCGAAAAGTTCGTGGAGGTACCTTAATTTTGCGTTTCAGTCATAGTTTCTTGTTGCACGAAACTCTGGGATTGTGAATTGTAGTTGCCACCAAAATATGCCACGTGATCAGTTTAGGCCATATTGAAAGAAGAAACGTTAATATTTAAAAAAAAAGATTATCTCGCAAAAAAGAAATAACGAACATAAAGAGTTGTTGCAAAGAAAGACAGTTAATTCAAAGATCAAATTATCCGACTGAGGAGAAATTACTCACCGTTATCTTGAAAAATAAGTATAACAGTCCGTTTTTTACAAC
This sequence comes from Doryteuthis pealeii, assembly GCA_023376005.1. Taxonomy (NCBI): domain Eukaryota; kingdom Metazoa; phylum Mollusca; class Cephalopoda; order Myopsida; family Loliginidae; genus Doryteuthis; species Doryteuthis pealeii. Next base: position 66,692,043 of record CM042163.1, read on the forward strand.
AGGGTCAGTTTCTTTATTGATATTTTCTTTTACTAAAAAACTCTCTTATAGAAACTTATAAAAATCTTTTGATATAATTATTCAGACGCTTATCTTTACAGAAAAAAAAAGTACAAATCGTTTTTGTCGCTTCATTTTTTCATATTTTATAAAATAAAACAGGGGGGGGGGTAGACCTCGTAAAAAATATTTCCCCAAATATATTTTAGGAAAAAAACTATTTTAGACATATTTTCATCAACAGGTAAGTAATTATGGAAATTTTCATGAAAATCGGACCATTAACTGATAGTTCATAGAATTTTTTAAAAGCTTCTCGCCATAACTTGTTTTTTGGCGACGTTAAATTTCAATTGATTTAACGGTACGAAAATGTAAACATTGTTTTTCGTTTATAATTTTCCTTATTTCCGTAAGCGAAAAAAAAAATTATTTTAAATCATCAGGAGTTTGTTTAATGTTTTTTTATTCGAATGAACAGATAAAAAGATAATATTAATCTTTATGCAAATTTCATTGTGTTAAATATAGGGGGGGAGGTAAATTTCACAGGGAAAATTGGTGGTATCTAATTAGTTGTGACATGAAATTGATGAAACTCGACGGAATCTGGACGTGAGTGAGTGAGATGATGATGTCATGGTTTTGTTTTGGTTTCTCAGATGCCAGCGCCCACCAACGCATTACAGAGAGGCTGGGCACACAGTTCAGAACACTGGGTGGCTCGCTTAGTAGAGTAATGAGTCAAAGAACACGCGATAATGAAAAGAAAAAAAAAAGAAAAAAAGAAGAAAAAGAAAGAAAGAAAATACGAGTAAAGGGTAAAAACTAATGATATTTAACTCTTATTGCAATGATGCTGATAGCATTTTGATTTAGTGCGTCCTGGGACGCACATATTTGCTTTGAATGGAAGCGCGTGGTGTAATGGTTAAAGTCATAAGAAATGGACTCGTCGCCCCGAGTTCAAATCCTGGATGTGGTAATTGCATTTCACTTAGCGCTAATACCCTTGGGAAAGGTTTGAATCATACTCTCCCTCAAGCTATGGATAAATAATAGGGTAGACAGGGCACCTTGGTTAGGCAACCCGTCTAGGAGAAGGAAAACTCTGAATTCAAATCTGTCCAACTCCGCTTAAGAAATGGATCTTGTGTCACATCTTCCTCATGCGGAGGGGTTGGTAAATATATATATTTGCTTTGAATGAGTCCTTGGGAAAATGTATGCGTTCCAACTAAAATTTCTTAATAAATTATAGGTCTTTTATTTTTGATCAGAGGAAACAACTAAAGCCATCTAACCCCTACCCTTTAACCTATCCTGTGTAATTTGTTTCTGAGATAACTATTGAGATGTATTTACAGTTCGGTTGAAATGGTGAGGGAAGAAAAAAGAAAGACATTTGGACGCATGGATATGATTTTACTGCGCCGTTTTAAATTTTGTTATGCGTCAGGGACACAGGACGCATACCTATCAGCATGTGTGTTATTGTAAACCAAACTAAAGACTAAAAAATGTTGATAGATGCTTTTTAAAAATTTTTTTTTTATACGATGTTTAATAAAGCCGAAAAGAACACCACCATTTTGAATTCTTTTATTAATCCCCAGGGTCCCTTTTCTTCTGACACTCATCAGAGGATTGTTGTCCGTAAAGATATTTAGGTAAATGAAAACCAGTAGAAGACACTAATTACAATATGGTTTTTAAAAAAGACAAAACGAAAAACAAAAAAAACAAAACCAAACAAACAAAAAAAAACCCCGAAAAAGGACCCCACACAAAATGATATAAATAACATAAAGAAAGATGAGGTTCCTTGGAAAAAAATTTCTCCGAATATCTACTCCATGATGACAACTAAAATGGCATGGCTGCTGCTGCTGCTGCTGCTCAAAGACATAAGTTCCGCCTAATTCTAGTAGTACCACTATGTCAGCAATCTTAAATCCAGATAATTTTGATAGACCCTATATATCTATATATGACTATATAATCCACACACACACACACACACACACACACACACACACACACACATATATATATATTAATTTGTTTATAATTAATGAATATATATATAAATTAATTTGTTGATAATTAATGAATTAGGCGAATATATCTGTTCAAATGTTAGGAGTAAACAAATCGAAAAAAGTCAATCTCTGTATGTACATTTCGGCCTATTATGTTCGAATCACACACAAAGCGGCTTCCAGTCTATAACTATATTCGCCAAATTCATTAATTATCAGCTAATTAAAATTAAAATTAGGTATGACTTCAATTAAGCACATATTCTCCCAGAAATTGTCGGCTACTGCCATATCAAACAAACTGTTTGCGTACTCTCATATATATAATATATATATATATATATATATATATATATATATATTTATACACACACACACGCACAACCACATACCTAAAAAATGCACAATGTTTCCTTTCGATACACACACTTACAGCGTCCCATACTCACGCCATAAAATAGAATATTTGATGTCATATTTCAAACCGTCTTCTTTTTTCAAACCTCAAAATTTTTTAAACAGACTGAATAACAAGGACTACCACTCGCTTTTCTTGTTATTCTGTGATAGATAATTTCTTATCACCTTCCACATACCAACAAATGCCCTGAAGATGATCTAATTAATAGATCGAAACACTGCAGCATCGGCCAATAAACTCACCACTTAACCCATTTAAACCTGTGTTTTTTTAATTTTTCTTAATATACTATATACCGTCGGATTCACTTCCTTTCTTCACACACACACACACACACACACACACACACACACACACACACACACACACACACATATATATATATATATATATATAGATATATATTTCACGACTGGTTTTTGACATCTCAACCACTACTCATCTGATGATTGGATTACCAAGAAACTTTAAGTTATGAGTGTGAAATCATAATATCACCATTAATTATATATATATATATATATATATATATTATATATATATATATGAGAGTACGCATATAGATAAGTTGTTATATAGATAAGATCTTATATAGATACGTCGTAGGCTTAATGGGATAAAAGGGGATCATTAGGATTAATGTGTTAAAATGGACTCATTAGCCTTGGTTGGCAACCCATCTAGGACAAGGAAAAGTTCGATACAAAACCTCCACTGCCTAGCGGCTTTACCTCATTCCAAGGAAAGGCTAGGAGAGTAAACCCCGAAAACAAATCAGGAGCCGGGGTCCCTGAAGTGGTGTGATGCTACCCAGCAACTGCTACGACACTACTGCTGCCAAACTGCATTGGTTCCTTACCTTTCCTTTGAATCACAGCTGCAGTGTGGAGAGGGGAGATTTGCCGCTTGGGCAAGATCTTATCCTCCATATGAACACACCCAGGCTACATAGTTAAAAAAAAATTGTACTCTACTCCATCGTCTCTCTTACACGGAAGGATGCCAACAACAACAATATATAGATAAGATCTTAAAATATATATATATATATATATATATATATATTATATATATATATATATATTCACCCTCATTGTCCCTTAATAATGTTTATTTTTGTTTGATTACATTTCATTAATCAGCGTTAAACCTTAATTATTATAGCATAAGTCACCGTAACAACACACGCCTGCATGTTTTTTTTTATATACCCTCTAACCAAAGCTAAATCAATAAATAATTTTAATCTGTTTTACTTATATAACCACTCTTACGCCTCATAACCCATACTTTATTAAACAACCATAGTAAAATAAATACCCACACATCGATTCGCATCTTTCATTTTAACACTCACGAAAAAACAATTTCCGGTGAAATTCAAAAAACATAAACAAGCGTCTCCCTATAACGTAACATCTTCTTCAATGAGCACACGTGTAATCGGCTGCAATTAATCGGTACCTCGATTAATTCAGTGGATTTAACCCTGAAGATCCTTATGGTGAAACTCGAGTAGGTTTCTATTGTATCCATTTCTTTAATATATATATATATATATATATATAAGATCATATAATATATATATATATATTATATATATATATATATATATATATATATATATATATATTCATATTACAGTATAAATTTGATTAAAAATGATGATATAAAAGTTTACCAAAATAAATATTCTAACTATACTATTCAGAAAGTACAACAACACAAAAGTTAATACATCAAATTATTGTGTTATGGTTAGTATCACAGAAAATGGATACGGCGACCAGAGTTCAAATCCTGGATGAAGCTGTTTGCATTTCACAGAAGCGCTAATAATCCTGGGAAAGGTATGAATCCAACTATTCTCCCTTCAGATATGGGTAAAGTAGTAGGTGAGACTGGGCCATTTAATCTTGATGTGGCAACCGGTCTAGAAAATGGAAAACTCTGAATTCAAACCTGTTAAAAACTTCGCTTGAAAATTAACCTTATGTCGCAGATGTCTTCATGTTATTTTTTACATGTATGATGGGGTATTTTAAAGTTCACACGTATGATGGGTATTTTACATGGATGATGGGGTATTTTAAAATTCACATGTATAATGAGGTATTTTACATGGATGATGGGGTATTTTAAAAATTCACATGTATGATAGGGTATTTTAAAGTTCACATGTATGATGGGGTATTTTAAAGTTTATATGTATGATGGGGTATTTTAAAATCCACATGTATGATGGGGTATTTTAAAGTTTACATGTATGACGGGGTATTTTAAGATCCACATGTATGATAGGGTATTTTAAAGTTTACATGTATGATGGAGTATTTTACATGTATGATGGGATATTTTAAAGTTCACATGTATCATGGGGTATTTTAAAGTTCACATGTATAATGAGGTATTTACATGTATAATGGGTATTTTCAAGTTCACTAACTAGAAGTCGTTCTATTCAAATAATGTCCTGTTATCATTTTAATCCTTATGATGGGTATTCTAAAGTTTACATGTATGATGGGTATTTTAAAATCCACATGTATGATGGGGTATTTTAAAGCATGTATGACACATGTATGATGGGGTATTTTAAAGTTCACATGTATGATGGGGTATTTTAAAGTTCACATGTATAATAAGGTATTTTACATGTATAATGGGGTATTTTCAAGTTCACTAACTAGAAGTCATTCTATTCAAATAATGTCCTGTTATCATTGTAATCCTTATGCTCAATTATAATGAACCAACCATCTTTTTTTGGGTGTGGTATCTGTAGAAACAGAGAGCCGCTGTGAGCGGTTTAAAGTTAGTAAAGAGTTAAGTTGTTTCTAGTACTTGCTATTTTTCAGTGGTCACCCATCCGAATACTGAACAGGCTAATCGTTGATTAACTTCGGTGATCTGATAGGATCTTTGTTTTTGTTTTTTTTTTGTTTTCTCTTTTATTACGTCAATTTAGGCTGCTACATTCTTAGGCCTTCCCACGCTCCTACGGCACACTTCAATGAAACGATTCAGTTTGTACTGTAATGCGATACTCCAATTTGCGTTTATTATTTTCATCGTAACCCTTTCTGTGCAAAGAGAACTTTTCTTGTATGTCTATCACGAAGACTTTTAAGAACTTTTAGTCATCAGATGAATTTTTCAGCTTTAAAAATAAATATCCTTGTCTTCGCTGTTTATGATCCGACATTTTGTGACCGTTGTAATCTGCGTGACTCACCAGTTGGAAAAGAGCGTTCAGGCTTCTTGGTTATTTGCTGCGGCATCAGCTTTTAGTGATATGTCATCAAGAGGGCCAATAACAGAATACGATAACCAACGCCCTGTTTATGTAAAAACCCTTATTAAAAGGGTCATGACGATCCTTAATATCGGGTGTACAATAGGGTAGGTCGATTTTTCACTTTTTAAAAAGATCAAATTGTCCATCTATCCGAAAGTTGTGTGTTAGTATATTGAATAGTGATACCAAAAATTAGTTCTTTTACTTGTACCATTCTTTGAGGAAATAGCATCGTCTACTAAATAACTGCAAATAGATCGGCTTGGAAAGGTCACGTGATGCTCAAAAGGAATGCCGTCATGACGTAAAAAATCGTCGTTCGATATTCGAACACGGACTTTTGGCAACGGTAGAAAAGACGTAAGTAATCCAGCCACAAGGAAGACTAATTTTTAATCAGATATGAACACTAGGGTAGGTTGATTTTTCACTTTAAAAAAATATCAAATTGTCCATCTATGCTAAAGTTGTGTGTTTATATACTGAATACTGATACCAAAACTTAGATCTTTTACTTGTACCATTGTAAGAGGAAATAGCATCGTTTGCTAAAATTCCCCTAAATCCTTTTTTTACAACATTTGGCCTAGAAATTGATAGAAAATTTACACATTTTCAATTTGAATTCTATTTATAATATTTAATTCGTTTCATCTTAATAAAATAAAATAACATATTCTGATTTAAATATTGAAAACGGTAAATTTGAGTAAGCAACTTAAACAATTGTTTTTTACTTTCGTCCTTTTTTTCAGTAACAAGAAGTTAACTAAAAAGTTTACAAATAAAATAAATACCTACGATTTTGTGTAAAATTTATTTGAATTTATCTATTCAAAAGAAATTATTTGATTAAGAATTAATATATGCACGCAACATCTTATTTTATTGGACAAGACTAAGTTTCCATTTCAAATTGTTTTATTTTATTTTTTACCCCTTTAATAAATATGAGGATTTTGCTTACTTAGATACAAACCCTCGGACATTGAATTTTTAACTTCCACCCCCACAGGCAATATCTTTCAAAAATTAATTTTTACATCGCCCGGGGGGTATTTTTTTTACTAGTATCAATAATGGAGATTTAGTCTCTATTTGTCTGTAACAAAAACTACGTCACAATTACCCAAATCGTCCATACATATAATATGAACAATTACTGTTAATAAAATAAATAAAAGTTGTTCCTTAAAATTCAACGATTGAATCATTTCCATTGTAATAAATAAACTATGTTGTTGGCATCCTTCCGTCTACTAAAGGCGATGGCGTAATGTCCATTTAAAAAAAATCTGCAACTGCGTCAGTGGCTGAAAAGACCAATTTTTAGATGGCAATCTCTGATGCAGTGACTGTAAACAAAAAGTGATACTTTCTGGGGTTGCTGTTATCTCTCCTTCCTTCTGGCTCTCTTTTCTGTGGCAGCTTCTTTCCTATCTTTTTTTTTACTCCGTTTCATGCCTTGTTTGACAAGAAGACGCCAGGCCGCTTGGTTTTCTACACCAACCTCCCATGTGTTGATGTTGATGTGTCATGTCTTCATGTCCTTCTTGCATCAAACCTTGTACTAATTCATTTGATATCGTACCCAGGACACCCCATAATTTGTATGGTGTGTGTCTTACCCTTCTGCCGAGGATGCAGTCAACATATTCTAGGCCCCGTGTTTTCTAGGTGTTGAGTTCAGTTTATTGATTAATCAATAGATTTTAACTACATGCCGATTTTTATTTTAAAAACGAATTCAAATTAATTAAATCCATTATTTAAGGTCAGATTTTTGTTTAAGTCGAAAAGTATAATGAGCATCAGTAAAAAAAGGCAAAATAGTATTACATATGTAATTAATTTTTTAAATACATTTTAGCCTTTTTTTATACCTAATTTTTAGATGTTTTAATTTAAAAATTTACAAAGATATTTTCTTAAATATAATGACATCGAGACACACTGACCCAAAAATGACCCTCACATATATAAGAATAAAACAAAAGAATGGTTAAACTTAAAAAAATGTTTAATTCTAACCAATGAAGGTAGAAGAAAGGGATCATATCACCTTTAGGCACCCCTTTTGCGATCTCGATTCATAAGAACATGTTTTTCATTTACACCGTCAAAATCCGGTTTTGTTAGGGCTTAGGGTTAGGGGTTAGTTTTATAATAATAAAAAAACCCTCTAAAATTGTCTGTTAACAAACAACCGGATTTTGACGGTGTAAATGAAAAAAAAAGTCCTTATGAATAGAGATCGCAAAAGCGGTGCCTAAAGGTCCGAAGAAAGTTTGTTTTCATGTATATATGAATAAGATTATCTATTAAAAAAATTTTTTTCATCAGCTTAGATCTGGATTTTTTTCTTTTGAATTTTTTTTTGTTTTGATCTATTAAGAAACAAAATAAAAAGTTTAAAAAATTATTTTAGTTTTTTTATTTTGTTACTCCGCAAAAAAATGACTTAAAGTTTACAAAAAACCCCCAAAACCTGAAACTAATTTAGTTTCTAATATTAAAATTTGATCTGTTTTTAAGTTTGTCCAGGCATTTTTATTTTATCTATTTATTTATTTTTGCTTGTGGCTATTTCATGTCTAGAGATTAGGGAATCATATTCATTTGGAGACCTTACTTTTGGGATTACTCTCGGACTGACACTCCAGGCGAGAGTTTTCCTAGATAGGAGTAATGGCAATGAAAGATGACTCTATTTGTCTCCGGAAGTGGAACCTCACCACCAGATACGGTTTAGTGTCATGCCCAAACAGACTCTTCTTATGTTATTCGATGATCCAGACATGTGGCAAGGTGCTTTACAGAGCTAAATTCATTAAGTATTAATATCGCTTTGCATTTTAGTATTAAAAAAAACACGGGGTCAACGACTAAAACCAGTTTAGCAGAATAGAGGGCTCTGTTCCGTCACATTTTTTTTTTCGGATGTCTAAGTCATTTAGGGGTTGTAGACATTTTTTTTCTGAATATACCATTCATAAATGAAATGCGTGGCGGGTGAAGCCAAGCATAAGGCGAATTCAAATTATAAGACGCCGACCGGAAGGCGGAAGAACGTCGCTGTTCTCCGGGTAAACGAGTGGAGAGAGAGAGAAAAAAAATTGAACGGAAGCAATTTTAAAAGATGTCAAAAAATAAAGTTTCGTATGGGCGTCTATTTACGAAATTCCTACGTCACGAGCAGGATGCGACACAAGGTCATTTTTTTTAAAAAAGTGGGGTACAGCTGGTTTGAAGCACACTCTATTCTTCCCAGATCTAGCTCTTTGCAGCATACCAAAAGAGGAGTTTCAAGAGGTGATCAGACTAACGTAATTTACGACGAATTACGCAGGTTGGGTTACAAGGTAGGGGTTAGACGGATTTAGTCGTTTCCCCAGATCATAAATAAAGACACTACAATTTATAAATAAATTTTAGTTGGGACCCGTTAATTTTCCTGGGGATTTATTCAAAGCACTTATTCCCAGGACGCACTGAACCAAAAAGCTATCAGCATCACTGAACTAGCCTAGCATGTATTCCCGGCTTTAAGCAACGTTCATTACGGCTGTCTCAAAAAAATGGCTGACGCCGTGGACCTCAAACTGGCCAAGGTGAGAGAATTAGCAGCAGCAGCAGAAGTACTGGAATAAGGGTATTTGCCTCATACCCCACTTGTATGGGCTGGGCACAAGGCCTCGTTTTAACGTAGGCCCACCCACAAGCCGAAGCTCATAGGTGGGAAAGAAAAAAAATTGCGTCGATCCCTTCGGCATTCCCCCTCAAGTGGGGCGCCTCAGGCGCTGGGCAATAAACCCAGCCCTGCCTGGAGAGAAAGCCCCCTGGGATCGACGCTATTAATTGTACTTTACCGGTCTAGTGGTCGAAGCACACTGGACCCCCAGCTGGGCCGGGTATGTAAGGTAAGTATTACAGCAGTACTGGAATAAGTGTGCTGGATATCAAAATGACTACTTTGAAGAAATTTTACGTTTTTATTAATTTCTGTTGGTAGAAATTGCTTCAGTGTGTATATACCCAACCATTCCTGGTGGTTCACTGGAACCTGGGTGACAGCAAGTCTCTTCTAATCTCCGGTATTCTTCTCTGTATTCTTGCCGATTTCAACAATGCTGTTGTTTGTATGGTTTCGATTCTTCTTCTGATTTCCAATTTACCCAAAATCTTTTACAAACTTTTGGGAACCGTTCCAAAGGCACCAATTACAATTGGGACGACATTTACCATCACTTTCCACAGTTTTTTCAGTTCTCCGGCAAGGTCTAATTATTTGTCTATTTTTTCGTTTTCTTTTATTTTTACTCTGTGATCCGCCGAGATATCAAAATCCACAAGATGACAAGTTCTCCCCCCCCCTGTTAATTAATACTAGGTCTGATCTCCTAGCCGGGATAAGGTGATCCAAGAGGATTTTAAGAGTCTCGTTCTTTTGACAGATTCCGGTTTGTGCATATACTATTTAGTAGAATGGTGAAAATTAAATTTCTTTTTAGCTCAGTCGGTAGAGTGTTTGACAAGGAACTACAAGGTTCTTGGTTCGATGCCAGCCCTCGCCAACCCAGCGTATGAGTAGCACAGGGATCTTTGCGGTAAAGTAAGGAGCTGATGGTAGGTGTGACGCTCCACCTCAGACGCCTAAACAATCTCATTAGTCTAACACTAGTGAAAAGGAAATAGACTCCTTTGCTGTCTGGCTGATACTGACTTTAGGCCACCCCGACGACTTTACTTTACTTATTATTATTATTATTATTATTATTATTATTATTATTTATTTATTTACTTCTTTTGAGTTTTCACATCAGCGTTAGCTGATGGCCTTTCACTGGAGTCTGAGTGAAGCAAGTCTCCTCATGTCTCCAGGACTCTTCTGAGTATTCTGGCAGATAGCAGCAGTGCAGTGTTCTGGATGGTATCAATCCTTCCTCTGATTTCCAGACTTTTCAAACCCTTTTCCAATCCTTTTGGGATCGTTCCAAGTGCACCAACTACAATTGGTATCACTTTTACTTTCATATTCCATAACTTTTTCAGTTCTCTGGCAAGATCCAGATATTTGTCCATTTTTTTCATTTTCCTTTAGCTTCACCCTGTGATCTGCTGGCACTGCAAAATCCACCAGTTGACAAGTTCTTTCTTTTTTGTTAATCAAACTAGGGTCTGGTGTTCTTGCTGGGATAAGGTGATCCGTTTTTATTTCAAAGTCCCAGAGAATTTTATGCGTTTTGTTCTCAAGAACAGATTCTGGTTTATGCATATACCATTTTGTTGTATGGTCAAAATTTTTTGCATAATTCCCAGTGGATCACCTTCCCAACCCAGTCATGTCTAGTTTTGTACTCCCGTTGTGCTAATTTTCTACATTCGCATAGTACATGGTTTACGGTCTCATCTCTATTACCGCAAAGTCTACATTTACTATTTTGTTTGGTCTTATCAATTTTTGCTTTGATATAGTGTGTCCTTATGGCATTATTATGGGCAGCAATTATTAGTGATTCAGTTTCTCTTTTAAGGTTCCTTTTCTTAACCACGTCCAGGTTTTTTATGTGCAACCTCTCCGATTTGTCGTTTGAAGCGTCCGTATATTTGTTTTTCTTCCCATTTTTGTTTTCTATTCTTTGTTGTTTTTCTGTTTGTATTATTATTATTATTATTATTATTATCAAATATGAATAATCACTTGAAACTATAATATTTACTCATTATAAATAGCCGAACAAGAATTGATGTATCAAAAAACCAACCAACCAACCAACCAACCAACCAACCAAATTATTACTATTAAATAAGAATACTTGAGACCAATGAAATATGTCTAAACCAATGTTAATTATTTTTAAATAGTAATAGTTACTTGAAACCATAATATTTACTCGGCTTAAAATTGCCCAATGAGGATTGACGTATCGAAAAAGTAAGCAAGCCGAGGCGTTAGAATACATCGACTGCACCTCTGCAGAGGGGTAAGACTCCCCCAATGGGGCCACCCGTTGGCCGTGGGTGCGATCCGTGATGCTTAAGGATTGAACCCAGGTGGCTGAGCAGTCCATGACATGCAACACTCCACTTAGGCCCTTACTTAGACTAGATGGGCGGTCAGAGAGGCCCCGTAAAACAAAACAAACAAAACCAAACCAACCTCTTGAATCCATCGTGAGAAATCGGTTACGCTAACCTAATTTTGAACACTTTTTTTAAAAAATAATAATTTTTTTTATCATACGCAAAAATAAATAAATAAATAAAAAAATAAAAAATAAATAGAATACGGTACTTAATTTTACTAAAAAAAAACAACTTTATCATATTAGAGGAGGATCGAAACCCGTTCGCAGAATTGCTAAACTGCAACGAAATTACAATGACTCCAATGTTTAGATTCCTTTTGTGATCTCCGAAGAATAAACCTTTTTTATAAGAATCTATTTTCTTTTCATTTGAATCCAACGTGTGAAATCAGTTACGCTAACCAAGTTTTGAAAACTTTAAAAAAAAAAAAAAAATTTTCTTATCATACGCAAAAAAAAAAAAAAAATTAAAATACAGTACTTCATTTTATTTAAAAAAAAACTTTGTCATATTAGAGGAGGATCGAAACCCGTTCGCAGAATTGCTAAACTGCAACGAAATTACAATGACTCCAATGTTTAGATTCCTTTTGTGATCCCGAAGAATAAACCTTTTTTCATAAGAATCTATTTCGTTTTTCTCTTGAATCCAACGTGAGAAATCGGTTCACGAAGTAAAATAATCCAATCATACCTACGCTTTGTACGGAACTACTTTCCCGAAAAAGGTATCACCATGAATTTCACTTACCTGATATAATATTTTCACATAAAAATGCCAAGTAAATGAAACTATTTAAAACTAAATCTTTGGGGTTGTTTAAAAGCACAAGGTAATCTAAAAAAAAAAAGGGTGGCCTGTCATTTCCCCCAAAAAGGTGTGTTAAAATGGAGGGTATATCCTGCGAAGGAAAAAGATGGGGTAAGAAAAAAAGAAAAGGGGATAAAGAAAATTGTGTAGCCATATGATAATGAAAACGTCCCCTTTATTTTTTTTAAACAGCTTTCGCTTTTTTGACTTTTTTTTCTCTTTCGACCCTTCCTTTTGACCTACTTCCTGTAATAAACGTCAAACAAATGTTTTCCGCCAGATGCCCACTTCCGATGGGGGTCTCCACGTTTTTTGTCATTCACGGTAGAAGAAGTGGGAGGGGGGGACAGTTGTTTAGACATTTCAGAACCCTTTTCTCTTTCGCCCCAAAACATCCAATACAGCTGCTGCTGCTGCTAATTCTCTCACCTTGGCCAGTTTGTGGTCCACGCCGTCAGCCATTTTGTCGAAACAGCCGTAATGAACCTTGCTTAAAGCCGGGAACACGGGCTAGTTCAGTTATGCTGATAGCTTTTTGGTTTAGTGTGTCCTGGGACGCATATATTTGCTTTGAATAAGTCCTCGGGAAAATTAACGGGTCCCAACTAAAATTTCTAATAAATTGTAGTGTCTTTATTTGTGATCTGGGGAAACGACTAAAGCCGTCTGACCCCTACCTTGTAACTTATCCTGTGTAATTCGTTTCTAAGAAACTATTGAATTGTATTTACAGTTAGCTTGAAATGACGAAGGAAGAAAAGGGGAAGACACTGGGACACTGCGTCCTTTTAGATTTTTGCGCGTTAGGAAACACAGGCACATGTCGATTGGTCGCAGGGGGCATTTCCGACCACCTGTCTAGCCCAAGTAGGGGCTGAAGTGAAGTGTTGATTGCCATGGACTGCTCAGCCAACAGGATTCCCTCATTAAGAATCACAGCTCGCCAGCCATGGCCAACAGGTGGTCTCATAGAAGAGGTCTTACACCTCTGCAGAAGTGCAGTCTGAGCACTCTACAGCCCCAGTCGACAGGACGAGGGTATACAGGCCAATATAAACATTACGGGTGTTTTTACACAATATCAGGATCTGATAGCGAGACGAGTTCTGGAGATCCGGAGAGTGTGGAGTCACCACTTCAGTGTCATTATTCCCAGTTCCACCATGACTCGGAGTGGTAGTACCTGTTAGGATTCCATCTATGGATCAAATAGAAATATTTAATCTTTTAATAAGGACTAGAAGCAACTACACGGCGTCGCCTGGGCAGAAGGGGGACAAAAAGTTAGTCTTGCAGATCCATTATTACTGAATTGTAAGTTGAATACTCGCAGGATTCCCCATTAAAACCTCATGTAAAATGCACAGAGGCACCACGCATCTAGTCTATCTTTTTTTGGGGTGAGAGACAGAGAGGGCATCCCAGGCTAGGTTTAAATACCAGCTAGTAGTGTCACCCAGTGGCAAAACCTGGCGGTAAGGGAAGATAATGCTTTTAGACATCCTAGCAGGGACAGACAATCACTCTAAGATAAAGCGAGAATTCTTCCAAGCTGTTGCCGCTGCAGGGTTACTGTTTGGACTCTAACGAATTTTTTAGAGAAAAAGGTTAGATGGAAATTACATAAGGGTAATGCATGCTGTTTTGAACAAATCCTGGAAGCAGCACCCCACAAAAAGAAGCTGTATGGCCACTAACTTCCTATCACACGAGCCACCCAAGTAAGACAAACAAGACATGTTGGACACTGCTGAAGAAGCAAGTGAAGGTCAACTAGCAAAAATCTACATCAACCAGTTCTGTGGAATTCTGGATGCCGTGTTGAAGATTTGGAGAGAGAGAGAGAGAGAGAGAGAGAGAGAGAGAGAGAGAGAGAGAGAGAGAGAGAGAGAGAGAGAGACAGACAGACAGACAGACAGACAGACAGACGGGGGATAATCGGAATGACTGCAACTTGGTGATGATTATTATTAGTTACCGTATTTGACGGCATATAGGACGCACTTTTTTCCAAAATTTTGGCTAAAAAAATTGCCCTGCGTCTTATACATCGTACGTGAAGTTTGAGACCTCCTGTGGGCCTAGGCTAATCTTCTCTCCCTAACCCAACTTACGCCCAGTACTTATACCTACCCTAAACTCAATGCATCCTTATATTTTTTTGCTTTTATACAGCTATGTTTATGCTTGTGTAATGCACAGCTAAACTGTTTCCAACAATATATGCTTAAATACACTAAAAACGTTTTTTCCTGAATCTGACCTGCTGAAATCGGGGTGCGTCTTATATGCCCGTGCGTCTTATATGTCGTCAAATACGGTCTTGAAACCATACTACAAATTCTGCAGTACAAATCTCTCACTTTCTCGCTAAGATGAGGTTTTTCTACGAACGGGACATTAGACAAGATGCACCGGATGACAAGGCGAGACAAGTAGTCCGCCCTTAGCAGCGTGGTCGGACTATACTGTCTTGAATTCCTACCTTACACATAGAAACTTAGCAAAACAATGTTTAACCCTTTGACGGTGGTGTGCAGTTTGAGTTAAATTCCTAGCGCCGTGCCGTGTGCAAATATCAACGAATTCCGAGCACCGTGCCGTGTATATAGTCAAATACCAAACAACATTTTGACGGCCAGATAACACTGTCATCTATCTATCTATCTATCTATCTATCTATCTATCTATCTATCTATATATATATTTACCAACCCCTCCGCACGAGCAGGATGCGACACAAGGTCAATTTCTTAAGCGGAGTTCAACAGATTTGAATTCAGAGTTTTCCTTCTCCTAGACCGGTTGCCTAACCAAGGTTAAAGAGCCAAGTCTTCCCTACTATTTGCCCATAACTGGAGGGAGAGTAGGATTCATACCTTTCCCAAGGGTATTAGCGCTAAGTGAAATGCAATTAGCACGTCCAGGATTTGAACTCGGGGCGACGAGTCCATTTCCCATGACTTCAACCATTACACCATGCGCTTTCTACTAAATATATATATATAAAGGGCAGTTGTGTGTATGTCCGGAGGAAACTTCGAAAATAAAACAATTAACGACAAAGTAAAATAATATATATTATATATATATATATATATATATATATATATAATATATTATATATATATATATATATATATATATTATATCACCAGAGCTTGCCTTTTGAGCAAAAATAATCAAGATTTTATTTATATTTGGGAAGATATTTAAAAATTTAAATTTGAGAAGTAACAGAAGGCAAAGTCATTGTTATTTTGTCTATCTTTTATTTTTGTATTTTTTTTTTTCGCTTTGAAATATAATATTGATTGATTGAATTAATTGCATCATTTTATCTTTTTTTTTAATTGTAAATCATTGAATGGAAATTTCTTACTATATTGTTATATATTTCTGTGGTGATTTTTATGGGGCAACCAGCAAGATTCTCACTCGCGATAAGTAATAATGGATTTGCGAGACTAACTTCTCTCTTAGCCACTTCTAGTACATATATAAAAGGCAGTTGTGTATATGTGTATATGAAACTTCGAAAATAAAACAATTAACGACAAAGTAAATATATGTATACATTCACTATCACCAGGGCTTGGTTTTTTGAGCAAAAATAATGAAGATTTTATTTATATTTGGAAAGATATTTCAAAATCAAAATTTGTATAGTAACAGAAGATAATTGAAATATGATGATGATTGATTGAATTAATCGCCTCATTTATATTGTATTTTTTTTTAATTGTAAATTATTGAATTAAAATTTCTTACTATATTGTTATATATTTATGTGGGGATTTTATGGGGCATAATTGTGATAAGTAATAATGGATCTGCGAGACTAATTAAAAAAAAATCTCACCCTCTACCCAGGCGACGCCGGGTAGCTACTTCTAGTAACTATTTAAAGGAAAACTAGGGGAGTAAACCGCGATAACAAATTCGGAGCCGGAGTCCCTAAGATGGAGTAACGCTGAACTTCAACGTTACACAAAAACTGCCGCGACACTACCGCTGCCAAACTGCATTGGTTTCTTACCTTTCCTTTGGGCCTCAGCGGCAGTGTGGAGAGGAGGGATCTGCTGCTTGGGCAACAGCACATCCTCCATATTAACCCATCCAAGCTATTTTTGGGACATTAGGCCATTTTGGACATTACGCTATGTAGCCCCCCCCCAATTATTTTGGACACTACTCCATCGTCTTTCGCAAACGGAAGGATGCCAACAATATTTAAAAATGGTGTAATGCAGTGACAGTCTAAATATCAACACTTATTAACAAGTTAAGATTAGTATTATCTGCGTTATTCTCATCTTCATTGTTATCTGTACAACGTTTTGGCCGATATGCCCTCCGGCCTTCTTCGGGTATTTATTTTTGAACTCGGTAACCTTCTCGGACTCGGGAACCTTCTTTTCGAACTGAACGTTCTACAGATAACAATGAAGATGAGGACAATAGTCCGAATAACGCAGATGATACTAATCATTAAGCCTCATCTCAAACATTCAGAGAAAAAGTTAAGATTTTATATTATTTAAATCATAAAAAAATATACGGTGGTACCTTGACTTACGAGTTAAATTCGTTCCGCTGCTAACACAATTTCCTCTAGCCCTGTCGGTGGGGTTTTAGAATATGACGACTGTACCTCTGCAGAGGAGTAAGACTCCCTCCACAATGGGGCCACCTTCGGCTTTCTGCAAGAACTGACTGTAAATGCCATCAAGAGGGCGTGGTTTCAAGCACTTGTTCTAATTATTTATACAAGCCGAATTCTAAAGTTTAATATATACAATTATACATACATTATTTATTCATTTATACATCCCGCCCTATTGGCTGGGGCGTTAGAATACACGGATTGCGCCTCTGCAGAAGGGTGAGACCCTTTCCAATAGAGCAACGTGGTGGTGACTGAGCAGTCCATGACAAGCAATACTCCACTTTGGTCCTTACTTAGGCTAGACGGGTGGTCAGAGAGGCCCTCCCGATCAATTGGCTGGTCATGTCAAGCCCCAGCACCTATATGATTGCCCCAACCCTATTGCCCCTATGGCAAGCCCCAACTCTTTTTATCATATGGGTGCTAGAAGGCGGTGTCTGAGGGTCTACATGTCCTTGGAATGACGTTAAACTCTATCTGATGGTGAAGTTCCATTTCTGGAGGTTTGGGGAATGTGGAGCACCCTTTGAACACCATTGCTCCTTTGTCCAATTTAACCCGAGTGGTAGTACCTATTAGGGTTCGATCTATGGGTTAAATAGAAAATGTGTTTATAAAAAAATTGAGTATCCATTAAGAATGAATTTATTTTAAAACTTTGTTAGCATTAAATGACCCACTGAGGTTGATACGCCGTAAAACAAAACAAAACAAAACAATCTCCTCGTATATCAAATCAATTTTTTCCATTGAAATTAACTGAAATGCCATTAATCCGTTCTAGCCCCCCCCCCACAATACTTAATTTTTATGTTACGTTTTTTTAAAT
Organism: Doryteuthis pealeii; assembly: GCA_023376005.1. Taxonomy (NCBI): domain Eukaryota; kingdom Metazoa; phylum Mollusca; class Cephalopoda; order Myopsida; family Loliginidae; genus Doryteuthis; species Doryteuthis pealeii. The sequence goes on from CM042163.1 coordinate 66,710,202, forward strand.
TAGAAAAAACACTGTATTGTATGTATTATACAGTGCATTTTTATTTTAAAAATAAAATAGGGTAATTTGTGAGGTACTAGAACTGATTAATTGCATTTCAGTTAATTTCAATGGAAAAAAAATGATTTGATATACGAGGAGATTGAGTTAGGAACGGAACAAATATTTAAAAAAACAATAAAATAGAATGTAATGAATTATGTGCTGTAATGTATTTTAATGTTTATTTTTTTAATAAATAATATTTTTCTTTGGCGTAATGTATTTAGAAACTTAAATGTTTTAGTGCATAAGCGTATTTGAAGCTCGCTCGTATCTCAAATTTTAGCTCACAACTCAAAACAAAAAATCGACCTAGTGACTGCTCGTAAGTTGGAAACATTTTTTTTCAACGTAATTATGGTGCCATGCCGGCGGCATCAATCGTGGGAAAATTTCACGCGAAATTTTTACAAAACTTAAAAGTCAATTTAACCCCCTGACGACAGCAGAAAAGTTTGCATTAGCGGATCAAAAGCACCATTTGCGTTTTCTTAAAAATCACCTTGAATTATCAACCCTGTTACTATTATTACTGTTACTACTAATATTGCTACGATTATCATTAATATTACTAATAATTATTATTACTATATTATTATTATTACTACTATTACTATTACTATTATTATTATTGCTACTCCGGGTTAGCTCAGTCGGTAGAGCGTTCGGCTAGAAACCACAAAGTACCTAGTTCGATACCGGCCCTCGCCAACTCAGCGTATGGGTAGCACAGTGATCTGTGCGGTAAAGTAAGGAGCTGATTGTAGGTGTGGCGCTCCACTTCAGACGCAAAAACAATCTCCTTGGTCTAGCGCTAATGAAAAGGGGATATACTCCCTGGCTGATAGCGACATTAGGCCACCCCGACGACTTTACTTACTTATTACTACTACATTTATCATTACTATTATTATTACTACTAATATTATTAGTATTATCATTAATATCACTACTATTATTCTTATTGTAACAAATATTATTCTTTGATTATTATTTTATTATTATAATAACCAGTACTACCATTTCTACTATTAGTAGTAGTATTTATATCATTATTATTTTTATAATTTTTCTATTATTATTATTATTATTATTATTATTTCAAAAATACTAATATCGCTACTATTATACGTACTAGTATAATTTTATCTTTTTTCCTTTCATGGGAAAATTATGGTTAAAGTGCAGCAATTTTTAAGAGTTGGAATTGTGTTATAGGCTGAGGTTAGAAGTCAAATCTCAGAAAGTTTGACACTGGGGAGCTCACCCAAAATGCCCCCGAATCAGAAAAATCGTATAAAATGCTAAAATACTGAGATTTAGCCAAATTTGTGCTGTTAAAACAAAATAGCCGACAAATTGACTTGATTTTTCCCATGGATGTTTATATTCTAGGAGAAAATGCAAGAATTTGTAAATAAATACACTAGTAACTACCTACGTGTGTCACGCCCTGTCATCACATTAGATAAATAATTGACCATTCCATTTTGAATCATAGGGTATGAATACATGTGTTCAAATGTTATGCCCTGTTATCATCTCGGTTAAATTATGGACTATATCGTTGTAATAGTGAGGGGAAAAAAAGGGAAGAAAAAGAACGTGCAACACGTCAAAGGGAAAAGGTCAAATATAGAAAGAAAGAAAGAAAGAAAGGTAAGATAAGAAGCGATAGAACTTATCGTCTGTTTCAATGTAATAGAAAAGAAGCAGAAAAAAAAGAAAGAAAAAATGAGAAAAAATAGAAAAGAATTTCGCTGGAGATTATTATACATATTGAACTATTTAGCAATAGCTCTTAATTATGAATTGATCCCATCACAAAACGGTCACAATTTTCATAAACTGTGCTCGTATTTAACACAACATATGCTCTGAAGATTTTTAACAAATCGAAATATTGCAATATCAGCAAAATAGATAACTTTATTTGAACAACATCTGTGTTTTTCATATTATCTTACCCTATATACACCGTCGGATTCATTTCCTGAGCTCTTAAATAAACATATCAAACGGGGTAATTATCAAATTATCATACTGTCGTATATCCACAGTTCACGCTAGTCAAAGTTGATAGGTTGTAGTGTTTGGTTGTGAGAGAATATAAAATTGGCTATATTCGAAATTTAAGATTATCTGAAAAAGTTACAGAATATTTGTTATTGAGGCCGTGGTGTAAGGGTTAGAGCCGTAGGAAATGGAGTTCAAATCCTGGACGAAGCTACAGTTCGCATAACGCTAATACCCTTGGGAAATATATGAATACAACTAATATCCCCCCAGTTATGGGTAAATAGTAGGACAGAGTGGGATCTGTAACCTTCGTTAGACAACCAGTCTAGGAGAAGGAAAACTCTGAATTCAAACCAGTTAAACTCCGCTTGGGGTGGTCACTGCTAGAATAGGCTCAATCCTAATTACTGATCTATGTCACTATTTTTTTTTTTTGTAATGCATGTAGTATAATGGTTAGGAAGATAGATTATCAAACCATTCATAATGAGTACGATTCTCACCAGGAACTTCTTTTTCTCTTTTTTCTTTCCTGTCTCAAAAAAAGTGGCCTTTTTTTTTAATGTGTAACGCTTCTCACTGGCGTTTCAATAGAATAAAAGTTGTGCAAAATCCTCTGAAAATTTAAATGTCTCAAAATATTTTACATAAATGCGGTTGCATAAGATTATTGTCAAGTAATTCTGAGGGGATGAATGGATAAGTCACGTGGGAAGTTTGCAAAAAAAAATGTCTCGAAGTCTTCAAAATACCAAAGACGATGCATTTGCATTTGTGTCTTTTTTGTGTAATTTGGATATGAGTTTGAGTTTAAAAGAAATGGTACCCAATCCATTCGTCACGGACAGATGTGACACAAGGTTTCTACAATGGGGTATTCAGCGAGGATCGATTTGAATTCGAGTTTGAAAAAAAGTATTTCGATGGAAAATCTTACCTTTCATGAGGTAAATAATATCTTTTAATGACTTTAATGAGTCCAAAATAAAAAAAAGGCTAAGACTGAAAAAGATGCCGTTTTGGTTTTTTTCTTTGTTTAATGGCATATCAACCATAGTGGGTTATTTAATGCCAAAGCCATCCTTGTTGAGGAAGAGTAAAAAAAATTCAAGTTACTGGAGAGGGATATTGTCGGTATCAACTTGAGAGTGAGGGAGTATATACCGTTTTTACTAAGGCTAGACGAACGAGATTGTTTTTGCGCTTGGAGTGGCGTGGTATACTACCATGAGCTTTCGTCTTTACCGCATAGATCCAAGCCATACTTCTCATGGACCGGTATCGAACACGGAAACTTGTGGTTCCGAGGCGAATGTCCTATTTAACCTATAACTAGCGGTGGTGGTGGTGATGGTTTGTTTGTGTCATACCTTTCCCAGGGGTATTAGTCTGAAAATGAAAGTAAGAGCATGCTGGGAGTTTTAACACGCTTACAACAATGCTGTAGTCCAGTACGTCAGCCACTATGTCATGGGAATCCTCCAGGTTTGATTTGGTTTAGTTTCTTTGTTTAATAGCATATCAACCTTCGTAGGTTTTTAATGCCAAACCATCCTTGTAGAAGAACAGTAGTGGTGATATTTAACCAATAGTTGGGGGAATAAGGGGTTCATACTTTTCCCAAGAGTATTAGGTTTGGTTTGGTTTCTTTGTTTAATGGCATATCAACCTTAATGGGTTATCCGAAAAAGTCACGGAAAATGTATATTTTGGAAGTGTGTGGTGTAATGGCTAGAGTCATAGGAAATGGAAACGTCGACCCGAGTTCAAATCCTACAGTTCACATAATGCTAATACCTTTGTAGAAGCCATCCTTGTAGTGGTACTAATTAACCCATAGGTGGGGGAATGAGTGGTTTCATACCTTTCCTAAGAGTATGAGACCGAAAGTGAACATAATAGCACGACTGGGGTTTGAACTCGCTTACTACAATGTCACAGTACAACATGTTAGCCATAACACCACGAGGCCTCTCCCCCCACCCCAAATGTACTGTAACACAGCCCATGCGATTTTGTGTCTGATATATAGATGAATAAATAATGTATGATCTTATTTGTATATATTAAACTGTAGAATTCGGGTAGTATAAATAATTAGAACAAGTGCTTGAAACCACGCCCTCTTGATGGGATTTAGAGTCAGTTCTTGCGGAAAGCCGAAGTGGGGACCTTTTGAAATTGAAGTATGTATTTATTAAAACATGTCCTAGTGAAGCAATGTAGGAGAAAACTAAATGAATTACTCTTGATGTTAGGTAAACTGGAGTTGCGTAAAATTTATATGTCCATGTTTTGTGTTTTGTTAAGATTGACAAATATCGTCAATGGTTTGCATTTGCGGTTCGGGACATTAACTCGTAGGGGTGTGGTTTGTATATAAAAATTACATTAATACTGTATGGGACACAAAATATAGACACACACACACACACGCACACACACTTGGAAGTACAGTATATATATATATATATATATATATATATATTTATATATATATATAATATATATAAGAAATTTGAAAAACGAAATGTTCCAAAATAAGATGAATTTATTTATGCAAATAAGTCGACGCTTAAATGTTTTGGTTTATTTTAAACCTTCCTCGGGACTGCTTATGGTATGAAAATTAATGGATGTTTTTATAAATGACAAGAGCTAGAAAAATATTTATAAAATGTTTGAAAAACTAAGTGTTCCAAAATAAGATGAATTTATTTATGCAAATATATATAATAACTTATATATATCCATTTGTTCCTTAATATATATATATAATATATATATATAATATATATACAAACATATTTATATATATATATGTAGTTTGAGTAAATAGTAGACAAACTGGGCTGTTTAACCTTGGTGGCAACCTGTAAAAGAGAATGAAAACTATGAATTCAAAACTGTTCAAAATTGACATTGTGCCATATCCTTCCAATGTGATGGGGTTGGTAAATGCACCCCCCACACACATGCATATATATATTTTTTGTTGAGAATATGTGCTTAATTGAAGTCATACCCAATTTAAAATTTAATTAGTTACAATTAAATGAATTAGGCGTGAATATTGGTTTAAATGTAAGGCGCAAACAAATCGAGAAAAAGTCAATCTCTGTATGTACATTTCAGCCTATTAGACCTCATCAGCAGAGTTATAGACAGGGCAGTGCTTTGTGCGTGATTCGACCCTAACTATCAGGCTGACAGGCGGGGACTCTAACCATTACACAAGCTGGCTTATCCAGATTTTCTCGTTTATTTTAAACTGATATATATATCGCACTTTTTTTATTGACTTACAGCACGACAGTATGAAGTGTACAAAAATCTGTTTGAGATGCGCTATATATATATAATATATATATATATATATATATATATATATATATATATATATAACAAAAGGGAAGCAGTTTGGGGCATCCAGCTATTCAGTAGAAATCGATTTGCAAGAACTAACTTGCTAACCATTACAATAGGATGGGACGCCCGTATATATATATATATATATATATATATATATATATATATATACTAAAAACATGCAAGCACCATAAAACAGGCGTCCTATCCTATTGTAATGGTTAGCAAGTTAGTTCTTGCAAATCGATTTCTACTGAATAGCGAATTTGACCCTCGCTGGATGCCCCAAACTGGCACCCTCTTGTTACATCCTACGATAGCGAATGGGTTCGGTAAATACCTTCTAGCACCATAAAACAATTAACTACAAAACATAACAATAGCATTGATAAATTCCTATTCCCCAATATACGAATAATCCCTACCAATAATACTAAAATCCTCTATAAAAAAAATACAATAAGAAAATGCCTACAAATCCAAAACTACCACGAATAAAATATCATTTGACACCGGCACCGATTAATATTAATATATTAATTGAGTATTAATTAATCACTTATATATTAAACATCTTTAAAAACTAAGGCATTAACTATAACACATCCCAACTGAATAACCTCGCAACACAACCCCCCCCCAAAAAAAAAAACCCAAAAAAAAAAAAAAAAAAACAAACAGAACAACCCAAATAATCTCCCTGAAGTAGATCATGGACGCGGTCGAAAGTGCTACCCCCCCCCCAAAAAAAAAATTGAAAAGCTGCTAAACCAATGGTTCTCAACTTTTTTTTTTAACCTATCGAGCCCCTTTTAATCCTATGGTGGGCCTCCCATAGACATGTTTTAAAATCCTATTGTATTTTTATAGTTAAATACATTTTACTTGCTTGGGTCCCCAAAAATGTTAGATGGTCCCTGGGGGTCCATATAGACCCCGGTTGAGAACCACTGCGTTAAACGATTCTTTGGTTGGATTTTACGGCATGTCAACCCTTGAGTTATTTTATGCCGAAGAGGACATTTTGTTTTATTCATTCCTGTTGTGTATTCAATTTTTTAATACTCTTTTGTTAAAACACATTTTTTAAAATCTATTTCACCACGAGATGGGAGCCTAACAGGAACTACCGCGCCGGGCCAGAGTGGACATGGAAGTAATGACAATGAATGGGGTACTATGCACTCCCCAGAGCTCCAGAACTGGAATCTCACCATGCTGTTTAACGTCATACCCAGAACAACCTCTAGCAAATATATGATGGGGGAGTCTTACCCTATGCAGAGGTGCAGTCGGTGTTGGTTCCATTGTAGGTTGTTGGTCTTAACCATCTGTCGTGATACAGTTGGCGTATTCTGCTGCCCCAACCGACAGGGCGGCCGCTAATTAGACAAAGAAAATCAACGTTTTTTCTTGGTTGTATAAGTAGAGTGTTCGGCTAGAAATATATATATATATATATATATATATATATATATATATATATAATATATGAGAGAGAGATAGATAGATTCTTAAAAAAAGATTGAGATAAATAGATAGATAGATTTAAAAAAGACTCAGATAGATAGATAGATAGATAGATTAAAAAGACTGAGATAGATAGATAGATTCCCTAACTGAGTAAGAAGGCCCGGACAAAGCATTTCCGAATTGTCTTAATTTATTCCCCGATTCCCAGACGGGGCAATATATAGATAGTTTTTTTTTAAAAAGACTGAGATACATAGATAGATAGATTTTTAAAAAGACTCAGATAGATAGATAGGTTTTAAAAAAAGACATAGATAGATAGATAGGAAAAAGACTGAGATAGATAGAGAGATAGATAGATAGATAGATAGATAGATCGAAAAAGACTGAGAGATAGATAGATAGATAGATAGATCGGAAAAAGACTGAGAGATTGATAGATTGATAGATAGATAGATAGATAGGAAAAAGACTGAGATAGATAGATTTAAAAAAAGACTCAGATAGATAGATAGATTTTAAAAAAAGACATAGATAGATAGATAGATAGGAAAAAAGACTGATATAGATAGATAGATATATAGATAGATAGATCGGAAAAAGACTGAGAGATTGATAGATAGATAGGGATAAGTCTGATAGATAGATAGATAAGAAAAAGACTGAGATAGATAGATAGATAGATAGATAGATTCCCTAACTGAGTAAAAAGGCCCCGGACAAAGCATCTCCGAATTGTCTTAATTTATTCCCCCGATTCCCAGACAGAGCAAGAGGTGCCAAACCACAACAATTTCACACCGTCATATTTCCTCAACTGATCCTAAGTGGTTCATAATGTCTTCAATAGACCTGATTATAAGGCCAATGATTGTGCTTAGTCAAAGTCATTCAATCAAAGGGAAGATATCAATACATTGCACAATGGATGTGTCAGCCCGTACAACTCAGAGCCAAACGCCATTTCATAATAGGAGTGAGTATGAGCGCAACTCAAATATGACCTTGTTTTTCGTGGCGGGAAGTAAAATTGCGACATAGAAAAAAAAAAAAAAGAAAAAATGTACAGTTTCCCGCGGAGACGATCACCCCCACCCCAACCCCGGCCTGGTACGTTTCTGTTTACCTTCCATCATTATTCCGCTTTTCAGTCGCAAGTGCTGAAGCATTGATCCAGAGTTTATGGTGCTGCATTAAGTGCTATGCCAAATGTTTGCTTAACATGAGACTCATCACTATGGGGAGGCCCATCGACTAATGCCGTCCTTATAAAGAAACCAAATAAATAAACACACACACACACACACACACACACACACACATACATATATAATATAATATATATATGAATAATTTTTTGTTAGTATGTAATAGGAGACATACGCGTTTTATCCGTTGTTTTGGAAGCATTATACAAACCAGGCTTTTTAAAAAATGGCGTCGTAAGGGTGCAGAAGTTCTGGGTACTAGAGAGAAAAAAAAGGGTCAGGAGTGAGAGAAGAGAAGATGACTGTGGGAATTTTTTAATTTTTTGGGGCTGGGTGGGGTGAAGATCTTGCTTTCAGTTGAAAGGAGTCCCGTATCAGTTCGTGCAACCGTGACTTACCGTTCCTGGTCAGTGACACAATGTTTTTATATTTCTTTTCTTTTTTTCTGACGAAATTCATTCAAAAGAATATCAATTTGCATAACCTACAATATATATATATATATATATATATATATATATATATATATATATATATATATATACCAACCCCTCACACGAGCAGGATGTGACGCAAGGTCAATTCTTAAGCGAAGTTCAACAGGTTTGAATTCAGAGTTTTCCTTCTCTTAGATCAGTTGCCTAACCAAGGTTAAAGAGCCCAGTCTGCCTTACCATGTATCCATAGCTGGAGAGAGAGAGAGAGAGAGAGAGAGAGAGAGAGAGAGAGAGAGAGAGAGAGAGGATTCGACCTTTCCCAAGGTATTAGCGCTAAAAATACAATTACTTCATTCAGGATTGAAACTCGGGCGACGAGTCATTTCCCATGACTTTATATATATATATATATATATATATATATATATATATATATATATATATAATCCAAAAGTCCAGAGAAGAAATCTTCCTTACGACACAAGAGTTTTATTTAAAAAACCTGTCGCAGTTTGAGAGCTCAATGTGTGCTCTTAATGTTAGAGTCACAGAGCAAATATATAAGTAAAGAAATAACAAAAGACTTAGAGATTTAGCATTATAGTCTAAGCTCCCTGAAATAGACTATAATGCTCAATCTCTAAGTCTTTTGTTATTTCTTTACTTATATATATATGTGTGTGTGTATGTGTGTGTGTGTGTGTTGTGTGTGTATTTGGGCAGCATTGTTTCATTTATACATGTAGAATTAAACAAAAGGCATGTCTCCTGTTTAACGATTTTATCAACGATCTTTTCAAGCTTTCATGCCAACTTCTTTTCTACTTTTGGATGGAATCCGTGGATTAGTTACTCTCACAAATACGAACTTGAAAAAAAAAAAAAAAAAAAAAAAAAAAAAAACTGGAACACAAACACATTATCCCTGATGATGGCACTTCGAAGTGCCGAAAGTACTTGGGATAAAAACTTCGGTGTATACTAAGTCACACTGATAATTTACACAATTAATTAATTTCAACCAATAATGATGAAATGTAATCAACTTCGTCCAGGATTTGAACTCGGACTGACGTGTCCATTTTCAACGAAAATGACCGTTACGCCAAATGCACCTCCAGTGTTTCCTCTTGTATTTTTGAGAAATGATATGCTTATGCAAAATAATAAAGTTTTCAGATAACTATGGGGTGGTAAGAGGCTTTGGTGTTTTAAGGTTTAAAAGTAGTCGGATATTATTAGGCTTTTGCTTTAACTCCAAAGGCTGAAAGGGAAGGAATTTAAGGAACGAAAAAGAAAGAGACAAAGGCAGAAGATAGTTTTGTGACTTGGGTTTTATTCACCGGTCATAGCCGCCCGTGGCAAGGGGATATCCCCCTGGCCGAGGAAGCGACTACACTCAGTTAAGGCCTAAATTCGAATGGGGTCGGAAGTCTGTACTTTTTCTCAGATATGCGCAGAGAATTCTTCCGGTGAAGGCTCGTGGGAGTTTGTTTTATTTTTTTATTTTATTTTATTTTAATTTTAATCCCAACATAACATTCGAATTACTTCCTGAAGAAATTGTTTACACTTTTGCCATATTTCCGCTTTGAGTAAGTCAACTTCCTGGTTTTCTGAGCATGCGCAATGGAAAGTTTGCTTTTTCCTTTTCTTTCACTTTTTCTTTTATCTATTTTTTTTTTAAAGCCTTAACATAATCTAAAACGGAAGCTAAGATTAACACATTAGTAGACTATGATTAACACTCGTGTATTTGTATATGATACAAATTGTAGACATTAAAATCTTTATTTCATTTATGTATAGTATTTAAACATTAATCAATTAACATATCATTTAAATTCATATCACATATCAACTTCTTTCTGGAAGTTTTTACTTTTCTTTTCTTTCTCTTTTCCTATTTTTCTATGTTCACTGTCCTGAAATGTATACTTTTTTTTTTCTAAGTGCAAATGGAGGTACGTGGTGTAATGTATAGAGGCATAGGAAATTGACTCGTCGTCCCGAGTTCAAATCATGGACGAAGCCACAGTTCACATAGCGCTAATAACCTTGGTAAAGGTTTGAATCCAACTATTCTCCCAACAGCTATGGGTAAATAGTATAGAAAACTGGGGTCTTTAGCCTTGGTTATGCAACCAGTCTAGGGGAAGGAAAACTCTGAATTCAAACCTGCTCACTACTAGAATAGGCTCAGGCCTAATTAGTGATCTATTTCAATTAAAAAGATATTTCATTTCTGTAGAGTATTTAAATGTTGATCAATTAATATATTTAAATTCAGATCACATAATATCAACTTCTTTCTAAAATTGTTTTGTTCCTATCTATCTATCTATCTATCTATCTATCTATCTATCTCAGCCTGTTCCTATCTATCTATCTATCTATCTATCTATCTATATATATATATATATATATATATATATATATATATATATATATATATATATCAGCATGTTGCTATCTATCTATCTATCTATCTCAGTCTGTTCCCCCCTCTCTCTCTCTCTCTCTATCTATCTATCTATCTATCTATCTATCTATCTATCTATTTATCTATCTCAGCATGTTCTATCTATCTATCTATCTATCTATCTATCTATCTATCTCAGCATGTTCTATCTATCTATCTATCTATCTATCTATCTATCTATCTATCTATCTAGGCCTGTTTCTATCTATCTATCTATCTATCTATCTATCTATCTATCTCAGCCTGTTCCGATCCATATATCTATCTATTTATCTATCTCTTTTTTTCTCATCTCTCCCATTTCTCACTCCGTTCTTTTCCCCATCTCTCTAGTTCTTTGTATCTCTCTATTGACAAATAATATTTTTGCCATCTCACTATTTTTCTACCCTCTTTTGTTATCTCATATCTCATGTCTCACCCCCTCTCTCTCTAAGTTGCTGTATCTCAGTTGCTATACCAGTGTCTATCTATCTATCTATCTATCTATCTATCTATCTATCTATCTATCTATCTATCTATCTATCTATCTATCTATCTATCTATCTCAGTCTTTTCATCTATCTATCTATCTATCTATCTCAGTCTTTTCACATCTATCTATCTATCTATCTATCTATCTATCTATCTCAGTCATCTATCTATCTATCTATCTATCTATCTATCTATCTATCTATCTATCATCTATTCTCAGTCTATCTTCACTATCTATCTATCTATCTATCTATCTATCTATCTATCTATCTATCTATCTCTCAGTATTTTCACATCTATCTATCTATCTATCTACCTATCTATCTATCTCAGTCTTTTATCTATCTATCTATCTATCTATCTATCTATCTAATCTATCTATCTATCTATCTATCAGTCTTTTCATATCTATATATCTATCTCTCTCTCCGTCTCTCTCTCTCTCTCTCTCTCTCTCTCTATCTATCTATCTATCTATCTCAGTCTATTTACAATGATATATCTATCTATCTATCTATCTATCTATCTATCTCAGTCTCTTTACAATTATCTATCTATCTATCTATCTATCTATCTATCTATCTATCTATCTATCTATCTATCTATCCAGTGATTCAATTTTAAAGAAAAATCGCCTACCAAGGGCAATGACACCTTAGTTTAAAAAATATAATGTAAATTCTGAGTTGTGATCGTCTTATCTCTTTTATTGGGCGGTGGTGATGGTGGGGTAGATTCATGACCTCCACAGGGCCATCATTGCTGGGCGTACATTAAACTAACTTAAACCGAATTCGACCTCAGTTCGCTGATTCCATTGTTCGTGCTTTTTAACTTTTCGTCCACCTTCGCAATCCGTACGTGATAATAAAGTTAGTAATCTTGTCAATTGATTCATTTTCCAGCGCCATTTTATGATAGTGTTTTATTTTTTGTTTCTTTACAAGCGGAAGTTGGAGTTGTTAAATTTTATGCTCATTTAATAAAGATGTATAATTAAAAGTAAATGAAAT
>CM042163.1:66730218-66742718 GCA_023376005.1 Doryteuthis pealeii
AGGCGTTGCCTAGGTAGAGGGTTTAAAAAGATAGTCTCACAGATCAATTATTTCTGAATCCTGAATTGGGTAATCACAAGATGTCCCATTAAAATCCCTATGTAAAAAGACCTTGCGTTGATCCAGCCTCTCTGAAATAAATAAAGTAATAATGTCTCCTATTTAGAATATTAAATGCAAAAAAAAAAAAAAAAATCCATGCTGTTATCATTTAAATTTTATTTTTTAATTATCTTCACGAATATGAACCAAATCTGCATGTTTTTTGCTCAAAAAGCAAGATCTGGTGATAGTGAATGTGTATATATATATGTACTTTGTTTTTAATTGTTTTATTCTTGTAGTTTCCTACGGTCATACATACGCACAGCTACCCTTTATATATGTATAGATTAAGTATTCATATCTAATATAATATATCGAATATATACAGTGACTTACGAGTTTAATTACTCCATTTCCTCGTATGTCAAATCAATTTTTCCCTTGATTTAAACTGAAATGCCATTAATCCGTTTCCGCACCCACCCCAAAAAACTATTTTTTTGTTTCGTTTTTTTTTTTCTTTTTTTAGATAAGAAAAATAGCACTGTATTATATAAAAACACAATGAAATGAAATGTTATGAATTATGTGCTGTAATATGTTTTAATATTTATTTTTTCATAAATGATATTTTTCTTTGGTCTAATAAATTCGGAAACTTAGATATTTTTATTGAACTTAGCATAAAAGTATCTGAAGCTCGTTCGTAACTCAGATTTTAGCTCCCAACACAAAGCAAAAAAATCGAACTAGGGACAGCTCATAAATCGGAAAATTCATAAGTTGGGACACTTGTAAGTCAAGGTACTACTGTAATTTGCCTACAAATCTATTTGATCCATAAATGGGACTCTAATGGGTACTACCACTCCGTGTCAGAGTGGACCTGGGAGTAATAGTTCTGGTTTATATACTCTCCTTCAGTAAAAAGTTTTTCCCAAAGGGTCAAAAAGAGGAGTTTTCAAATTTCAAAAGACGAGACCCTAAGCTTTCAAAAAATAGCAAATATAGCTTGGTAACAATTTTTTCCCGGTCCACCTTCTTATCTACCAGACTAGATCTGGCTTGCATACCCACACCAATAAAAACAAGAAAAATCCCCAGGGGGGTCAAAAAGAGGAGTTTTCAAATTTCAAAAGAGGATACACTAAGCTTTCAAAAAAAAAAAAAAAAAAAAAAAAAAAAAGAAAGAAAAAAATTCAAATTTAGCTTGGTAACAATTTTTCCCGGTCCACCTTCTTATCTACCAGACTAAATCTGGCTTGCATATCCCTACCAATAAAAACAAAAACTCCCCAGGGGGTCAAAATGAGGAGTTTTCAAATTTCAACAAATTTTCCCGGTTCACTTTCTTATCTACCATACTATAATAGTAATGGAGGGGTACTCCATACAGATGAGAGCCTCACCACCAGATGTAGCTTAGTGTCATACCCAGGATGCCCCTTTTGGGGAGAGTTTTACTCCTCTGTAGTCAGCTTGTTCTTAATCCCGTTTACAAGGGGGAGCAGATAAAAAGAATGAGAAAGAAGAATTCTCCCGTAAAATATTACCATAGCAACAGAGTTTCTAATTACTTCGTAGTGAGCCAGGTCAATTGATAGACACCATCACCCATAGATAAGTACACACCTTTAAAAAAGAAAGACAAGAAAAGTTTTTTTTCTAAACCAAAGATCCCCATATGATTTTTTGTAGAAATCATACAATCAAAATATGATTAAGTATTATCTATTACTAAACGATTTTAATAAAAACAAACAAATACCCCCCCAAAAAAAAAAAACCAAAACAAAACAAAAACAAAAAAAAATTCCAAAACATTGCTAATGATTCCAATATAAAAAAAGCATTCTAAATGATTTTGATATAAAAAATCATTGCTGAATATTTCAACATAAAAAAGCATTTTAAATGATTTTAATATAAAAAACCATTGTAAATGATGTTAATATAAAAACCATTGTAAAAGCAGTGTAAATGATTTTATTATAAAAAAGACATTGCAAATGATTTTAGTATAAAAAAGTATTGTAAATGGTTTTAGTATAGAAAAGCATTGTAAATGATTTTAGTATAAAGAAAAAGCATTGTAAATGATTTTAGTATAAAAAAACAACCTAAATAATTTTAGTATAACAAAGCATTGCAAAGGATTTTAGTATAAAGAAAAAGCATTGTAAATGATTTTAGTATAAAAAAGCATTGCTAATGATTTTAGTATAAAGAAAAAGCATTGTAAATGATTTTAGTATAAAAAAAGTATTGCAAATGATTTTAGCATAAAGAAAAAACAATTTAAATGATTTTAGTATAAAAAAGCATTGCAAATGATTTTAGCATGAAGCAGCATTGCAAATGATTTTAGTATAAAAAAAGCATTGCAAATGATTTTAGTATAAAAAGCATTGCAAATCTCTTTGATATAAAAAATATTGCAAATGATTTTGATATAAAAATCATTGTAAGTGATTTTACTATAAATATACATCGCAAATTTTCTAGCTCTACAACAAATCGGGTGTTCTTCTACCTATAACAAGAACGTAGAAATTACTCTGAATTATGTCTTTTAAAATGTGTTTGAAACAATTTTAAACTTTTAAGTTTATCTGTCATCTATTTCATGTTTCAATAACAAAAAAGATGTTTGCCCATTTATTATTAACAGGTTGAATTGATTTCTTGGCTGTTTTTACAGCATGTAAATCCCGTTTCTCAGAATTTTTGAGATGAAGTTTGATAATTAGTATTATTTGGATCATTCGGACTATTGTCCTCATCTTCATTATTATCTGTACAAAGTTTCGGCTGATGAATAAAGAGGTAGGAAGGTTCAAATTTCCGTGGTGGCTCCCGATTACGACAAGAAGGTTCCCGAATTCGAAAAGAAGCTTCTCGAGTCCGAGAAGGTTCCCGACTCCGACAAGAAATGCCTGAAGAAGGCCGGAGGGTACATCGACCGAAATGTTGTACAGATAACAATGAAGATGAGGACAATAGTCCGAATAATCCAAATAATACTATGTCAATCCTTATTGGGCTGGAATATTTGTAACCATATAGTTGCTCAGATAAAAAGGTCCCCTTGCCATGGCTACACGCTGGTCTAGACAAGGAAACTGACGGTGTACCTTTCCCCAATGATGCTACCATAGGTAACGACACTAAGCTTGATACTCCATCAGACCAGCCAAATACTAGTCTTGCAATCCGGCAAAACCAAGCAAGGACCACTAGAAAGAGAAACTATAACATAGCTAAGTGGTCCATTGGGGAGAAGAACATAATTCTGTACTGTTTCATTTACTCAGGGCTTAAGAGGTGGGACGGAGAGAAAAAAAAACAGTATTTGAGAAGCAAATACAATCATACACACGCACGCACACATGCACTCACTCACACGCACGTGAGACTGTTTGCATTTCACATAGCGCTAATACCCTTGGAAAAGGTATGAATCTAACTATTCTCTCTCCAGTAATTAGCAGGGTGAACTGCGCTCTTTAACCATATATTATATATACTAGCAAATATCTGCGCCCTCTGGGTGCAAGTATTTAAGTGTTAATGTAATAAAATATTATATTAAATTAGAAAGGCTAATGAAACTAAATAAGAATGCAGATATAAATATTTGAAACAGAGTTGGGGTATAATAATAAAAAAATAAAACGACTGAAACTTACTCTTCTATCACTCCCGTCTTTCATTGCTAAATTTTGCTAATTTTACCATTTAGTTAAAGTAGGAAGAAAATAATATAATTACAGTTATTTCTTATTGTTAATGGATTTCTTTTAATATTTATCCCCAGGATTTTTGCTCATATTCATTAAGATCAAACCAAACAATTAGAAATCAATAATACCAAGTGCATATTTATTAAAATCAAATTTTTAATATCGATATGCAAATTAGCCTTCCCGTTCACACTGTAAACCACTGTTTTCTTGTATATATAAATACAATTGCATGTTATTACTATTACAGTATTAATAGTTTAAAACAACTTTATTAACAAATGAGGTTTAAATCAGAATAAAATCTTGGTGAATGTGACGTAAATGACTAAAAAGGGACTTGAGTAGTAAAATAGTTTCGGTTCCAGAGAGACAAACACACAATCTCCATCATAATAAGATATGCCTCACAAATTCTTTTTAAGTATCAATATGAATTAAATTTTATTTTTTTTATTAAAAGTCAATTTTTGGGGAGAGTAGTAGTCTCGTTTTATTGATGTTATGTGTCTGTAGACCCAGGGGATAAAATTGAATTTCTTTGGAGAAAGGTGCGCCCTTAATTCGCATTTAATACAGCTTATCTTTAAGCGCCAGTATCAAATAACCCATAGAAAGGATGAAATCTAAAGAGATACATATTCAACAATAACACCCGCTTTTTTTTTATTGCTCCCAATAGCCTGACAGTAGTCACATCTATCTCACCTGAGTCGGGTGACCTGTGTTTTCACACTGCGAATTTGTGTCGGTATGCGTAAAAAAAAGGGGACTTAGGATCACCTACTCCGAGTGTAGTCGACCAGATGACCTACTTTTGGGAGCAGCTATCTAAAAACGGTTTTCACTCTACCCTTAGTAATTATAGCGCCCTTCTGGGACCCTTACGCCCACACCAAACTCATCTCACATATACAAATGCGGCTATTAACACCGGTTTTGTTCTAGCGAATTGAAGCGAACCTTTGTATTATTTGCGCCATTTAAAATCCTAAACTACTAAAGGCAAAAGATAAAGGCCCTCATTTAGATAAAGCTATAAAGACCTCTTTTCGCCCCCACCATCGCTAAATGAGGGAAAGCAATTCAGAATTGCGTGTAAATACATATTGATTAAAACGTTTTTTTTCTTTTGTCTTGTCATAAGAAATCTCTTCAAAATTTGTTTTGCCTTAATGTTTTAGCTATGGATACTGCATACACTTCAATAAGCACTGAAGCAGTACCTACCATTAATTATGTACCCAGGGTATGACGCTTAACAAGTATCCGGTGGTAAGTCTCCGGTAATTGAGTTCTGGGGGCTATGGAGTATCCCTTCGTTGATATAGCTTCCAGGCTCTTTCTGACACGGAGTTGTAGTATGTGCTAGGGTCCCATCGATAGGTGATGGTGTTCTGGGGACTATGGAGTATCCCATCGTTGATATTACTTCCAGACTCCTGACACGGAGTTGTAGTACGTGTAAGAGTCCCATCGATATGTGATGGAATTCTGAGGACTATGGAGTACCCCTTCGTTGATATTGCTTCCAGGCTCCTTCTGACACGGAGTTGTAGTACCTGTTAGAGTCCCATCAATATGTGATGGAGTTCTGGGGATTATGGAGTACACCTACTTTGATATAGCACCCAGGCTCCTTCTGACACGGAGTTGTAGAACGTGCTAGAATCCCATCGATATGTGATGGTGTTCTGGAGACTATGGAGTCTTCGTTGATATTGCTTCCAGGCTCCTAACACGGAGTTGTAGTACGTCCCACGATAGGTGATGGAGTTCTGGAGACTATGGAGTACCCCTTCGTCGATATTGCTCCCAGGCTCCTTCTGGCACGGAGTTGTAGAACGTGCTAGGATCCCATCGATATGTGATGGAGTTCTGGTGACTATGGAGTATCCCTACGTTGATATTGCTCCCATGCTCCTAACACGGAGTTGTAGTACCTGTGAGAGTCCTATCGATAGGTGATGGAGTTCTGGAGACTATGGAGTACCCCGTCTTTAATAATGCTCTCAGACTCCTTCTGACACGGAGTTGTAGTACGTCTTAGGGTCCCATCGATAGGCGAAAAAGAACTGTGAGAATAATTAGTATTAGATAGAAATACTTTATACCTTGTAACTGTGTTCAATTTATTTGTATTAAGTATAGTTACTTGAATCTATAATTGTCTACTAAGGACTATTATTATTTATTTGAAAGCACATAATCGCTTGCAAATTATTGGTGTTAGATATCGCAACTTATTCTCACCAAAACTGGGGTTTTCTGAGTATTACATTAAATACCATAGTAACTTGGAAGCGCGTCGTGTAATGGTTAGAGTCGTGGGAAATGGACTCGTCAACCCAAGTTCAATTCCTGGACGATGCTGTGTGTATTTAACAAGACACTAACTTATACCTTTGGGAAAGGTATGAATCGAATTATCCCACCAGCTATGGGCAAATAGCAGCGCAGACTGGGCTATTTAACCATGGCTAGGTAACCAGTCTAGGAGAAGGAAAACTCTGAATTCAAACCTGTTAAACTCCGCTTAATAAATTGACTTTGTGTCGCATTCTGCTCCTGCAGAGAGGGGGATATTTTCCGCTCATCCCACTTATGAGGGCGTGACAAGAACATTTTTATGTGGGCCCACCCACAAACCGAAGCTCATGGGTGGTGGGTGAAAAAAATTGCGTCGATCCCATCGGCATTCCCCCTCAAGAGGGGCGCCTAGGTGCTGGGCAATAAACCCAGTCCTGCCCCTTTAAGTCAAGGGGGCAGGTATTGCCTGGGGGAATCGACACTGTTAATTCAGCACACCGGTCCAGTGGCCGAAACACACCGGACCCCCGAAGGACTGGCTGCTCGTGCAGAGGGGTTGGTAAAATATGTATTAAATACTATAGTTAGGCTTCAGTTTTTGAGTGTTGGGGAGAATGGAGTCATCCCTTTGTTACTCTTACTCTCAAGCACACCCTGACCCGGAGTGGTAGTACTTGTTAGAGTATGAAACGAAACTCAGAACTACTTGTAAATGTGTATTGTTTAGAATGTTTCGTCTTTTGCCCAATCATATGAAATCTCTTTAAAAATTTGTTTTGCCATAATGTTTTTAGCTATGGATACTGCATACACTTCAATTTACGAAAAAAAAAAAAATCACGAAAGTTTTCAGAATGTTTGAATTTCTCATAATTAATACCACTTGTATTCTCTCAATCTAACCATAAATTAACTATTAATATATAAACTTGAAAGTTAGAGTTAAGGGTTTAATAATTTTTGAAAAAGACGGGCCTTAATTGAATAAAAAAAACCTTTAAATTAGGGTGTGAATTGACGAAAATAATAAAATATCAAGCCAAATCTGAATGATAGAAATGAACAACTCTTTTTTAAATTTACTAGCAAATATATGCACCCTCCGGGTGCAAGTATTCAAGTTTTAATGTAATGAAATATCATATTAAGTTAGAAAGGCTAATAAAACTAAATAAGAATACAAATAAAAAGATTTGAAACAGAGGGAGTATAATAAAAGATTTGAAACAGAGGGAGTATAATAAAAAATGGAACAACTGAAACTTACTCTTCCATCACTCTCGTCTTTCATTGTAATTTTTTCTAATTTAAGTATTTAGTTATAAGAGAAAGTAAAGAATAAAATGACAGTTATTTTATCTTGTTAATGGATTTCATTTAAGATTCATTGAAGAGATTGTTGCTTATATTCATTAAAATAAAACCAAACAGTTAGAAATCAATAATACTAAGCAAATATTTATTAAATTCGATTTTTTAATATTAATATGCAAATTAGCCTTCCCATTTACACTGTAAACCGCTATTTTGTTATATATGTAAATATAATTGCATGTTGGCAATATGTAGACTTAGTTAACAGTATTAATAATGTAAGACAATTTTATTAATAATTGAGGTTTAGATAAAAAAATAAAATCATGGAGAATGTGATTTCAATAACTAAGAGAATTGTGACTTGAGTAGGAATATAGTTTCGGTTACAGACAGAAAAACACACAATCTCCATTATAATAAGATGTAAATTTATTTTTAACGTGTCTCAAAGCCAATTTTTGTTCTTTCCGTAGTTTGGACCCCGGATTTTCTTAAATTTGCTAAGTATGCAGAAACAGGTTTTATAGCTGTATACTAATTACAAACAAATAGAATTTAAAAAAAAAGCAACAACAAAAAACAAAAAAACAAAACAAAAAAAAAAACACCAGGAGATTTTTTAAATAAATGATACAAATTCAAAATTTATTGATTTTATGAAGTTTTTTGTAAAATAAATGGTGGACAATACTGAAGCAGTACCTACCATTAATTATGTACCAAGGATACGACGCTTAACTGTATCCGGCGTTAAGGCTGCAGTGATGGAGTTCTGGGGACTGTGGAGAACCCTTTAATTGACATTACTACCGGGCTTCTTCTAGCCCAGGGTAGTAGTAGGTGTTAGGGTCCCGCGCATGGGTAAAATAGATGCACTTGAAAATTATTAGTATTAGATAGAAATACTTCATAACCATTTAACAATGTTTAAATTATATGTATTATGTATAGTTACGAGAAGCTATAATTGTTAGCCAAGGAATATTATTAGTTACTTGAAACCACATAACTAAGTACATATTATTGGTGTTAAATATGACATTTTTTTTCGATAGGCGAGGGTTCCTGAGTATCTATTTCTGCGCTCGGGAGTATAGAGTCAGCCCTTTGTTGCCCTTACTCCCAGGTACACTCTGACCCGGAGCAGTAGTACTTGTTAGTGTATGAAAAGAAACTAAACCACGCTTAGTCTATAAATTTAAGTGATATATTGCAGCACACCTTATATGCGTAAAATATTCCAATTAAACCCCGCGTTTAAATGTGTATTGTTTGAAATGTTTGTAGCAAGCTGGGTGTTGTATATATTTTATATAGGTTTACACAACTTACTAACTTTTAAACAAAACTCAACACAATGAAAGAAATCAACGGAGTCGTATTAAAATAACAATCTGTATTAAAATAGAATTACAGATATGTATAATAGCATACCGGGCATAGTCCTTTCTTTTATATTGTGGTATTAATAGTTCATATTTTATCTTGTTTTTCTTTGCTGATACTGGAGCTGATTTGTTGCGTGACCACTTGTCTTGTCATTCTCTGAACTACTGAAAAATTCCCGCTTTTCCTTTTTGGTACTTGATTTTGAATCCAGCGTTTGTTGTTTTCCGTTACTGCATTTTGGGGATTTTTACTCCCCCTTTTTAATATAATCGGCAACTGCCATTTTATTAACCATTACATGTTTCTTCTTTTGTCTTGTCATAAGAAATTTCTTCAAAATTTGTTTTGCCATAATTTTTTTTAGCTATGGACACCGCATACACTTTGTTACGATTTTTGTGGCCATCCTTTAGGCTTCAAGCAAGAGCGCTGTCCAGCGGAGATCTTTTGTGTTAAACAGAGCGCGATCCTTAATGAAGAATCCTTTGGTTGTTCCTTGGTGCTCCTCAGTCTTGCAGGTCCTTCGTCAATGATTGCAAATGGACGTCTGTCAGTATTAGCGATTAAGTAGTTAACCAAACACGTATTCGGCTGTTGATTCGATGAGGTTTAAACTACGTGACCTCGCTTAGTCTATTAATTTAGGTGGTGTATTGTAGCACACCTTATATACTCAACATATTCCAATTAAACCCTACGTCTAAATGTGTATTGTTTTAAATGTTTCTTCTTTTGCCTTGTTATAAGAAATCTTTTTGTTATGTTTTAATGTACAGATAAAAATATGTGACATGGAAATAATGAATGCAAACCAAGTGTTGTATACCCTTTACTTACTTCTATTCTTCTATTCTTCTTCTGACGTCTTTTCTATCTTACGTCTTCTTCTAATGTCTGGACTTCGTCTTGGTGGTCGGTCGCACATTTCTTCTTCTAGATCAGTCTTGTTACCAAGACATTCATTAATCACAAGACCGTGTTATTTTTCTTAAACTTTTATTTCCTTAACTAAACATATCATGTGACTACATATCTGACTAACATAGCGCGCGTATGCAGAGTGAGTTCCAGTTAAGGCAGGACATCTTCACTGCATGACGTCCAACTGAAAAACTGAGGACCCAAGCAGGTCCCACGTGACTTCACGTATTTCGCGGGCTTCCTGTACTATTCCATGGAAAGTCCCGCCCGTGATATGAAAAGGGCCACCCTTTAGAAATACAGGGGATTGACAATAATATTATGCAACCGCATAGATTATGTAACACAAGGTTATTGTAAAATTTAACAAGGAGGATTTATTTTATACCGAGTAGAAGATGCTCCTTACTCGCAGACGATAAAAAAACATGAACTTCACGAACGCTCGCGTTCTACATTAAAAAATGTAAACAAAACAAAAGGGGAGTAACTCTATTTCGTTAGGTGACCTAACACTTTTCAAAATTTGGTTTGCCATCATTTTTTGGCTGACTTCTGATTTAGGTCGGAAAATTAAAAGGGAAAGTTTTTTGGTGGTCCCCAATGACAGTTTAACTATGAATTAACATTTTGCGAATTGGGTTACGGTTTTAGGGGATTAAAGTTGTTTTTAATTACGTATTGCTTAAAAAAATAAACAACAAAAACCCAAATTACTATACAATACATTTAATGTTGAAAAATATTTTTAAAACTAAGTTTAATTGAAATTATACATTGCAATACTAACACAAACAACTGTCGCAATAATAGATTCAATAATTAATTTCAATGGTTAATTAAATGTATAGTAATTTGGTTTTTTTGTCGTTTTAATTTTCCGACCTAAGTCAGAAGTCAGCCAATTTTTTTTAGCTATGGATACCACAAACACTTCAATAAGCACTGGAACAGTACCTACCATTAATAATGTGCCTGGGTTATTACGCCTAACTCTATCTGATGATAAAGCTAAGGTATTGAATTTCTGGGGAACTCCGGTTTCGACTGGGGGGGGGTCTTGTGGCTTCGGTCCTGGACCGTACAAGCTAACATCGTTGATCCCAGGGTGCCATCCCCCGCAGGCAACACCTGCCTCCTTGATCTAAAGGGACAGGGCTAGGTTTTGGCCAGTGCCTGAGGCGCCACCCTTGAGGGGGAATGCGGACGGGATCAACGCATTTTTATACACGCCACCCACGAGCTTCGGTTTGTGGGTGGTCGCACATTAATAGGGCCTTGTACCTAACCCGTACACGTGGGGTACGTGGTGAATATCCTAGGGACTATAGATTAGCCCTTCATTGACATTACTCCGGGTGGCATTTTATGGGGGTCGGCATTTTGATTGTGAAAAAAGACGCACTAATTCATTTTTTATGTTTCAAAAAAGAAATTTAATATATTTTTTTAAATCTATTTATTTTTTTTACATATTCTTTTTTGTTTGGAAGATCACAAACACACGACATTGCCGCCTTGACGGCGGCCTGGCGGCGCTCTTAGCCTTTATGACACTCGGGCGACTGTCTGAGTTGCCGGTACCTGGAGCCAGCCCTGCTGTGAGCCAACCGTCACTGAGACTATAAGACCACACCGGGATATTCAAAGAGACATTCCCGCTCATCATATTTTGTGTAACCACTCTACATTTATCCCCCTCCCCAATGATTATGTATTACAATGATCGGCCTAATTAATTTCGGATCCTTTTATCAAACTATCTTTAATAATGTACTAAGATGTCCTAATATTCCACAGCAACGTATCATCTATCTATCTATACGTATATAAAGGTCAGTTTGTATGTATGTATGTCCGGAGGAAACTAAGAAAATAAAACAATTAACGACAAAGTAAATATATATACACATTCACTATCACTACATCTTGGTTTTTGAGCCTAATGAAGATATCTATATTCATGAAGATAATTAGAAAATAAAATTGAAAGGATAACAGCATGGAATTTTTTGTTGTTGTTGCATTTAGTATTTTGAACAGGAGACATTAATTTTTCTTTTCACAATATCTGGATCAATGCAAGGTCTTTTTTACGTAGGCACTCTAATAGGGCTTATTGTGAAGATCCAAACCGCAATTCAATAATAATGGATCTGCGAGACTACCTTTTTTACACCCCCTTTACCCAAGCAACGCTTGGTAGCCACTTCTAGTACATATATAAAGGGCAGTTGGTGTCTATGTATCTATGTATGTCCGTATGAAACTACAAAAATAAAACAATTAGCGACAAAGTAAATATATATACGCATTACATATCACCAGCCCTTACTTTTTTTGTGCAAAATTATGAAGATTTAATTTATATTCGAATATATTTAAAACTTAAAATATACATAGAAATAGCATTGAAATTCTTCTTAAAAATGTCCAGCATTTGTAAATCTCAAAAGTAAACAAATCAATTCATAATTTTTTGATTATTTCAAAATTGGTTGTGAAAATACCGAAATTTTAATGAAAAGTTCGCTACTTTATTCATTGATGAATTAATTCTACAATTAAAATAATTATATTTTCATTTCTCTGGTAAGGTCCAGGTATTTATTTATCTTTTCATTTTCTTTCATCACCCTATGATCTGCTAGTACTGCAAAATCTATCAGTTAACAGGTTCTCTTTTTCTTGTTAATCAAGACTAGGTCTGGTATCCTGGCTGGAATGAGGTGATCCGTCTTTATTTCAAAGTTCCAAAGAATATTATTATTATTA
>CM042163.1:66747718-66795218 GCA_023376005.1 Doryteuthis pealeii
GAGCTGCTGTATGGCTACACCACATGACCCTTGCGAAGCGCCTGTAGAATAAGCTAGATGGGAGCTGCACAAGAATGCTGCGTGCGATTTTGAACAAGCCATGAAAACAACACCCATCAAGAAGCAGCTGTACGGCCATTACCTCCTATCTCACAAGCATCCGAGTGAGACGAACAAGACATGCTGGACACTGCTGGAGAAGCAAGGAAGAACTCATAAGCGACATTCTCCGGGAAACCAGCTAATGCTAATGTGAGCCACCCAGTAAGGACCTACATTGACCAGTTCTGCGCGGATACTAGATGCTACGCTGAGGACCTCCCGGGGACAATGAACGATAGAGAAAGTTGACGAGAGATTGTTATGGATATCAGTGCTAATTGCGCGACATGATGATAGGTGATCCACGTATCATTTCTTTCTTTCTTTTTTGTTTATTCCTTTATCTTAATGTAAGGATAAACGAAAACACGGATAGGCTTAAGAAAGCTTTATTCTACTTAGAATAATGTTACATTTGTATGAGAGTATATACTCTTAGAAACACCAAAGAGTTGCCCAAAGGGGAGGTTATAATAAATAGGTAACTCTCAATTAGTTATTACACTTAAATAGAAATTAAATATTATGTATATTTTGTATCATTATGTTTACTATTATTATTATTTACATCCAAACATAAACCTGACTTGAGTGTTAGTCATAAGATCGCCCTTTGACACAAAAGGGTGGGGACCCCTAGCTGAGAAGATTACTAGATTCCTTTCAGAATATTTTTTAGGGAAAAGTGAGCCAATTAGCCAGCATCTTTAAATCGTTTTACCGGATTTTAGCGGAACTCTTGATGAAGGTGATATCCGGAGGGCAGAGATTTTATAATTTGGTCCCACCAGATTCATAGACAAAATAAACTGCTGGCTATTTATATAGAGGGAATTAATATATATATATATATATATATATATATATATATATATATATATATATATATATAATATTAATCTAAAATAAAAGTGTATATTTATATTAAGTAGTTGTTTTGAAACTATACGAAAGGAAGTTTCAAAATTCTTTATATATATAATATTATATATTATATATATATATATTATATATATATATATATATATATATAGTTGTGTGTGTATTAAGATATGAATTCAAAATCTTAAAAAGCGTTTATTTAAATCATAAGTAGTATATATACGAAAGAAAGGAAGTTTCAGAATTCTTATTTATATATATAATATATATATATAATATATATTATAATATATATATATATATATATATATTATATGTGTGTGTGTGTGTGTGTTGTGTATGTATGTTTATATATTATATATATATAATATATATGTATAAAAAATTATAATATATATGTATTATAATGTATATATAAATATATATGTATTATATATATATTTATATATGTATATATATATATGTATATATATGTTATATTATAATATATATTGTATATTATATATATATCTTTATATATGTATATATATATATGTATTATATATATATAAAGATATGTATATATCTTATATATGTATATATATATGTATATATAATATATATGTATATATAGGTATATATAATATATATGAATATATATATGTTTATATATGTATACGTGTATATATAAATATATGTGAATATATTATGTTTATATATGTATACTTGTATATAAATATGTGTATATGTGTGTGTATATATATATATATATATATATATATATATATTCGTATTATCTTACCCTTATATATATATATATATATATATATATATATATATATATATATATATATATATATATATATATATATATATATATATATATAGGGGTTTACCAGATATGAAAAAATCCAACAAAATGAGATAAAAAAACAATTTGGATTTTTATTTTTTATTTAACACGTTTCACTGTCTTTAAATTGAGCAATCTCGGAAATATCTTATTTTCTAAAAATAAGATTTAGTGTGGCGTTGTTATTTGTAAGTTTATAGGGCGTTTTATGTTTTAAATTACGTTGTCAAGTGTTTGATTCTGTTGCGTGTTTGTCTATAAATAAAACTACATATGATAAATGCGTAATAGTAAAAATTAATATGTGATAATTAAAAAAACAAAAGCTCAATATATAAATTTACACACAAAGAACTGATATTTAAAATTAAAAGCCCACGCTGATAATATATGTGGTGTCATTTTCCTTTTAGAAATAAAAGAATTGCATCATACAATCCAACTGTTAAAAACTTATTCACAGAACAGGGTTTTTGCTCACATCAGAAACCGTTATTTTAATGCAAACAATAGGAATATCTCTCTGATAGTTGAGATGCGGCTTGATGATTAGTATTATTTGGATTATTCTGACTATTGTCCTCATCTTTATTGTTATCTACTCTATTTCTCTGAATTTTTGAGATGAAGCTTGATGATTAGTATTATTTGTATTATTCGGACTATTGTCCTCATCTTTATTGTTATCTACTCTATTTCTCTGAATTTTTGAGATGAGGCTTGATGATTAGTATTATTTGAATTATTCGGACTATTGTACTCATCTCTATTGTTTATCTACACTATTTCTATTTTTTAGTAGAGAGCTTGATGATTAGTATTATTTGTATTATTCGGACTATTGTCCTCATTCTTATTGTTATCTACTCTATTTCTCTGAATTTTTGAGATGAGGCTTGATAATCAGTATTATTTGCATTATTCGGACTATTGTCCTCATCTTTATTGTTATCTACTCTATTTCTTTGATTTTTAGAGATGAGGCTTGATGATTAGTATTATTTATATTATTAGGACTATTGTTCTCATCTTTATTGTTTTCTACTCTATTTCTCTGAATTTTTTAGATGAGGCTTGATGATTAGTATTATTTGTATTATTCGGACTATTGTCCTCATCTTCATTGTTATCTGTACAACATTTTGGCCGATGTGCCCACCGGTTCAAAGTTCAGGATGGCTCCCGATTACGAAAAGAAGGTTCCCGATTACAAGAGGGATCCCGAGTTCGAAAAGAAGGTTCCCGAGTCAAGGATGGTTCCCGAGTCCGAGAAGGTTCCTGAATCCGACAAAAAATACCCGAAGACGGCCGGAGTGCACATCGGCAGAAACGTTGTACAGATAATAATGAAGATGATGACAATAGTCCGAATAATGCAGATAATACTAATATGAAAATCTATTTGAAAATGTCAACATAGAAGACGTTCTGTCCTTTTTTAAGGAAATAAAATTGTACCATAGAATATAGACATGAACCTAATGAATACCATACAACATGATCCCCAATGATGCTAACACTATGTTAAAACCAGTTACTACAAAAGCGTAAATATAGATTCACAACATATATTACTTTCTAACCGCTAGGCATGACATAGCCTTAGACGGGTTGATACGCCGTAAAAATCAATGAACCAAACAACCAACCAATTAATTTGAAGAAGCCCAAGCACTTGATTCCCCCGACCCTATCGCCCCTGTGGACCCCCTGCCAACCCTTTTTATCATATATGTCCTAGAAGGCGGTGGCTGAGGTTCCTGTGTAAGACGTTAAACTACATCTCGTGATAAAGTTCCAATTCTGTAGCTCAGGAGAGTGTTTATACCTTTTTTCGCCATTACTCACCACTTTACCGCACAGACCCAGGCTGTGCTGCTCATGCGCTAAGTTGGCGAGGACTGGTATCGAACCCGGAACCTTATGTCCCCAGGCGAATAATAATAATAATAATAATAAGAAGAAGAAGAAGAAGAAGAAGAAGAAGAAGAAGAAGAAGAAGAGAAGAAGAAGAAGAAGAAGAAAAGAAGAAGAAGAAGAAACATTTTCAAATAATTCTAAAAATTTAAAAATTTGAATATAATAATAATATAATAATAATAAAAAATAAGAAGAAGAAGAAGAAGAAGAAGAAGAGGGAGAAGAAGAAGAAGAAGAAGAAGAAAAAGAAGAGAAGAGAAGAAGAAGAAGAGCAAAGAAAGATTATTTATGGCAACCAACAACAGCAGATGTCATATATGGACAAACAGAAAAACAACGTGAAAGTGATACCAATTGTGGTTGGTGCGCTTGGAATGGTCCCAATAAACTTGGAAAAAAGACGATCTAGAAATTAGAGGAATAATTGAGACCATCCAGACTACTACACTGCTGCAATCGGTTAGAATACTCAGAAGACTCCTGGAGACCTGAGGAGACTTGTCATTCAGACTCCAGTGAAATACCATCAGCTAACGTTGATGTTAAAACTCAAAAGAGGTGAAAAAATAAATAAATAAATAAACAATAATAATAAATAATAATAATAATATAATAATAATAATATTCTTTGGAACTTTGAAATAAAACGGATCACCTCATTCCAGCCAGGATACCAGACCTAGTCTTGATTAACAAGAAAAAGAGAACCTGTTAACTGATAGATTTTGCAGTACTAGCAGATCATAGGGTGATGAAAGAAAATGAAAAGATAAATAAATACCTGGACCTTACCAGAGAATGAAAATATAATTATTTTAATTGTAGAATTAATTCATCAATGAATAAAGTAGCGAACTTTTCATTAAAATTTCGGTATTTTCACAACCAATTTTGAAATAATCAAAAAATTATGAATTGATTTGTTTACTTTTGAGATTTACAAATGCTGGACATTTTAAGAAGAATTTCAATGCTATTTCTATGTATATTTTAAGTTTTAATAATATTCGAATATAAATTAAATCTTCATAATTTTGCACAAAAAAAGTAAGGGCTGGTGATATGTAATGCGTATATATTTTACTTTGTCGCTAATTGTTTTATTTTTGTAGTTTCATACGGACATACATAGATACATAGACACCAATGCCCTTTATATATGTACTAGAGTGGCTACCAAGCGTTGCTTGGGTAAAGGGGGGTGTAAAAAGGTAGTCTCGCAGATCCATTATTATTGAATTGCGGTTTGGATCTTCACAATAAGCCCTATTAGAGTGCTCCGTAAAAAAGACCTTGCATTGATCCAGATATTGTGAAAAGAAAATTAATGTCTCCTGTTCAAAATACTAAATGCAACAACAACAAAAATTCCATGCTGTTATCCTTTCAATTTTATTTTCTAATTATCTTCATGAATATAGATATCTTCATTAGGCTCAAAAACCAAGATGTAGTGATAGTGAATGTGTATATATATTTACTTTGTCGTTATTGTTTTATTTTCTTAGTTTCCTCCGGACATACATACATACAAACTGACCTTTATATACGTATAGATAGATAGATGATACGTTGCTGTGGAATATTAGGACATCTTAGTACATTATTAAAGATAGTTTGATAAAAGGATCCGAAATTAATTAGGCCGATCATTGTAATACATAATCATTGGGGAGGGGGATAAATGTAGAGTGGTTACACAAAATATGATGAGCGGGATGTCTCTTTGAATATCCGGTGTGGTCTTATAGTCTCAGTGACGGTTGGCTCACAGCAGGGCTGGCTCCAGGTACCGGCAACTCAGACAGTCGCCCGAGTGTCATAAAGGCTAAGAGCGCCGCCAGGCCGCCGTCAAGGCGGCAATGTCGTGTGTTTGTGATCTTCCAAACAAAAAGAATATGTAAAAAATAAATAGATTTAAAAAAGATATATTAAATTTCTTTTTTTGAAACATAAAAAATGAATTAGTGCGTCTTTTTTCACAATCAAAATGCCGACCCCCATAAAATGCCACCCGGGTAATGTCAATGAAGGGCTAATCTATAGTCCCTAGGATATTCACCACGTACCCCACGTGTCGGGTTAGGTACAAGGCCTATTAATGTGCGACCACCCACAAACCGAAGCTCGTGGGTGGCGTGTATAAAAATGCGTTGATCCCGTCCGCATTCCCCCTCAAGGGTGGCGCCTCAGGCACTGGCCAAAACCTAGCCCTGTCCCTTTAGATCAAGGAGGCAGGTGTTGCCTGCGGGGATGGCACCCTGGGATCAACGATGTTAGCTTGTACGGTCCAGGACCGAAGCACACGACCCCCCCCCCAGTCGAAACCGGAGTTCCCCAGAAATTCAATACCTTAGCTTTATCATCAGATAGAGTTAGGCGTAATAACAGGCACATTATTAATGGTAGGTACTGTTCCAGTGCTTATTGAAGTGTTTGTGGTATCCATAGCTAAAAAAAATTGGCTGACTTCTGACTTAGGTCGGAAAATTAAAACGACAAAAAAAACCAAATTACTATACATTTAATTAACCATTGAAATTAATTATTGAATCTATTATTGCGACAGTTGTTTGTGTTAGTATTGCAATGTATATTTTCAATTAAACTTAGTTTTAAAAATATTTTTCAAACATTAATGTATTGTATAGTAATTTGGGTTTTTTGTTGTTTATTTTTTTAAGCAATACGTAATTAAAACAACTTTAATCCCCTAAAACCGTAACCCAATTCGCAAAATGTTAATTCATAGTTAAACTGTCATTGGGGACCACCAAAAAACTTTCCCTTTTAATTTTCCGACCTAAATCAGAAGTCAGCCAAAAAATGATGGCAAACCAAATTTTGAAAAGTGTTAGGTCACCTAACGAAATAGAGTTACTCCCCTTTTGTTTTGTTTACATTTTTTAATGTAGACCGCGAGCGTTCGTGAAGTTCATGTTTTTTTATCGTCTGCGAGTAAGGAGCATCTTCTACTCGGTATAAAATAAATCCTCCTTGTTAAATTTTACAATAACCTTGTGTTACATAATCTATGCGGTTGCTAATATTATTGTCAATCCCTGTATTTCTAAAGGGGCCCTTTTCATATCACGGGCGGGACTTTCCATGGAATAGTACAGGAAGCCCGCGAAATACGTGAAGTCACGTGGGACCTGCTTGGGTCCTCAGTTTTTCAGTTGGACGTCATGCAGTGAAGATGTCCTGCCTTAACTGGAACTCACTCTGATACGCGCGCTATGTTAGTCAGATATGTAGTCACATGATATGTTTAGTTAAGGAAATAAAAGTTTAAGAAAAATAACACGGTCTTGTGATTAATGAATGTCTTGGTAACAAGACTGATCTAGAAGAAGAAATGTGCGACCGACCACCAAGACGAAGTCCAGACATTAGAAGAAGACGTAAGATAGAAAAGACGTCAGAAGAAGAATAGAAGAATAGAAGTAAGTAAAGGGTATACAACACTTGGTTTGCATTCATTATTTCCATGTCACATATTTTTATCTGTACATTAAAACATAACAAAAAGATTTCTTATAACAAGGCAAAGAAGAAACATTTAAAACAATACACATTTAGACGTAGGGTTTAATTGGAATATGTTGAGTATATAAGGTGTGCTACAATACACCACCTAAATTAATAGACTAAGCGAGGTCACGTAGTTTAAACCTCATCGAATCAACAGCCGAATACGTGTTTGGTTAACTACTTAATCGCTAATACTGACAGACGTCCATTTGCAATCATTGACGAAGGACCTGCAAGACTGAGGAGCACCAAGGACACCAAAGGATTCTTCATTAAGGATCGCGCTCTGTTTAACAACAAAAGATCTCCGCTGGACAGCGCTCTTGCTTGAAGCCTAAAGGATGGCCACAAAAATCGTACAAAGTGTATGCGGTGTCCATAGCTAAAAAAAATTATGGCAAAACAAATTTTGAAGAAATTTCTTATAACAAGACAAAAGAAGAAACATGTAATGGTTAATAAAATGGCAGTTGCCGATTATATTAAAAAGGGGGAGTAAAAATCCCAAAATGCAGTAACGGAAAACAACAAACGCTGATTCAAAATCAAGTACCAAAAAGGAAGCGGAATTTTTCAGTAGTTCAGAGAATGACAAGACAAGTGGTCACGCAACAAATCAGCTCCAGTATCAGCAAAGAAAAACAAGATAAAATATGAACTATTAATACCACAATATAAAAGAAGGACTATGCCCGGTATGCTATTATACATATCTGTAATTCTATTTTAATACAGATTGTTATTTTAATACGACTCCGTTGATTTCTTTCATTGTGTTGAGTTTTGTTTAAAGTTAGTAAGTTGTGTAACCTATATAAAATATATACAACACCAGCTTGCTACAAACATTTCAAACAATACACATTTAAACGCGGGGTTTAATTGGAATATTTTACGCATATAAGGTGTGCTGCAATATATCACTTAAATTTATAGACTAAGCGTGGTTAGTTTCTTTTCATACACTAACAAGTACTACTGCTCCGGGTCAGAGTGTACCTGGGATAAGGGCAACAAAGGGCTGACTCTATACTCCCGAGCGCAGAAATAGATACTCAGGAACCCTCGCCTATCGAAAAAAATGTCATATTTAACACCAATAATATGTACTTAGTTATGTGGTTTCAAGTAACTAATATATTCCTTGGCTAACAATTATAGCTTCTCGTAACTATACATATACATATAATTTAACATTGTTAAATGGTATGAAGTATTTCTATCTAATACTAATAATTTTCAAGTGCATCTATTTTACCCATGCGCGGGACCCTAACCTACTACTACCCTGGCTAGAGAAGCCGGTAGTAATGTATTAAAGGGTTCTCCACAGTCCCCAGAACTCCATCACTGCAGCCTTACGCCGGATACAGTTAGCGTCGTATCCTTGGTACATAATTAATGGTAGGTACTGCTTCAGTATTGTCCACCATTTATTTTACAAAAAACTTCATAAAATCAATAAATTTTGAATTTGTATCATTTATTTAAAAATCTCCTGGTGTTTTTTTTTTTGTTTTGTTTTTTTGTTTTTTGTTGTTGCTTTTTTTTTAAATTCTATTTGTTTGTAATTAGTATACAGCTATAAAACCTGTTTCTGCATACTTAGCAAATTTAAAAAATCCGGGGTCCAAACTACGGAAAGAACAAAAATTGGCTTTGAGACACGTTAAAAATAAATTTACATCTATTATAATGGAGATTGTGTGTTTTCTGTCTGTAACCGAAACTATATTCCTACTCAAGTCACAATTCTCTTAGTTATTGAATCACATTCTCCATGATTTTATTTTTTATCTAAACCTCAATTATTAATAAAATTGTCTACATTATTAATACTGTTAACTAGTCTACATATTGCCAACATGCAATTATATTTAATATATACAAAATAGCGGTTTACAGTGTAATGGGAAGGCTAATTTGCATATTAATATTAAAAAATCGAATTTAATAATATTTGCTTAGTATTATTGATTTCTAACTGTTTGGTTTTATTTTAATGAATATAAGCAACAATCTCTTCAATGAATCTTAAATGAAATCCATTAACAAGATAAAATAACTGTCATTTTATTCTTTACTTTCTCTTATAACTAAATACTTAAATTAGAAAAAATTACAATGAAAGACGAGAGTGATGGAAGAGTAAGTTTCAGTTGTTCCATTTTTTATTAACTCCTCTGTTCAAATCTTTATTATACTCCTCTGTTTCAAATCTTTTTATTTGTATTCTTATTTAGTTTTATTAGCCTTTCTAACTTAATATGAATTTTCATTACATTAAAACTTGAATACTTGCACCCGGAGGGTGCATATATTTGCTAGTAAATTTAAAAAGAGTTGTTCATTTCTATCATTCAGATTTGGCTTGATATTTTATTATTTTCGTCAATTCACACCCTAATTTAAAGGTTTTTTTTATTCAATTAAGGCCCGTCTTTTTCAAAAATTATTAAACCCTTAACTCTAACTTTCAAGTTTATATATTAATAGTTAATTTATGGTTAGATTGAGAGAATACAAGTGGTATTAATTATGAGAAATTCAAACATTCTGAAAACTTTCGTGATTTTTTTTTTTTTCGTAAATTGAAGTGTATGCAGTATCCATAGCTAAAAACATTATGGCAAAACAAATTTTAAAGAGATTTCATATGATTGGGCAAAAGACGAAACATTCTAAACAATACAACTTTACAAGTAGTTCTGAGTTTCGTTTCATACTCTAACAAGTACTACCACTCCGGGTCAGGGTGTGCTTGAGAGTAAGAGTAACAAAGGGATGACTCCATTCTCCCAACACTCAAAAACTGAAGCTAACTATAGTATTTAATACATATTTTACCAACCCCTCTGCACGAGCAGCCAGTCCTTCGGGGGTCCGGTGTGTTTCGGCCACTGGACCGGTGTGCTGAATTAACAGTGTCGATTCCCCCAGGCAATACCTGCCCCTTGACTAAAAGGGGCAGGACTGGGTTTATTGCCCAGCACCTAGGCGCCCCTCTTGAGGGGGATGCCGATGGGATCGAGGCAATTTTTTTCACCCACCACCCATGAGCTTCGTTTGTGGGTGGGCCCACATAAAAATGTTCTTGTCACGCCCTCATAAGTGGGATGAGCGGAAATATCCCCTCTCTGCAGGAGCAGAATGCGACACAAAGTCAATTTATTAAGCGGAGTTTAACAGGTTTGAATTCAGAGTTTTCCTTCTCCTAGACTGGTTACCTAGCCATGGTTAAATAGCCAGTCTGCGCTGCTATTTGCCCATAGCTGGTGGGATAATTCGATTCATACCTTTCCAAAGGTATAAGTTAGTGTCTTGTTAAATACACACAGCATCGTCCAGGAATTGAACTTGGGTTGACGAGTCCATTTCCCACGACTCTAACCATTACACGACGCGCTTCCAATTTACTATGGTATTTAATGTAATACTCAGAAAAACCCCAGTTTGGTGAGAATAAGTTGCGATATCTAACACCAATAATTTGCAAGCGATTATGTGCTTTCAAATAAATAATAATAGTCCTTAGTAGACAATTATAGATTCAAGTAACTATACTTAATACAAATAAATTGAACACAGTTACAAGGTATAAAGTATTTCTATCTAATACTAATTATTCTCACAGTTCTTTTTCGCTATCGATGGGACCCTAAGACGTACTACAACTCCGTGTCAGAAGGAGTCTGAGAGCATTATTAAAGACGGGGTACTCCATAGTCTCCAGAACTCCATCACCTATCGATAGGACTTCTCACAGGTACTACAACTCCGTGTTAGGAATGGGAGCAATATCAACGTAGGGATACTCCATAGTCACCAGAACTCCATCACATATCGATGGGATCCTAGCACGTTCTACAACTCGTGCCAGAAGGAGCCTGGAGCAATCTCGACGAAGGGGTACTCCATAGTCTCCAGCTCCATCACCTATCGTGGGACGTACTCAACTCCGTGTTAGGAGCCTGGAAGCAATATCAACGAAGACTCATAGTCTCCAGAACACCATCACATATCGATGGGATTCTAGCACGTTCTACAACTCCGTGTCAGAAGGCAGCCTGGGTGCTATATCAAAGTAGGTGTACTCCATAATCCCCAGAACTCCATCACATATTGATGGGACTCTAACAGGTACTACAACTCCGTGTCAGAAGGAGCTGGAAGCAATATCAACGAAGGGGTACTCCATAGTCCTCAGAATTCCATCACATATCGATGGACTCTTACACGTACTACAACTCCGTGTCAGGAGTCTGGAATAATATCAACGATGGGATACTCCATAGTCCCCAGAACACCATCACCTATCGATGGGACGCCTAGCACATACTAACAACTCCGTGTCAGAAAGAGCCTGGAAGCTATATCAACGAAGGGATACTCCATAGCCCCAGAAACTCAATTACCGGAGACTTACCACCGGATACTTGTTAAGGCGTCATACCCTGGGTACATAAATTAATGGTAGGTACTGCTTCAGTGCTTATTTGAAGTGTATGCAGTATCCATAGCTAAAACATTAAGGCAAACAAATTTTGAAGAGATTTCTTATGACAAGACAAAAGAAAAAAAACGTTTTAATCAATATGTATTTACACGCAATTCTGAATGCTTTCCCTCATTTAGCGATGGTGGGGGCGAAAAGAGGGTCTTTATAGTTTATCTAAATGAGGGCCTTTATCTTTGGCCTTTAGTAGTTTAGGATTTTAAATGGCGCAAATAATACAAAGGTTCGCTTCAATTCGCTAGAACAAAACCGGTGTTAATACCGCATTTGTATATGTGAGATGAGTTTGGTGGTGGGCGTAAGGGTCCCGAAGGGCGCTATAATTACTAAGGTAGAGTGAAAACCGTTTTAGATAGCTGCTCCCAAAAGTAGGTCATCTGGTCGACTACATCGGAGTAGGTGATCCTAAGTCCCCTTTTTTACCATACCGACACAAATTCGCAGTGTGAAACACAGGTCACCCGACTCAGGTGAGATAGATGTGACTACTGTCAGGCTATTTGGAGCAATAAAAAAAAAAGCGGTGTTATTGTTGATATGTATCTCTTTAGATTTCATCCTTTCTATGGTTATTTTGAATACTGGCGCTTAAGATAAGCTGTATTAAATGCGAATTAAGGCGCACCTTTCTCAAAGAAATTCAATTTTATCCCCTGGGTCTACAGACACATAACATCAATAAAACGAGACTACTACTCTCCCAAAAAATTGACTTTAATAAAAAAAATAAATTTAATTCATATTGATACTTAAAAGAATTTGTGAGGCATATCTTATTATGATGGAGATTGTGTGTTGTCTCTCTGGAACCGAAAACTATTTTACTACTCAAGTCCCTTTTTAGTCATTTACGTCACATTCACCAAGATTTTATTCTGATTTAAACCTCATTTGTTAATAAAGTTGTTTTAAACTATTAATACTGTATAGTAATAACATGCAATTGTATTTATATATACAAGAAACAGTGGTTTACAGTGTGAACGGAAGGCTAATTTGCATATCGATATTAAAAATTTGATTTTAATAAATATGCACTTGGTATTATTGATTTCTAATTGTTTGGTTTGATCTTAATGAATATGAGCAAAATCCTGGGGATAAATTATTAAAGAAATCCATTAACAATAAGAAATAACTGTAATTATTTATTTTCTTCCTACTTTAACTAAATGGTAAAATTAGCAAAATTTAGCAATGAAAGACGGAGTGAATAGAAGAGTAAGTTTCAGTCGTTTTATTTTTTATTATTATACACCCAACTCTGTTTCAAATATTTATATCTGCATTCTTATTTAGTTTTCATTAGCCTTTCTAATTTAATATATATTTTATTACATAACACTTAAAATACTTGCACCCAGAGGGCGCAGATATTTGCTAGTATTATATAATATATGGTTAAAGAGCGCAGTTCACCCTGCTAATTACTGAGAGAGAATAGTTAGATTCATACCTTTTCAAGGGTATTAGCGCTATGTGAAATGCAAACAGTCCTCACGTGCGTGTGAGTGAGTGCATGTGTGCGTGCGTGTGTATGATTGTATTTGCTTCTCAAATCCTGTTTTTTTTCTCTCCGTCCCACCTCTTAAGCCCTTGAGTAAATGAACAGTACAGAATTATGTTCTTCTCCCCAATGGACCACTAGCTATGTTATAGTTTTCTTTCTAGTGGTCCTTGCTTGGTTTTGCGGATTGCAAGACTATATTTGGCTGGTCTGATGGAGTATCAAGCTTAGTGTCGTTACCTATGGTAGCATCAATGGGAAAAGGACACCGTTCAGTTTCCTTGTCTAGACCAGCGTGTAGCCATGGCAAGGGGACCTTTTTATCTGAGCAACTATATGGTTACAAATATTCCAGCCCATAAGGATTGACATAGTATTATTGGATTATTCGGACTATTGTCCTCATCTTCATTGTTATCTGTACAACATTTCGGTCGATGTACCCTCCGGCCTTCTTCAGGCATTTCTTGTCGGAGTCCGGGAACCTTCTCGACTCGAGAAGCTTCTTTTCGAATTCGGGACCTTCTGTCGTAATCGGGAGCCACCACGGAAATTTGAACCTTCTACCTCTTTATTCATCAGCCGAAACTTTGTACAGATAATAATGAAGATGAGGACAATAGTCCGAATGATCCAAATAATACTAATTATCAAACTTCATCTCAAAATTCTGAGAAACGGGATTTACATGCTGTAAAAACAGCCAAGAAATCAATTCAACCTGTAATAATAAATGGGCAAACATCTTTTTGTTATTGAAACATGAAAATAGATGACAGATAAAACTTAAAAGTTTAAAATTGTTTTCAAACACATTTTAAAAGACATAATTCAGAGTAATTTCTACGTTCTTGTTATAGGTAGAAGAACACCCGATTTGTTGTAGAGCTAGAAATTTGCGATGTATATTTATAGTAAAATCACTTACAATGATTTTTATATCAAAATCATTTGCAATATTTTTTATATCAAAGAGATTTGCAATGCTTTTTATACTAAAATCATTTGCAATGCTTTTTTTTATACTAAAATCATTTGCATGCTGCTTCATGCTAAAATCATTTGCAAGCTTTTTATACATAAAATCATTTAAATTGTTTTTTCTTTATGCTAAAATCATTTGCAATACTTTTTTTATACTAAAATCATTTACAATGCTTTTTCTTTATACTAAATCATTAGGCAATGCTTTTTATACTAAAATCATTTACAATGCTTTTTCTTTATACTAAAATCCTTTGCAATGCTTTGTTATACTAAAATTATTTAGGTTGTTTTTTTATACTAAAATCATTTACAATGCTTTTCTTTATACTAAATCATTTACAATGCTTTTCTATACTAAAACCATTTACAATACTTTTTTATACTAAAATCATTTGCAATGTCTTTTTATAATAAAACATTTACACTGCTTTTACAATGGTTTTTATATTAACATCATTTACAATGGTTTTTTATATAAATCATTTAAAATGCTTTTTATGTTGAAAATATTCAGCAATGATTTTTTATATCAAAATATCTTTAGAATGCTTTTTTTTTATATTGGAATCATTAGCAATGTTTTGGAATTTTTTTGTTGTTTTTGTTTTGTTTTTGTTTTTTTTTGGGGGGGTATTTTGTTTGTTTTTTATTAAATCGTTAGTAATAGATAATACTTATCATATTTTGATTGTATGATTTCTACAAAAATCATATGGGATCTTTGGTTTAGAAAAAAACTTTTCTTGTCTTTTCTTTTTAAAGGTGTGTACTTATTCTATGGGTGAGTGGTCTATCAATTGACCTGGCTCACTACGAAGTAATTAGAAACTCTGTTGCTATGGTAATATTTACGGGAGAATTCTTCTTTCTCATTCTTTTTATCTGCCCCCTTGTTAAACGGGATTAAGAACAAGCTGACTACAGAGGAGTAAAACTCTCCCCAAAAGGGCATCCTGGTATGACACTAAGCTACATCTGGTGGTGAGGCTCTCATCTGATATGGAGTACCCTCTCCATTACTATTATAGTATGTAGATAAGAAAGTGAACCGGGAAAATTTGTTGAAATTTGAAAACTCCTCATTTGACCCCTGGGGAGTTTTGTTTTTATTGGTAGGGATATGCAAGCCAGATTTAGTCTGGTAGATAAGAAGGTGGACCGGGAAATTGTTACCAAGCTAAATTTGAATTTTTTTTTCTTTCTTTTTTTTTTTTTTTTTTTTTTTTTTGAAAGCTTAGTGTATCCTCTTTTGAAATTTGAAAACTCCTCTTTTGACCCCCTGGGGATTTTTCTTGTTTTTATGTGGTGTGGGTATGCAAGCCAGATCTAGTCTGGTAGATAAGAAGGTGGACCGGGAAAAAATTGTACCAAGCTATATTTGCTATTTTTGAAAGCTTAGGGTCTCGTCTTTTGAAATTTGAAAACTCCTCTTTTTGACCCTTTGGAAAAAACTTTTTACTGAAGGAGAGTATATAAACCAGAACTATTACTCCAGGTCCACTCTGCACGGAGTGGTAGTACCCATTAGAGTCCCATTTATGGATCAAATAGATTTGTAGCAAATTACAGTAGTACCTTGACTTACAAGTGTCCCAACTTATGAATTTTCCGATTATGAGCTGTCCTAGTTCGATTTTTTTGCTTTGTGTTGGAGCTAAAATCTGATTACGAACGAGCTTCAGATACTTTTATGCTAAGTTCAATAAAAATATCTAAGTTTCCGATTTATTAGACAAAGAAAAATATCATTTATGAAAAAATAAATATTAAAACATATTACGCAGCATATTCATAACATTCATTCATTGTGTTTTTATATAATACAGTGCTATTTTGTCTTATCTAAAAAAAGAAAAAAAAAACGAAACAAAAAAATAGTTTTTTGGGTGGGTGCGGAAACGGATTAATGGCATTTCAGTTTAGNTTCAGAATTCTAGAGCTTCATGTATTCGCAAGATGATAAGATAATGGTCTTCATTATCATTAACCATATCAGTTAAAAAAAGGCCAATAATACCAAAATTCTACCTACCGTAAATCCTCGAGTATTTAAAACCTCGTATATTAGTAACACTAGGGATTTTGACCTCTAAATTTTGCGAAATATGTGCGAATTATACTCGAGGATTTACGTAAGATTCTTCAACTAGCAAACAACTAATATGATTCTGCCTAACATTAAGAACACCAAGATCTCCACTGTAAAGTGCTCTCACTTGCAGCCTTAAAAATGCCACAAAAATCCTAACACACACCGGTCGTCATATGTCTGCAAATCGCATCTTTTTTATGGTGCTACAATTTTTAAAAGAAATCTCTGCTAAGAATGTTGACGGGAAAGTTGGTGATCCCATCACTAAAATACAATTTATACTTGAAATATACCGAAACTTCAAAGTTATTGTTTAAAAAACGTTTGCCCCCCAATCATTATCATG
The DNA here is from genome assembly GCA_023376005.1 of Doryteuthis pealeii. NCBI lineage: Eukaryota > Metazoa > Mollusca > Cephalopoda > Myopsida > Loliginidae > Doryteuthis > Doryteuthis pealeii. The sequence goes on from CM042163.1 coordinate 66,764,437, forward strand.
CATCCTTGAAATTCTTGCAAAAGATGCAGCTAAGCTTCGTGAAGGTCCACAAAATTAATTTCCGGTGACGTCGTTTCGCGCCGCCCGACACGCAATTCAATCTTTTATTTCATTTTCTCACGTAGCGCAATTGAAAGGTCAAAGCCGCCATCTTTTCTTTTCTTTTCTGAAGTCCCAGAGAAAGAAATGTTTGTTTTTCAGTTCTTTTTTTTCTATAAAACGAGCTGAACCCTGACATCTCTTAAATATAGATCATATAAAAATATTATGCAATATATCGTTTTCTCTGAATGTTTGAGACGAGCTTGATGTATTGTATTATCTGCATTATTCGACTATTTCCCCATCTTCATTGTTATCTGCTTACAAGTTCGCCGATATTGCCCTCGCCTTCTTAAGTATTTCTGTCGGACTCGGGAACCTCTTGTAATCGGGAACCTTTTGTCATAATCGGAGCCATCACGAACTTTGAATAACGCAAATCTTTCTCCATCATCATGCGGCGCCAATTAGCACAATATCAAGACCTCTTTCTCTTTTAATCTCTCTCTCTCTCTCTCTCTCTCCTCTCTTCTCTCTCTCTCTTCTCTCCAACCGACCCTATCGTTCATGCCCCATGGAGGTTTCTTCGCGCAACATCCAGAACCGCCCAGAGCTAATAGAGAGCAAGTGGCTGTTCATGACAGCACATAGTATCTCTATGTAGCTCCCATCTAGCATTTCTCTAAGCGCTTCTTAGAGTCCTAGGTCAGCCTGTACAGTATCACGTAGTTTCGGTTCTTAGCAATATATCAAAATATATTATGCAACTATACATCCTCACATCGTCTCTTATCATCATCATCATCATCATCATCACCTCGCCACATTAGCACGGATATCCATAATATAATAATGATAATAACAATATAATAACTATTAATAATGGAATTCGCTTCCGGTTTTTGTCGGTAAGAAAAACTACGTCATGCTTACGTCACATGACCCAAAATCGTCATAACAGAATAAATATACCAAAATTTTACATGCAACATTAGACAGTCCTCATTGTTTTTTAAAACAAGTTTTAAAAATACATGACTTTGGTATTATATATATCTATATATAGTTTGTTTATTTTAATACATATTTAAAGTTTACATTTCAAATGTTTTATTTTTTAATCCTTTAATAATTGATGATTTTACTTACTTAGGGTACAAAAAACTCGCTGACACATTGAATTTTAACTCCCACCCCTCAAGCAATATGTTTCAAAAATGTATTTTACATCACCCGGGTTTAAAAAATTTTTTTTTCTAGTAATAATTATTACACATAGAAAAGGAAACCCAAGAGAGAAACGAGTCCCTTATAATCGCAGCACAAGACAAGCCATAAGAACAAAACTATATAAAGGCAAAAAAAATAATAGGACGCAGTAGAATAGCAAGTGCAGAATATTTGAAGACAGAGACGAAACGTTTTTATCTATCTATACATATATAAGGCAGTTGTGTGAATCTGTATGTCCGGAGGAACTTCGAAAATAAAACAATTAACAACAAAGTTAAATATATATATATATATATAATATATATATAATATAATATATTACATTAAATATCACCAGGCGTTAGTTTTTGAGCGAAAATAATGAAGATTTGATTAAATTCAGAATATCTAAAAAAATAAAATTTAAATGATAACATGGAATCTTTTCGATTTAATATTGTAGACGTAAGTTTCTAATTTTCAGAGTGACTGGATCAACGCAAGATCTTTTTTTTACGAGGGATTTTAATGGAGCATCCAGCAGGATCCAACACTACAATTCAGTAATAATGGATCTGCGAGACTAATTAAAAAAATTCCCCCTCTACCCAGGGACGCCGGGTTAGCCATTCTGTTCATATAATAAGCGAATGCAGCAAACTACACAAAGAGAGTATAAGACTAGGCACGAGTCCTAAAATGATCCACTGGGAATTGTGCAAAAATTCAATTTTCTCCATACAACTAAATGGTATATGCACAAGCCTGAACCTGTCCTAGAATGAATTTCGAGTACAGACATATCATCTAATTCGGCCAGGGGGTCCTCTGTGCAGCATCCTTAAGCCCACAGAGCTGGTCAAGTGTAGGTCCTTCCTGGGCGCATACATTAGCATCTTAGCAGTTGCCAGCATGCCTTGTCCGTCTCACTCGGATGGTTTGTGAGATAGGGGCAGGTAGCCGTACAGTTCTTCCTGTGGGCGTGTTTCCATGACTTTTCAAGATCTCACGCAGCATTCTGTGCAGCTTATTCTACAGGCGCCTCGTTAGGAGTCAATGGTGCAGCCATACAGCAGCACTGATCAACCACCACTTGAAGATTATATATATATATATATATATATATATTGTTAACTGCCTTCAAGCAAAAAAATATAAAAACAATGCTTCTAAAGCAAATAACTTAATCTCATTCCTCACGCCGGAGCATAGCCTAAATTTGCGATCTCTCAACGTCCACTCTACTTTGTATAGTTAGTAGTAATAATGCGTATTACCCTGACAGCTAATTTCGCATGTATCGTCGCTGCTATCAGGTGGCCCAGTGGTAAAGTCTCTGTCTCTACTGCTGATTCTCGTTCATTTCTGTCGGTGGGAAATCGTAAGTATCCATCGCTGATGAGATTTAATAAAATGAAACAGCTGACGATGTTCTACGTAGGGCGATATTTGCTGAGTTCGCTTGTCATGATATATTTCATTAATTATCGAATTTTATACGATATACGCATTGTAACTGCCTTCAAGCAAAAAATATAAAAATAATAATAATAATAATAATATATATATATAATATAATATATATATATATATATATATATAAAAGCGTTTATAATTTGCTTGAGCATTCTGTTTATATTGGTTCGGTGGTTGGTTTTAAGGTATCACAATGCAAGTGTAAAAATGAGGTAACTATGATGTCATTTGTTTACCTTTGATTTATTTCTAATATTTCGAGATAGAGGTCTCTTCGTCAGAAGATTTCTGATGTCCGATATACGACAGAATGGACAGAACATAACAGCTCCGGACCTTCAGAAATCTTCGACGAAGAGATCTTTATCTCGAATATTTGGAACCTTGATACTTTGTTTGACACACCTTGTATACTGAAAAAATATTAATGAATGGAACGTTATTTTTTTCAGAATTCAAGGTAGTGTCAAAAAGTACAAAAAATCTCGATACTTTTTTGACACACCTTTTGACATATATATATATAAATTTTTTACTTCTAAACTCTACCGTGGTGAAAAACCTCCAGATAATTCATTTTTTAAAAATTTGAGACTAACATTTGGGAAAATTTAAAAAGAAAGAAAAGAAAAGAAAAGACCAGACATCCGTACATTCTGAAATTATCATCAGTACCGTATTAGTGGCCAAAGAAAAAAGAAAACACCGGTAGAGTTTTCTAAGTTATATATGTGAAAAGTGCTCAATACATTAAGTAGAGTACAATCTTTTCCGTTTATCTATACATAGACAAGGAGTTGTGTGTATTATATGTCAAAGAGAAACTTCAAAATTAAAACAATTAATGACAAGTAATAAATATAACACATTAAATATCACCAGGGCTTGTTTTTTGAACAAAAATAAAGAAGATTGTGAAGATAATTAGAAAAACAAATTTAAATATAACAGCATGGATTTTTTTTTACATTTATTATTATAAATAGGAGACATTATTTTTTCTTTTCAAATTGTCTAGATCAACAATAATGATCTACAAGTACCTTTTTACCTCCCTCTCTACCCAGGCGATTAATCTGGCCTGAACTCTCTCATTCTTTTGTGTTGTGTTAAGGTAATCCTGTGCAGTGTGGATCCGCGAGAGAGCTCGACATGTGTATACGGACAAATTGTATAGTCAATGTATAAACGTAAGTCTGTTCTCTCGAATTCATGCCACACAGGATTACCTTAACACAATATCAAATTACCAACAAAAAATGGACAAATCCAGCCCATACATATGATAAAAAGGATTGAATGTTACCATAAGAGCAACAGGGCGGACAATCATATGTGTATACCTCTTTCTTTACTTACTTCTATTCTTCTTTCTAAGCGTCTCTTCTAGCGTCTGTACTTCGTCTTGGGGACTTCGATCTGGTCTTCCATGGGATTTCTCTTTATCAGAAGCCCTGTTCATTTGAGTTTTTAGATAATAACTCAAGACTTCGATACTTAGATCATATTTAATTCGAAATCCCCACCAGACTACCTGCGCAGATTGAGTCGGAGCGTGCAATACACGACTCACAACCGTCGTGTTTCTGGCCGACTGACTAAAATCTCTTTCATCTAAAACCGGGAAGAGGTCTTCTCACACGATTCTCACGGATCCACGGAAGGAAGATTAGGACAGGTCAAGCCTTGTCATTCAAATCCTCAAGCCTGGGCTGCAACTTATAACAACCATTTTGATTCTACACTACTGTACATAAATATTAAGAATCTAATAATTATGTTACATATAAGTGCTAGGGCTGGCGGGAACAGCCGATTGATCGATGGTGGCCCTTTTCGATCGCCCGTCTAACTCAAGTGAGGGTCAAATGGTGTTTGCATGTTATATATATATATATATATATATATATATATATATATATATATATATATATATTTACCAACCCCTCCACACGAGCAGATGCACACAGGTCAATTTCTAAGGTGAGTTTAACAGGTTGAATTCAGAGTTTTCCTTCTCCTAGACTGGTTATCTAGCCATGGTTAAAGAGTCCAGTCTGCCCTGTATTACCCATATCTGGGAGGGAATTGGATTCATACATTTCCCAAGGGTATTTAACTATGTGAAATGCAAACAGCTGTGTTGCATGTTATAGACTCTCAGTCACAGGTTATTGACTCGGGATAGATTACCAATTAATTGTAAGTGTCGATTTTATGTGATTTCTGATAGATTCCGATGAGCAGAATAACAGTATAAAACATAATTGAATTCTGTGAGAATTGACGGAGATATGGTGCTTCAAAGATCCACCCCCAAAACTGCCCTTTTTCAGACATTATAAGTCTACCTATTTTCGTGAAAATTTAAGTTTCAATTTTATTGTCTCTTTAGATTCTGATGGATAGAATTCATTGATGGTAGCCGAAAGTGCTCCATTTGGAGATTTAGCGAGAATTTGAGACCTTATAATCTCCCCCCTTATAGTCCTAAAAATGACCAATTCGTGAAAATTTAAAGTGACTACTTTTTATATGATTTCTATAGATTTCGTATGCGTAGAATAACATAGTAAAAGATAATTGAATTCTGTTGAGAATGAAGGAAATATGGGCTTCAAAGATCCACCCCAAAATGCCCTTTTTCGAGCATTATAAGTTTACCTATTTTCGTGAAATTTGAACTAAACACTTTTCACGTGTTTACTCTGTTCTTTACCGTTTAATATTGTCCCATCTTTCAACAGGTGCTAATTCCATTTTTTTTTTGCCAGAGTGGTAGCAATTCAACATATTTCGTCGGAGGAATTTTTAAAACTGTTTAAGTGCCAACTTCTGGCGAAATTATGATCTTTTCGTGGTTGTCTTAAAAATATGTTAACGCCCATAGAATTAATGTGCGGAACCCTAAAAATTAATATAATAAGATACAGTTGTATTTCTTTTTCATAATAATAATAATGACAATGTTTCGTTTAAGAAGTTTGTGTGTGTGTGTGTGTGTTGTGTGTGTGTGGTCGTGAATAGAGGTGAAATTAGGATTAAAAGTAAATTGTTTGTCTAATAGAATAATATAAAAGGCGCGACTTATATTTAAGAAACCACCTTTAGTTAAACTAGAAGCGACTAACAGTCACCTGGTTAGAGGGAAAAACAAAACAAAACAAAAACAAACAAAACAAGTGCATAATGGTTGAGCAAGTTAGTCTTGCAGATCGTTACTCCTGTAGGAGAATTTATTCCCCGCCGGATGCCCCATAAAATCCGCACCCTACCTGTGGCCAACGAATATATATATATATATTATATATATATATATATATTATTATATATATATATATATAATATTATATATATAGATATATATATATAATAATATATATAATATATTATATATTATATATAATATATATATATATATATATACATATATGGGCCAGGTTAGCTCAGTCGGTAGAGAGCATTTGCTAGAAACACAAGGTTCCTTGTTCGATACCGGTCCTCGCCAACTCAGCGTATGAGTTAGCACAAGATCTGTGCGGAAAGCTGATGTAGGTGCTCACCTCAGATGCTAAAAACAATCTCCTTGTCTAGCGCTATTGAAAAGGATAGACTCCCTCGCTGACTGGCTGATACCGACTTTAGGCCGCCCCGTCGACTTCACTTTATATATATATATATATATATATATATATATATATGTATTCGTAGAAATGACGCGTTTAAATACTGGACGAGACTATCTGGATTTCAAATAGCGCTATTACCCAAGGGAAAGGTATAAATCCAACTATTCTCCCTCCAGTTATGGTAAATAGAAGGTAGATTGGGCCCTTTAACTTTGGTAGGCAACCAGTCTAGGAGAAGGAAAACTCTGAATTAAACCTATTAAACTCCGCTTAAGAAATTGACCACGTGTCACATTCTGCTCTAATTTAACTAATTTAACTAAGGAATTACATCAACTTATTAACGTAGGCTAGGTGTGAAGAAATAATTTCTATTTGATTGAAACCATGGTAGACCATTTCCCTCTAATAATAATATTATTAGTACTATATATATATATATATATATATATATATATATATATATTAGAGAGAGAGAGAGAGAGAGGAGAGAGAGATAGAGAATGGCTGATTTAACTAAGAATTACATCGACCATCTTAATTAACATAGGCTAGGTCCTGAAGAAATCATTTCTATTTGATTGAAACCATGTATACCCTTTTATTTTCCCTCTAATAATTAATAATAATAATAATATAAGAGAGAGAGAAGATGAGAGAGAGGAGAGAGAGAGAGAGAGGAGAGAGAGAGAGAGAGAGAGAGAGAGAGAGAGAGAGCTTGATTCAACTAAGGGAATTACATCGACTTAGTTAACGTAGAGTGGGTCCTGAAGAAATCATTTCAATTTGATTGAAACCATGAGACCTTTATTTTTCCTCTAATAATAATATTATTAGTATTATATATATATATATAATGGAGAGAGAGAGAGAGAGAGAGAGAGAGAAAGAGAGAGAGAGAGAGAGAAGAGAGAGAGAGAGAGAAGAGAGAGAGATACTTACCGTTTGCAAAAGAAGTCTAAATGACTTCGGAACTGTCGGAAGGAAATAGCTATTGATGCGAGGAACTTAGCAATATGGTTTTTGATTAAAAAACATCCCCACCCCACCAAAAAAAAATAACAACAACAACAACAACAACAACAACCATAAAAAATAACATAATTAGACTTTACTCTGAAGCTGTTATCTGGGTGGAACTGCTCCAGGTTTTTTTTTGTAGGTGCCGGGAATTATTACCTGTGGTGTCTTTTATAAGTTCTGGTGCAAAAACATCAGGGATCAAAGAAGACAAATCAAGAATAGGAAAATGAGGATTTCCTCTTCATAAGAGGAGAAAATGAAATAACTAAATAAATTTAACGGCTGTGGCCATGTTACAGAAGGGAAAAAAGTACATTGGCCTCCGCTTTACGGTAAAAAGCAAACCCTAGGAACGCGCACTAGGAATAACAATTACCTTTTAGTATTATCTGCGTTATTCGGACTATTGTACCCAGTCTTCATTGTTATTTGTACAACGTTTCGGCCGATATGCCCCTCGCTTCTTCATGTATATCTTTATCGACACATGGCTAGGGATAGTTAGGTAAGACAGTCCTAAGTGATAGTTATCTCGGATCCGGGTTCAATCCTGAGTAGAGCAGTAATATAGAAAAATAGAACAGGATACCCCGAGGACTGAATAATATTTAGGTTCGAAGTCCGTTGCTCCCTGGATTACGATTAAGAAAGTTCCCGAGTTCGAAAAGAAGGTTCCCGAGTCCGAAAAGAAGTTCCAGGTCCGAGAAGGTTCCCGAATCCGACAAGAAATACCTGAAGAAGGCCAGGGCATATCGCCGAAACGTTGTACAAATAACAATGAAGATGGGACAATAGTCGAATAACCTGATAATACTAATCATCAAGCCTCATCTCAATAATTCCGAGAAAAAAGTTACCTTTATAACCTAAAATGTTAAACCTATTGTAAATACCACAGGTACTGCAGACGGGAAAATAGTTGAAAATAGGGGAATATGCGTATAGGAAATGCAACCAGCCTCGTCCAGGATTTGAACTCGTATCACCGAGTCCCTTTCCTTCAACGATAACCATACACAACGTGCCTTCAAAATAGATTACCTATAGTTTCATATTAACCAGATCAAAAGACAAATTTACTAACGGTCAAACTGAAACTCATTGATTATCTAGAAAAAAGCAATAATTATAAAAATAAATAATTGCAACCAGTCTCGTTTCAGGTTTGAACTTGTGTCACCGGATCTTCTCTTTCAACGATAACCATTACACAACGCACGTACAAAATCGATTACCTATATTTTCATACTGACCAGATCAATGACAAATGCTAAATTGATTAATAGTTGATTTAAGATAAGATTTAGTAATTTTTTAATAATCAACGAATAACTTCGGATTTAGCGTCTTCAGGACTATTATCTCTTCCGCCTCATGAAGAGGGTTGAGGGACAAAACAATATTCCATGACGAGGAGTGAAATTGTAGTGTAAAGATGGCTCAAGAACAGTCAACGAAATTTACGGGCATGGATACAGCTCTTATTCGAAGTGAACATTGCTATTGAGAGAAACGGTGACTATGTGAAGAAGTAGGATGTGATCCACAGACGACCAGGTTCATTTTGCTGTATGATACATGTTACTGTGTTGGTAATTATACCTGTCCTAAACAAAATGGCATTACTTTTGACAAGTTTTACACCACTATCAACTTATATATATATATATATAATATATATATATATATAAGGTGAGTCAAAAAAATATCGAGATTTTCGGTACTTTTGACACACCCTGTATTTGAAAAAAATAACGTTCATTCATTCTTCATTTCTATCTTTGGTAATTACACTTTAAACTCGCTACTTTATGCACACCTTTTATCTGAAAAATATTAACGTTCATTAATTGTTGATTTCTATCTTGGTAAATACAGCTTCAAACTCGGCTCTTTATTGGCACACCTTGTATTCCGAAAAAAATGAACGCCATTCATTGTTCCTTTCTATCTTGGTAAATACAGCTTCAAACTCGGACACTTTTGACACACCTTATATTCTAAAAAAATTAAACGTTCCATTCATTGTTCATTTCTATCTTGCTTTAGACACTTTTATGACACACCTTGTATTCTGAAAAAATTAACTTCATTCATTGTTGATTTCTATCTTGGTAAATACAACTTTTAACTCGGCACTTTTATGACACCCTTGTATTCTGAAAAAATGTTCTCGTTCATAGTTTATTTCTATCTTGGTAAATACACTTCAAACTCGATACTTTCATGACACACTTTGTATTTTGAAAACAAATTAACGTCCATCCATTTTAATTTCTATCTTGGTAAATACAGCTTCGAACTCGGCACTTTTATTAACACCTTGTATTCTGGAAAAAAAATGGAACGTTCAATTCAATTGTCCTTCGATCTTGCTTTAGACACTTTATAACGCACCTGTATTCTGAAAAAATTAACGTTCCATTCACTGTTCATTTCTATCTTGCTAAGTGCAACTTTAAACTCGGCACTTTTATGACACACCTTGATATTCTGAAAGAAATGTTCCGTTCATAGTTTATTTCTATCTTGGTAATACAGCTTCAAACTCATACTTTTAGACACACCTTGTATTTCTGAAAAAAATAACTTCCATTCATTGTTCATTTCTATCTTGGTAAATACAGCTTCGAACTCGGCACTTTATTACACACCTTGTATTCTGAAAAGAATTAATGTTCCATTCATTATGCATATCTATCTGGTAAATATAGCTTCAAACTCGACTCTTTTATAACACACAATTGTATTCTGAGAAAACATTAACGTTTCATTCATTGTACATTTCTATCTTGGTAAAATACAGCTTTAGAACACTTTGTATTCTGGAAAAATAACGTTCCATCCATTGTTCATTTCTATCTTGGTAAATACAGCTCAACTCGGTACTTTTTTTTACTTGTATATTTAGAGAAAAAAAAGTTCCATTCATTGTCATTTCTATCTTGGTAAATACAGCTTCATTCTCGATACTTTTATTACACACCTTGTGTGTGTGTGTGTGTGTGTGTGTGTTTGTGTGTGTGTGGTAACATCCATGTATCCATCTGAGTATCATAAACAACTAAAAAAGAAAAAAAGAAAAAAAAAAGAGTAGATACACAAAGAGATAACCTCAAAAGCCATAAAAGACTAAAATATCTTATTGACTTCCTACGAGTCTCAGATTTACTAAAACACTTAATGTTACATCTGACTTGCCACTTTATTGTCCACGTTTTCTGCGAGTAACGGAGATTGTTATTTTGAAAGTTGTATTCACTTCTTCCTTGAACACACGGCTGTCATCCAACCCCTGCTATTTCTCGAGTTCGCTAGCTCATTAAACAAGATTAAATCTGTAAAAAACTCTACGCAGTCTCTAGACTTTCCCCAGAAAAAGCTCTCGTTTTTTTTGCGAGAAATTGATAATTTCGTTGTTTTAAAAACACGTCTTGCTATATTCATTCCAATAAAAATAAACCAGAAAGGCATCATGTTGACTGGTGCCCGCCCAGGTGGCATGGAAACAAGAACCTTTTATTGTTATTACTGAGTGAAAAAATAGTAATGAGAGTGGTTTGGTTTGCCTAGTTGTTTACTAAATCAGCCGTTTTTTCGTTGGTAATAGATATTTACCAACCCCTCCGCACGAGCAGGATGTAGCACAAGGTCAATTTCTTAAGCGGAGTTTAACATGTTTGAATTCAGAGTTTTCCTTCTCCTAGACTGGTTACCTAGCCATGGAAGAGAGCCCAGTTTGCCCTGCTTTATCTATAATTGAAGGGAGAAATGGATTCATACCTTTCTCAAGGGTATTACGCCCTGTGAAATGCAAACAGCTTCGTCCAAGAATTGAACTCGGGTCGACGAGTCGATTTCCTACGACTCTAACCATCTAGACCACGCGCCTCCAATATATTAATATATATATATATATATATTATATATATATATATATATTATATATATATATTAGCTATGGGTAGGGTAAACTGAGCTCTTTAGACTTGGTTAGGCAACCAGTCTATGGAGAAGGAAAACTCTGAATTCAAACTTGTTCAAATTGTGGACCACCCCACCTACCATCACCTCCTCACTTTATCGCAGAGACCTGTTCTACTCATACGCTGAGTTGGCGAGGGTCGGTATCGAAATAGAACCGTGAGGCTCCACCGGACACTCTACAGTCTGAGCTAAAATTACTTGATTTCGGCATTAAATGACCCCAAAAGAGTTGGTATGCCGTGAAGACAACCAACCTTTTTTTGCAAAAAGGTTATCAGGAAGTGCATACAGCCCGTAAAAAATCTCACCCCATAGGCAAACCACGCAAAATTCTTTAATTCCCGACGGTGAATGGGTTACAGTCAAATCATGTTGAAAGTACCGGTTCCCGCTACATCATCGGAATCAAGTAACGATGAATCTGTTGAGTGAATGTGTATATATATTTACTATTGTTTTATTTTCAGACATACATCCATATATTCATACATACATACACACAACTGCCCTTTATATATGTATAGTTTAACAACTGAAAGAGGTTCTTATTTCTGTATTCATTTTCTTTTTCTACACTAGTGATATTCTTTCTTTCTTATTTCGCTTTTTTGCATTTTCCTCTCTTTCTTTCTTCTTTCTTTCTTTCTTTTTTTTTCTTTCTTTCTTTCTTTTCTTTCTTTCTTTCTTTCTTCTTACATTTTCCTTTCTTGCTTTGTTGTTAGTTGTTTGTGTTTTTTTCTTTCATTTTCCCCTCTTTCTTTTTCTCTCTCTCTTTCTTTCTTTTTTCTTTCTTTCTTGCCATTTTCTTCTCTTTCTTTCTTTTCTTTCTTTCTTTCTTTCTTTCTGCATTTCTACTCGTTTTTCTTTCTTCTTTCTTACTTGCATTTTCCTATCTTCTTTCTTTCTTTCTTCTTTCTTTCTTTCATTTTCTTTCTTTTCTTTCTTCTTTCTTTCTTTCTTTCTTTTGTTGATTCTTACTTGCATTTTTCTTCTTCCTTTCTTTTTATCTTTCTTTCTTGCATTATTCCTCTCTTTCTTCTTTCTTTCTTTCTTTCTTTCTTTCTTGCATTTTCTTTCATTTCTTTCTTTCGATCTTCCTTTTTTTGCATTTTCTTCTCTTTCTTTCTTTCTTTCGTTCGTTCGTTCTTTTTTTCGTTCTTTTCTTTCTTTCTTTCTTTCTTTCTTTTTTCATTTTATTCTCTTTCTTTCTTTCTTTCTTTCTTTCGTTCTAGTTCTTTCTTTCTTTCTTACATTTTCTTTTTCTGTTCTGTCGTCTGTCTGTCTGTCGTCTTCTTTCTTTCTTCTTTCTTTCATTTCTTCATTTTCTTTCTTTTTTCTTCCTTTCTTTTTTGCATTTTCTTCTTTTTCCTTCTTTCGTTCGTTCGTCGTTCTTTCATTCTTTCTTTCTTTCTTTCTCTTTCTTTTTTTGCATTTTCTTCTCTCGTTTTTTCTTTCTTTCTTGCATTTTCTTTCTGTCTCTTTCTTCTTTCTTCTTTCTTTTCTTCTGCATTTTCTTCTCTTTCAATCATTAAATGATTCACATATTCTTATGAATTCATCAGACCAGATGATGTTATCGAGACACTCAAAGAAATTGGGTGACCATTAAGCAACTATAAGAAACCGAATTCCAAATCACTTGATTCGACGTTAGAATGCCCGAAAAAGGTTGATACGCCGTAAACAAAAACAACCATCGAACAAAACGATGATGAATGCTGAAATCTTCCAGCGGGAAAACGATAAAGGTGGAAGCTTAATGTCATATTGATTCTATCGGAATGCGATAAAGCAACAGAAATAAGATGAAAGAAAAAACGAGTAAAAAAAAAAGATAATAAGAAGACGGTAAGTTGGATTCTATCAGTTCGTTAGATATATGTCTACACACACACACACACACACATACACACACACACACAACCACACACACATATTAACTATATATATATATATATATATTATATATATATATATATATATATATATATATTGTAACGTGACTGTCTAAAACGCATCTCTATATCTTATGTAGAAAATAAAATATTTGCAGGCTGAGTGCCTGAACAACTTAAGAAGAGTTAATAAAACACCTAGAGATAATTTGAGTCTGAATTTGTGGGATGGGATGGTGTTTGTGATGGGGGGTGAGGGATGGAGGCTAAATAACGTATTGGTTTGTTTAGCAAACCATCGCAGAGCATTTATTTTTCTGAGTAATATTCAGGAAACTGTAACACACTGAAAAAACAAAACTTTAAATCACTGTTTTTTAAAAAAAAATTTTCATATGAATGAATGCCCTGAGATGGTTGCTAAACAAACCGCAAAGTTATAATGTCGGCTCCTATATTAAAATACCTCCATTTAATACCTTGTTGTTTTGTTTCATTTCATTAATACACCACACACACACACACACACACACACATATTATTATATATATTATATATATTATATATTATATATATAGATTAAGTAAACAAACAAATGTGTTTATTTTTTATATGGCTTTAGCCGACAATTTTTGGAAGAATATGTGTTAATTGAAGTCATAAACAAATCGAGAAAATGTCAATTTTCTCGATTTGTTTAGCCTTACATTTGAACATATAATGCCCGCCTAAATTCATTGATCATTAACTAAATTAATTTTCAAAATTAGGTATGACTTCAATAAGCACATATCCTCCAAATATATGTGTGTGTGTGTGTGTGTGTGTGTAATATTATGAAAAAATTGAAAAACGCAATGTTCATAAACGTTTTATTTCGCCTACACTGCAGTGTTTCGATCTGTTTCAATAGATCTTCATCAGGCTTTCGTTAGTTGAAGGAAAACACATAAAAATATCACAGAAAAATAAATCTTCGAGACCCTTTTTTACGGTGAGCCCTGATGAGATCTATTGAAACAAATCGAAAACTGCAGCGTAGCGAATAAACATTATATCGTTTATGAACTTGTGTTTTTTCAATATTTTCATAATATTACATACTGTCGAATTCACTTCCATTTTTCCTCACCACACAACATCACACACAACAACACACATATATATATATATATATATATATTATATATATATTATATATATATGAATAAATATGGAAGAAATAAATCCGACAATATAAGAAATTTGAAAACAAAATGTTCCGAAAATAGGATGAATTATATTTATCGATGTTTAAACATTTCGTTTCTTTAAACCTTCATCAGGATGTATCTTGGGGTGAAGAAAATTGATGGATGTTTTATGGATACAGGAGATGAAAATCTTTATAAAATCTTTTTGTTGTGTACTGTATTTGTTCAGCGTTATATTTTGAAAGACAAGTCGCGATCCACGCACGCGAAGATGTCGTGACGCGTGACGCAACTCGAAGAAATGCATTCAACAAAAGACAAGAACAAAGGAACAAAGTGGGAATGATAACTTCACCCAAGATATATCCTGATGAAGGTTTAAAGAAACCGGAATCTTTAAACATCGATAAATAAATTCATCCTATTTCGGAACACTTGTTTTTTTCAAATTTCTAATATATATATATATATATATAATATATATATATATATTATATATATATATTATATATATATAATAGACAAAACGTGACCCGTTGTGTCCCCATTTGAGCTCTGAGTAGATAATTGGGATTAGGAAAGTGAGACCCATTCTGATCCAGAGTGGTAGTGCCTGTTAGTCTCATCAAAGGGTTAAATAGAAATAATGAGTTTAAAATGTGTTTTAAAAAATGAAAGCCCATCAAGAATGAATAAAAAACGCCTTCAGCATGAATTAACCCAACAAGGGTTGACATGCCGTAAAACTAAGTAAGGCAACCAACCATATATTCGGTCACTTCCAATCAAGTTATATATCACGCTTCTTCTGATTGGACGTGAGCAGTGTGGATCGCGATACGATTATCGTATTAATTGTGTATTGGTACATCTCTCTCTCCCCTCTCTCTCTCTCTCTCTATCTATCTCTCTCTCTCTCTCTCTCTCTATATATATATATATATATATGTATATATGATATATATATATGTATATATAATATATGCATATATATGTATATATATATTGTTATAATATGATATATATGTATATATATATGTATATATATATTATATTATATATTGTTATATATGTATATATATATGGTATATATATGTATATATATATGGTATATATGATATATATATGTATATTATGTATATATATAATATAACTAGCAAATATAGCACCCTCCGGTGCAAGTATTTAAGTTTTAATGTATAAAAATATGTATTAATTAGAAAGGCTAATGAAATAAATAAGATACAGATAAAAAGATTTGAAACAGAGGGAGTATAATAAAAAAATGGAACAACTGAACTTACTCTTCCATCACTCTCGTCTTTCATTGTTATTTTTCTAATTTAAGTATTTAGTTATAAGAGGAAGTAAAGAATAAATGACAGTTATTTTTTCTTGTTAATGGATTTCATTTAAGATTTATTGAAGAGATTTTTGCTTATATTCATTAAATAAAACCAAACAGTTAGAAATCAATAATACTAAGCAATATTTATTAAATTCGATTTTTAAATATTAATATGCAAATTAGCCTTTCCTTCACACTGTAAACCGCTATTTAGTGTATATATAAATATAATTGCATGTTGTCAGTATGTAGAGCAGTTAACAGTATTAATAATGTAAGACAATTTTATTAATAATTGAGGTTTAGATAAAAAATAAAATCATGGAGAATGTGATTCAATAACTAAGAGAATTGTGACTTGAGTAGGAATATAGTTTCGTTACAGACAGAAAAACACACAATCTCCATTATAATTAAGAGATATAATAAGATTTTTAAGCATATGTTATTAAATAACACGGAATACTCTTTTTCAGTTTTTGGATCTGTATTTTTCCAGTCGTTCTAGCGATCTTTTTTGTGTTTGGATCCAATGGATATAGAATATTTCCCATACTGTTATCCGAGCGCTTTCGACTGTTTCTCCAGTTATCATCATGGGTATATAAGTTGGTTTTAGTTCATTTTTTTAGTTCGTTTTATCTATGTTTTATTTAATTTGGAGAGTCCATTATTTCTTTAAGAAGTGGGTGTAGGTTAAGTGTGTTAGTTATTAAAGATATTTAATATGTTGTATCCGACTTTAAATGCTATTTTATTGATGTTAGTTTTTTTTTTATTTTTTATGCATATGGCTTCAAGGATCTGTAGGAGTTTCTTATTATTCTTTTTGTAGATAATTTTAGTCTTTTCGGTTAGAATTTTCATAAAATTTATGTGTAGATTTTCAAAATAATCATTTAATTAATGATTAATAGATGTATGCAACATTTTATTTGAGGGAGACAGAACTAAGTTTTCATTTAAAATTGTTTTATTTTTTATAGTTCTTTAATAAATTTGATGATTTTACTTATGTTACATAATCTATGCGGTTGCATAAGATTATTGTAAATCCCCTGTATTTCTAAAGGGATGGCCCTTTTCATATCACGGGTGGGACTTTCCATGGAATAGTACAGAAAGCCCACGAAATACGTGAAGTCACGTGGGACCTGGTTGGCTCCTCAGTTTTCAGTTGGACGTCAGGCAGTGGAGATGTCCTGCCTTAACTGTAACTCACTCTGCATACGCGCGCTATGTTAGTCAGATATTTAGTTACATGAAATGTATAGTTAAGTAAATAAAAGCTTAAGAAAAATAACACGGTCTTGTGATTAATGGGTGTCTTGGTAACAGGACTGATTGGAAGAAGAAATGAGCAAAGTGCGACCGATCACCAAGACGCTAGAAGAGATGTTAGAAGAGACCTAGAAGAAGACGTAAGATGTCAAAGACGACAGAAGAACAGAAGAAGAAGAATAGAAGAAGTAAAAGTAAGAAGGGTATACAACACTTACTTATGATACAAACCATCTGACACTGAATTTTAAACTCCCACCTCATCAGACAGTATCTTTCAAAAATTAATTTTTACACCACCCGGGAGGTGGGTTTTTTTTTTTTTTTTTTTTAGCTAATGAGTTTAAAACAAATATTTGTCTCTCCCATCTAAACATATATAAAACATATATAAAGGACAATTGGTGTGTATGTATGTTCGGGGGAAACTACAAAAAATGAAATAATTAACGACAATGTAAACACACACACACACACATATATATATATATATATATGGTCATCCATAGACACGTGTTTCGACTTATCAAGTTTCTTCAGTGTGGCTAGACATTTTGTAAGCTACCTACAGCCGGAATTGAACTCCAGTCGGTTGGGTGTCAGTCCGGCACCTTAATCATTAAGCTGTCTTCACTTACAGAATGGGAAGGGGATTTTCACCAGTTCTTGCTTTTTGAGCAAAAATTGTGAAGATTTGATTCATATTCAAAGATATTTAAAAATCAAAATACACATAGAAATAGCACTGGCATTCTATTTTCCCGCCTCTACCCAGGCAACGCTGAGTAGCCACTTCTAGTCTCATAATAATAAACGTATACTTTTCTTTTTAAATAGTTTTTTATTTGGTTTAATTAAAGCCATTATTTCAGCGTACAAAGTCATCTGTTTTGATCTAAATACGAACAAACATCTGAATAACGACCAAGTTACGCTTAAAATACTTGTTCTTGCTAGTTTACTGATGTTAAGCAACGATGAACCTGATCGGTATATAGATGGGTAGCCAATAAGGAATAACAGGTAAGTATTTACCCAACCCGTTCGTCATAGGTAGGATGTGACACAAGCTACATACACAATACATGCCATCGAACGAGAATCGAACTCGCTTTTCAGTATTTATGGATCTGCGATCCTAGCTTGCTAACTACTAAGGGACGACCTGAGTTTTAAAAAAAGTACTGTATTTGACGGCATATAGGACGCACTTTTTTCCAAAATTTTTGCTCAAAAAATTGCCCTGCGTCTTATACAACGTAGGTGAAGTTTAAGACCCCCAAGAGGTGTATCTTATTATTATTATTATTATTATTATTATTATTTATATTTTGAAGGCAATTACAATGCGTATAAAATAAAATAGTGTCCAATGTCTAATCAATTTCGAAGAAAAATTTCATTTAAAAAAAAAAGTCTCTGAAGATGAAGATACTTCGAAATTGATTAGACATTGGACACTATTTTATTTTATACGCATTGTAATTGCCATCAAAATATAAATAATAATAGTATACTTTACTTAACAATGCTTCAAGCAAATTATCAAATACTATTATTATTATTATTATTATTATTTGCTCCTTTTGAGTTTTCACATCAGCATTAGCTGATGGTCTTTCACTGGAGTCTGAGTGACAGCAAGTTTCCTCGGTTCTCCAGGACTCTTCTGAGTATTCTGGCAGATTGCAGCAGTGCAGTGTTCTGAATGGTTTCAATCCTTCCTCTGATATCCAAACTTTCCAAACCCTTTTCCGATCCTTTTGGGACTGTTCCAAGTGCACCAACTACAACTGGTACCACTTTCATGTTCCATAACTTTTTCAGTTCTCTGGCAAGGTCCAGATATTTGTCAATTTTTTCATTTTCCTTTAGCTTCACCCTGTGATCTGCTGGCACTGCAAGATCCACCAGTTGACAAGTTCTTTCTTTTTTGTTTATCAACACTAGATCTGGTCTTCTTGCTGGGATAAGGTGATCCGTTTTTATTTCAAAATCCCAGAGAATTTTATGCGTTTATTTCCTGCTATTGAGATGTCTTGTGTATGCTTGTCTTTACTGCCAAATTGCTTTTATACAGCTATGTTTCTGCTTGTGTAATGCACAGCTAGACTGTTTTCATCAATATATGCTTAAATACACTAAAAAAAAAAATTCCTGAATCTGACCTGCTGAAATAGGGGTGCTTCTTATTTGCCCGTGCGTCTTATATGCCGTCAAATACGGTATATATTCTACTTACTGTTTGCAAACAAGTCAAAATTCACTTCGGATCTGTTGGAATGGAAAAGCTATTGATGTTCTAATATTACGGTGAACTTAGCAATGTGGTTCCTGATTAAAAAAACAACACCTCACTCCTCAAAATAACAACAAAACATAAGAAAAAACACCGTTGGTTTACTCTTAAGCTGTTATTTGGGGTGGAACTGCTGGGAGACTAGCTTGTTAACCATTACAGCACGCCTACGGAGATGTTGAGAATGTTTAGCTGTTTCGTTATCTTTCGTAATTTGGTCGTTTGGAGTACCATCTAAATTTCTCATCTTCTTTCGGTGAATTTTAATCCATTGTTGAGCGTTCTTGCTTGTGGGCGGTTTTAGTTCCGACTATTCAAATTTCGCTGATTGCTTCCTCGGGTGCCGGGTTACCGGGTGTTGAATCAATCATGAAGCAACACGCCGAGTAAAACGAGAGGGTTCTTGTTGCGTATCAAAATCATCTCTGATTTGCTTGCCAAATTGGTGCTATTCGCAGAAATGCGTCCCGGCCTCCTACTTTAAAAAACGCTAGACGGTGATAGATGGAAAAACAACCCGCTCTATGAATGAAGTCCCTAGCTGAAACTGATCGTACCTATTATATAATTGCGATATGATAAAATTTAAAAAAAATTAAATCGAGACACTCAAGAAATTGGGTGAACATTTAAGCAACAGCAGGTACTGTAAGAAACCAAATATCCAAATGACTTGATTCGGCATTAAATGACCTGAAAAGGGTTGATACGCTGTAAAACAAAACAACCAACGAACAAACCAATGATGAATGCTGAAACCTTCCAGCGGGAAAACGATAAAGGTGAGCTAATGTCATTATTATTCTATCGGAGAGTTGCGATAAAAAGCCACAGAAATAAGATGAAAGAAAAATGAGTAAAATATTGCGATATGATAAAATAATTTTTAAAAATTTAAAAATGACCTGACATTTTAAAAAATTAAAATATAAATATTCAGATTTTTTTATTTATTTATGTTTGTTTAATGTTTGGTTTTTAGTTAGAATATAAAAGAATTAAATAAACATGAATAAATAAAAAATCTGAATATTTAGATATTCTTTTATATTTTAATTAATTTAATCATTTTTAATTAAAAAACAAACAAAACTTTTATTTTATCGTATCGCAATTGTACAATAGGTACGATCCGCTTCAGCTAGGGACTTCATTCGTAGAGCGGGTTGTTTTTTTTTCCAGCTATCACCGCCTAGCGTTTTTAAAGGCCGGAGGCCGGGACGCAATTCTGCGAATAGCACCGCCAAACTGTATAAGGACCGCGCTACTTAGCCCCAGGTTTGAAGGGGGAGTCCTAATGGTGTAGTGGTTACCGTGCTTACCTGTAGATTCGTAGTAAGTGTGTTCATATCCAGGCGAAGGAAATTAATGTTTCATTCATTGTTTATTTTCTGTTTCAGGCTTGGTACTTTTTTTGAAACATACGTCCGAATATCCTCAGAAAGGTAAAAATGTTTCATTAAAAGCAAAAATACTTTTGAGATTTCCGAATATCTTAAGAACGTAAAAAGTGAAAAAAAACCCCCAAACTAACAAACAAACAAAAAAAAAAAACGGTCCATATGACCTTTAGGCACCCCTTTTGCTTTGCTGATTCTTAAGTACATTTTTTCATTTACACCGTCAACATCCGGTTGTTTGTTAGGGGTTATAGTTAGGGTTAGGGGTTAGGTTTAGGGTTAGGGGTTAGTTTTATAATTTAAAAAAAATCGTCTGTGAACAAACAACCAGATGTTGACGGTGTAAATGAAAAAATGTACTTATGAATCAGTAAAGCAAAAGGGGTGCCTAAATATCATATGGTAAAAAAACAAAAAAAAAAAAACACACAAAAACCCCAAAAAACAAGCAAACTCTGGAACCTATTTGTCGTTATCGGGAGCCTTCACGGAACTCTGAACTCAACCTTTTATTCAATCCACGGGAGTATATTGTTCTCATTCCACTAACCATGACTGCGTACAAGTGTTGAGCTGTGTTTATTATTATTCTATGTTACTGTCGCTCTTGACTAGGATTGCACCTGCAGCCTAGAGATAACTGTCACTTAGAACTGTCTAAACTCAACGCCTATATTCACTACGCCATGTGTCCGATTGGAGTTCCGTGAAGGCTCCCGAGTTTGAAAAGAAGGTTCTCGAGTTCGAAAAGAAGGTTCCCGAGTTCGAAAAGAATGCTCCCGAGTTCGCAAAGAAGGCTCCCTAGTGCGAAAAGAAGGTACTCGAGTTCGAAAAGAAGGTTCCGAACTTCGAAATGGAGGTTCCCAAGTTCGAAAATAAAGGTTCCCGAGTTCGAAAAGAATGTTCCTGAGTTCGAAAAGAATGTTCCTGAGTTCGAAAAGAATGTTCCTGAGTTCGAAAAGAATGTTCCCAAGTTCGACAAGAAATACCCGAAGAAGGCCGGAGGACACATCGGCGGAAACATAGTGCAGATGACAATAAAGATGAGGACAATAGTCCGAATAATCCAAATAGTACTTCTGGTTATTGTTCTTCTAGAAAGAGTCTTCTTTTCCGAAATTTTGAATTCTGCCGAAAATCGAAGAAACAAAGAAACCAAACTTTTTTTTCTTAAGATATTCAAAATGGCTGGTTACTTTTCGGACACACCTCACTGGCGCCATTAAATGAAACAGAAAGAAATAAAGACTTTTTAAACAATGAGTTTTACGACTTGAAACTTAAGATAAAAAATGTTACAACTGAAAAATACTGAATATTCTTTTACCTAAAATCATAATTAGCCAGTATTGCGTTTGTGTTAAAATAGTCTAATTTGGCCGGTTAGGGTGTCGCCAAGAACTGATTTATAGCCGCGAACAGTTTAAGTGAGAAAAGGCCAACTCGTATGGTTGTCTGTAGGCTTGACCAATGTCCGATTAATTTCGTGCACTTTTAAACGAAGCTGACCGTGCGACCAATCTGTTTTTATTTTATTTATTTATTTTACACTATGCATTATATCAAAGCGACCGGTTTAGCTCAGTTGGTAGGGCATTCCCCTAAGAATCACAAAATCCCTGGTTCAATACCGGTTCCCAACATCACAAAGAACTGATTTATATCCACGAACAGTTTAAGTGAGAAAAGACCAACTTGTATGGTTGTCTGTCGGCTTGTCCAATATCCAATCAATTTCGTTTACTTTTAAGTTGACAGTGCGACCAACTTTTTTTTTCATTTGAATTTTAATTTTAAGCGAGTTCATGTGGTTTAAACCTCAGCCAATCAATAGCCCACAAAGAACTGATTTCAGCCCTGCATAACTCTATGTAACATAAATTTTGAACCCAAATATATATATTTACCAACTCCTCCGCACGAGCAGGATGTGACAGAAGGTCAATTTCTTAAGCGGAGTTCAACGGGTTTGAATTCAGAGTTTTCCTTCTCCTAGACCGGTTGCCTAATCAAGGTTAAAGATCCCAGACTGCCCTACTATTTATCCATAGCTGGAGGGAGAGTAGGATTCATACCTTTCCCTAGGGTATTAGCGCTAAGTGAAATGCAGTTACCACCTCCAGAATTTGAACTCGGGGCGACGAGTCCATCTCCCATGACTTTAACCATTACACCACGCGCTTCCATATTTTGAACCCAAATATAGACTCCCATCATGTTTTTGTTATATGCTCTTTGGTAAGAGTGTTCAAAGTCCAGTATATTTTGATGGAAGTATTTGCTTTGCTCCTCTGATCATTCTCCCATATTCCTCTTGTCAATTTATAAAGATGAGAGTCAATGATAAAACATATCATTTTGATGTAGTTCTTCAACAATTCTGAGGAATTCTACTACAATCCAAACAAGGGCAGACAATCGCTACATTGATCTCTAATATTATCTTTTAATCTCCAACGTAAAAAAAACCAATCCTATGAATGATTTTATATTGAAATCAATTAAAATATAATTACAATAAATGTAATCTTTTTATATGGATTGTTATTTAATTTTGTTAATCTTTCTAATTTAACATATTTGATTACATTAAAACTTACGCACGGGGATGCATATTCCTACCAGTACTGGGCAAAGTTTCTTTGGTCCTTTTTGACTGGTTCCTGTTTTTATAGAATTACGGTAAATTAACGAGAAAAACTGCTGGTACTGTGTATTGCATAGCGTGTAGTGTTACCATTGGTTCAGTGCCAGGTGGATCGTCTTCATGAACAGGTGAACATCGGTATCCTTTACTTAAAGTATGTCAAGTTGAAAGGGGGTGAATTAGCAACTTTACAGACTTGTGGAGGCGTGTGGAGTAATGTTTATCATCCTAAGAAATGGCCACGACGAGACGAGTTCAAATCTGGACGAGGCCCTTTGCATTTCACATATCATTAACACCCTGGTACAGTGCCAGGCATCTGGTGGGTCGTCTTCATGAACAGGTGAACATCGGTATCCTTTACTTAAAGTATGTCAAGTTGAAAGGGGTGAGTTAGAAACTTTACAGACTTGTGGAGGCGTGTAGAGTAATGTTTATCGTCCTAAGAAATGACCACGACGAGACGAGTTCAAAACCCGGACGAAGCTCTTTGCATTTCTCATAGCACTAATACTCTTGGAAAAGGTATGAATCCAACTATCCTCCCTCCAGCTATGGGTAAATATCAAGGCTGACTGAACTCTTCAATCTTGGTTAGATCTTAATATTTATCGCAAAAAAACACCCTAGTAAATTGTATTGTGTATTTTCAGTATTTCATTGTATAAAAAAGCGCTGTTTTTATTTGACTATACAGTAATACCTTGATTTACGAGTTTAATTAGTTCAGCTCGTAACTCAATTCCCTTGTATATCAAATCAATTTTCCCCATTGATCAAAAGCCATTAATCCGTTCCAGTCCCCAAACAGTTATAGTTTCAAATAACTATTGTTATTAAGAACACATTTCATGATATTTTTATGTTAAAGCATGCAGTTGTATTGTTTTCGAAAAAATTTCTAAGATTTGTTTATTTCGCACGGAGACTTTCTAAATAGCTACCGGCTTGCTTCAAAGTGGTAGACATAATTTTCATTAACTTCGTGAGTATAATTAAGTTGCCAGAAATAATTTTCATTAACTTCGTGATTGTCAATAAGTCAGTACAGCTAATTTTCATTTATTTCGTGCGTATCAATAAGTCGACAAAACTAATTTCCATTAACTTCGCGAGTATTAATAAATTATTAAAGAAATAAGTGTTTTAATTAACTGGTAGTTGATACTAAGCCACAGCCTTCAAGCAACTACGAGGTGTGTCTGAAAAGTAGTGAGACTGTTGTCACAAACATTTAATTTAAAATCCAAACAACACACTAAATGTTTTCTCCTCCAAAGTAGCCCCCCTCTTGAATCTCATGCAGTTTCCTATCCTCTGTTCTGCTAGAAGGAATCTTCTCGTATGTCTCTCAGTTCCGTCGATACGGACCTCTTGATGGTCTCAACGCATTCAAAACGGGTCCCCTTAATGAGTCCCTTCAGCTTGGGAAAAAGAAAAACGTCACGATGTTTCCAGCCACAACTATCGTCCCTTCTCGTGCACTTCCCAAGTTGAAGAGGCTCATCAAGGAGATTCGTTTTAAATGCATTGAGACCATCAAGAGGTCCGTAACATACTCAGAGACATACCAGAAGAATTCTTCCAGAAGGACAGAGAAGGATGGGAAAGTGCATTAGATTCAAGAGAGGACTATTTTGGAGGAGAAAAACATTTACTTTGTTGTTTGGATTTTAAATTGTTTGTGACAACAGTCTCATTACTTTTCAGACACACCTCGTATATATTAAAAAGGGACGGATGTTTGCCATCAGAGCAATCTAAAGAATACGGTCGGAACACCCATATAGATGTTTACCAACCCCTCCACACGAGTAGGACACGACACAAGGCCAATTTCTTAAGCGCAGTTTAACAGGTTTGAATTCAGAGTTTTCCTTCTCCGATACAGGTTGCCTAACCAATACTGAAGAGCTTATTCTGCCCTACTATTTACCCATAGAAGAATGGAGTATAGTTGGATTCATACCTTTCCAAAGGGTATTAGCGTCATGGGAAATGCAAACTGCTTCGTCCAGAAATTGAACTCGAGTCTACGAGTCCATTTCCTATGACTCTAATCATTACGCCACGTGCCTCCACACAGATACTTGGGGGGCTTGACATGAGCAGCCGATTGATCAATCAGGCCTCTTCGACCACCCGTCTAGCTTAAGAACTGAGTTAGAGAGTTGCATGTCACGGGAAATACGCAAATATATTTATGGCATCTGTGTCGCCTCCTGAAGGTCTCAGGAAGAGTCATCCTGTGAGCAAGGGCAGATAATGCCATACTTAGTAAATAAAGTTTTAGTTTCAATACTTTTTTTATATCCTATCTATTATACTCCGAGGGTAATCCCACAGGCAAGGTCTTCAAAATATTTAGAAATCACAGAAATGTTTATTGTTTAGTGCCAAAAATGTTTACATAATTTTAAAGTTTGAACATCTTTCTATTTTTCTACATAATGATCATTTCAGTCGATGCATTTTTGTATGCATTGGAGCAGTTTTGGTATGCCCATGTCATACCAGCTCATCGCCATGTCGCTGACGAAACCTTGAACTTCGTTGTCACTGCAAACTCCCTACACTACTTGCGGACGTTTTTGACATCCATGCACGACTTTCGTTAATTGGTAATGAATATTAATCAGTTTAATGCCTTTTACAATCAAAATCCGAATAACTGCGCGAACTTTACACTTGACGTTAGTGTCAATCGGGAGTTAGTGTCAATCAATAATGAATTATAAGTATTGAATAGGAATACTTGAAATCATATAACGGTATAGAAATTACTGGTTTAATGAGCTTGCTTATATTTAAGGAAGTTAAGCTGTACAAAGCCCTAGTGGTACTTAGATGGGTGACCAGTTAGTAACAACAAGTAATATAAGCTACCTATATAAGTATATAAGTACCAAACTAAGCAGGGTATAATAAATTATAACCTTTGACCTGTGTGTCAAATTAAGTTCAGATTAATAAATAATAACCTAATAATTTCATGCGAAAAGAAGAGGGTCACTATTTGCAGGTGCCTGTTTCTTTTTAAGCCTTCAAGTGGTCAGAAACTGTGGGGATATATTCAAGAACCCTTCTTGAGTGGCTTAGAAACAGTCTGACTTCCGGTTTCGGGATTAGTTGACGGGGTCGGGGGATGTTAGGAAAGCCCATGAAAAAATCCTTCCATGATTTTTAAAACTGAACTATTTTCTTCACAGGAAATTGCTACTCTTTTCTTTCTTTTCTTTTCTTTTTTCTGTTTTCATCTTTTCTTTCTTTTTCTTTTTTTTCCTCATTCTTTATTTTTTTTTCTTTCTTTCTTTTCATTTTTTTTTCTTCTCTTTTTTTTTTCTTTCTTCTTTCTTTCCTTCTTTCTTTCTTTTCTTTTTCTTTCCGTCTTTCTTTCTTTTCCTTTTTCTTTCTTTCTTTCTTTTCCTTCCTTCTTTCTTTCACTTCATTTTTCTTTTCTTATTCTTTTTTCTTTCCTTTCATTTCTTTTTTCTTTTTTTATTTCCTTCTTTATTTTCTTTTCTTTCTTTCTTTCTTTTCATTTTCTTTTTTTCTCTTTTTTTTCTTTCCTTCTTTTCTTTTTCTTTTTCTTTTCTTTTCTTTCTTTTTTCTTTTTCTTTTTTTCTTTTTCTTTTTCTTTCTTTCTTTCTTTTTTTTCTTTTTTCTTTCTTTTTCTTTTTCTTTTTTTTTTTTTTCTTTCTTTTCTTTCTTTCTTTTCTTTTTTTTTTTTTTTCTTTTCTTTCTTTTCTTTTTTCTTTCTTTTTTTTTCTTTTTTCTTTTTTCTTTTTTTTCTTTTTCTTTTCTTTCTTTTTATTTCCTTGCCTTTTTTAATTTTTTCTTTCTTCTTTTTTTTTCTTTATCGTTTCTTTTTCTTTTCTTTTACTTTCTTTTTCTTTCTTTCTTTCTTTCTTTTTTCCTTTTTATTTTAATTCTCCACGAAATCTGTCACCCCAACAAATGTTTGCCAGCTTTATAAAAAAAAAAAAAATTCCCCTTCAACTCTATCCTCCTGCTGCTCTCTTTCTCCGCCCCCCTCTTAAAATAAATAAATAAACAAAAATTAGATATTATCTCACCACAAGGCGTATCCATCTCTAAGTCAACTTATATAGCAAATATCTCATACTCATAAACTGAATGGGCCACGAATCTTGGTACTCGTACATTTCCGTTACGTCTAGACAAAAACAGGAAAGCCATTTACAGGTTCGCGACGTGTAGAGTCGATCCTATTATAAATATTTTCGCTTGGAGATTTAAGTCCTCTGACTCCGATATGCCACCCCTTATGGTAAGCGCCCCAAAGAATAATCCTTAGTAATTTCCTCACTTAGAAAATATTTTTTCGATTACCGCGGAATTCATAAACCACCAAGAAAGACGCGTCCCTGCAACACGTGTTAATATTATCGTAAACAACTTAGAAATAATTGAACAAAAAATGTTTTAAACATAAAACAGACGAGAAAATATCAACTCAGTGGAATAATGAAACAATTTTATGCTGGACAGCGAAACTTATAGGTGCTATTCGCAGAATTGCGTCCCGGCCTCCTTCCTTTAAAAAGAAAACGCAAGGCGGTGATAGCTGAAAAAACAACCCTCTCTACGAATGAAGTCCATAGCTGAAGCGGTGCCTGCTGAAAAAAACCCAACAAAAAAAAAAAAACAATCAGTGCTTAAATAGTTAATGCGATATTTTACCCCCTCCAGAAAATGTAAATATTTTAAGCCTTTTAAAATATTTGGTGGGGGTTAAATATTTACATTTACTTGCCGATAAAAATATGGCTTACTTTTAACGCCTTCAAACCACTAAAAAAAAAAATGAAAAAAAATGTCAGGTCATTTTATCTTATGGTATCGCAGTACCTAAATACGTCACATGATCAGTTTTCGCGTGGAGGGTTGTTTTTTCAGCTATCAATGCCTAGCGTTTTTTTTAAGGCAGGATGCCGGGACGCAATTCTGCTAATAGCACCAACTTATACTATATAGGGGACGGTTTAGCTCAGTCGGTACAGCATCCGCAGTGATGCTGATAGCTTTTTAATTTAAAACGTCCTGGGACACACAGATTTGATTTGAATGAGTCCCCGGAAATTTTTACGTGTCTCAACTAAAGTTTCTTAATAAATTGTAGAGTCTCTTTTTTTTTAAAAATTTATGAACAACTAAAACCGTTTGTACATCATACAGTGTAATTCGTTTACAAGAAAATATTGAAATGTATTTACAGTTAGCTGGAAATGGTTGGGGAAGAAAAAACACAGGGACGTATGGATACGATTTCCCTGCGTACCTATCAGCATCTCTGCATCCGCCTAGGAATCGTAAGGTTCCTGGTTCGATACCGGTCCCCACCAACTCAGCGCATAAATAGCACAGATTGGGATAATCTGATCTGTGCAGTAAAATGGAGAGCTGGCAGTTGGTATGGCGCCCCATCTCAGCAAAAACAATCTCTCTGGTCTAGCGCTAGCGAAAAAGAGATAGGCTCCCTCGCTGTCTGGCTAATACCGATAATAGGGTAATCGCCAACTTTACTTGTTTATGCAGAAATGCTGATAGGTACGCGTTCTGTGTCCCTGATGCATAAATAATCTAAAAAGACGCAGTAAAATCATATCCATGCGTCCCAGTGTTTTTCTTTTTTCTTCCCTCACCATTTCAAGCTAACTCTAAATACATTTCAATAGTTTCTTAGAAATGAATTACACAGATAGGTTACAAGGTAGGAGTTAGACGGTTTTAGTTGTTTCCCCAGATCATAAATAAAAACCTTACAATTTATCAAGAAACTTTAGTTGGAACACATAAATTTTCCCGAGACTCATTCAAAGCAAAGATGCGCGTCCCAGGACGCAGTAAATCAAAAAGCTATCAGCATCACTACCCATAAATAAGTACACAATGTTTATAAAAAAAGCTATTTTTCTCTCTAAACTAAAAATCTTTAACCTCATCAAGTCTCTTGATTACACCGATTTCATAAACCATTGAGAAAATCGCGTCCCTGCGACTTCTATATATTAATTAATACACAAGTAACCTAACTACGTGTGTCACACTTTTTCGTCACCTCAGATAAATAATGGACCATTCTATTGAAAAGAACATGAACGTGAAAGAAAGAAAATAGAAGAGAAAAGTGGAAGAAAAAAATCAATTAACAGCGAGACAACTATGTCCAACGCAAAGAGTTGGAAATCTTTAAATACAAATAGAAATCTGCAACTATCTATGAAAGATTGTTATTTCCTGGAAATACTAGGGTGAGTAAAAAAGTAATGCCATTTTCTTTATGATAGAAAATGTCATAAACATGTATCATGCATCAAAATGAAGCTGGTCCTCTGTGGTTTATATACCTACTTCTCTATATAGGTGAGTCAAAAAGTAATGCCATTATATTTAGGACAGCTATAATTACCAATATAGGAACATGTATCATGTATCAAAATGAAGCTGGTCCTCTGTGGATCACATCACTACTTCTCCGCATAGGTGAGTAAAAAAGTAATGCCATTTTGTTTAGGACAGGTATAATTACCAACACAGGAAAATGTATCATACATCAAAATGAAGCTGTTCTCTGCGGATCACATCCATACTTCTCCACATAGGTGTGTCAAAAAGTAATACCATTTTGTTTAGGACATGTATAATTACCAACAGAGGAAGATGTATCATATATCAAAATAAAGCTGGTCCTCTGTGGATCACATCCCTACTTCTCTACATAGCAATGTTCCACTTTCGAATGAGTGCATGTATCCCTGCGCCGTAAAATTCTGTTGACTGTTCTTTGAGCCACTTCTTCACTACAGATTTTACAGAGAGACCATTCTAGAACATGCTTGCACCTACTGAAATACCATCATAAGTTTTTGTGATATATTGCTTTGGTTCATGTATGTGACATGCACAAGATGGGTAAAAAAAGTATTGAGATTTTTTGTACTTTTTGACACATCCTGTATTCTGAAAGAAAATAACGTTCCATTTATTCTTTATTTCTATCTTGGTAAATACAGCTTTAAACTTGGTACTTTTTTGATACACCTTGAATTTGAAAAAAATTAATGAATGGAACGTTATTTTTTCCGAATACAAGGTGTGTCAAAAAGTACAAAAAAATTCGATACTTATTTGACACCCCTTGAATTCTGAAAAAACAAAAAAAAACAAAAGGAACGTTATTTTTTTCCGAATACATGGTGTGTCAAAAAGTACTAAAAAACTAGATACTTATTTGACACACGTTGTATTCTAAAAAAATAATGAATGGAACATTATTTTTTCAGAATACAAGGTGAGTCAAAAAGTACAAAAAATTCGATACTTATT
>CM042163.1:66797718-66815218 GCA_023376005.1 Doryteuthis pealeii
ATAGATTCCCTCGCTATCTGGCTAATACCGACTTTAGGCCACCCCGACGACTTTATTTTTTACTTACATTCGGGGAGCTGGTGCCATTTAAAGTACACGGGTGGAACAATAGGGTCACCGACCCCATTTCATACGGCGATAACCATTACACCACGTAAGGAAGTAGTCGTCGGGTCAGCCAGAAAGTGAGGGAGACTATTCCCTTTTCACTAACGATAGACCAAGGATATCGTTTTTGCATTTGAGGTGGAGCGCCACACCTACCATCAGCTCCTCACTTTATCGCACAGATCCTTGTGCTACTCATACGCTGAGTTAGCGAGGGCCACTATCGAACCAGGAACCTTCCTAATCGAACGCTCTACCGTCTGAGCTAAACTGGCACATGATTTCTTGAAATACTTGAAATCAAATAATCGTTTGCAAATTTGGTGAAGTGGAAGGAACTTCAATTCTACCCGATCTTTACTGCCGAAAACTGGCTTAAGCTTTTTTAAGGGTGGCGGTTTCTTTCTTAAAATAAAGCTCCGAAGTAAACGACTGTAATATATTGCACCTGGAGACCGGGCTGCACGCAGGAAGTGCGTGGATGTCAAGTGCGGGCCTGGAAACAAAAACAGGATATGGCATTGGACTGACCTTTGGCACCTAAAGATGCAGGTGTACATTTGACACTGTAAGCGCAGCCCATAACCAATGAAAACAGGCTGCGTAGGCGAAGATGCGTGTTTACAGAAAAAAACTGAGTAGGTGTCACGATCAAAGAGGCGTGACACCGTGAGTTGGACCATAATAAAAAAAGGCTCTTGGAAATAAATTGGGCAGACAAAGATCAGGTTCGAGATCGCTTGCAGAGAACTCCCGAAGGCTCCATGTTTGTGTAACCCCTACTAACGACTCTCAGTCTGCACACAACCGAGGAAATAAAGATATAATCTTATATTTTTATAAATACAAGTATTCGTGTTCCTTGAAGGGTACATCATAAAATACAAAGTAACCGTTATCACACCTACCAGCACTCGAACCCCCACCCCCAATACCCCAGAAAATCTATGACCATTGAAAGAGCATTATATATTCTTTGAAAAACTTAGAGGGGGTCCTGGTAGGTGACCCGTGAACCCTTAGTTGATTCTGCCACGAGCCAGATCCACTTACTTCTTGTCTCCTGTCAATCAATGTGACAGGCGACTGACAAGGCATTTTTTGACAAATCATTTTGGTGATAAGTCAGGGAGAAGAAGATTCACGCCTTTCTTAAGCGAATTAGTGTCAAGGATATCCAAGCAGCTGTAGCTGGAGTTCGAACGTAATTCGCTGATTCAGTTTTCCGACCCCAAAAGCCGTACCTACTCCCGGAACCTAGAAAGCGATACATACCATTGATAATGTTATTAAACGTGTATCTATCTACACATAATTAGATTCTCTTCGAAAGAACTCGAACCTAAATCATCGTTAGAAAAGTTAAAAAAAAAAGAAGTCGTCGGGATGGCCTAAAATCAGTATCAGCCATACAGCGAAGGAGTCTATCCCCTTTTCACTAGCGCTAGACCAATGAGATTGTTTTTTGCGTTTGAGATGGAGCACCACACCTACAATCAGCTCCTCACTTTACCGCACAGATCCCTGTACACTCCTTACGCTGATTTGGCATGGGGTTCCTAGGCGGTCGCGCTACTGACTGAGCTAAACCGGTCCTATGAGTCATCGTTATAAATTTGTAAAACAAGCTGTTCTTATTCTTCGATTAAAATAATTTTAACGTAATAGTTAATGCAGAAATCAATTAAAATAATATTAACAAAAGAATAATCTTTTTACATGCGTTCTCATTTAGTTCTGTTAGTCTTTCTAATTCAATATAGCTAAAAGGCCTGGAAACGAGACTGGCGGAACTGGAGATCAGAGGAAGAATCGAGACCATCCAAATCACATTGAATTGAAAACAGCTACGCTACTCAGGAGACCTGAGGAGAATTACTGTCACTCAGACTTCAGTGAAAAACCACCAGTTAGAACTGGTGGGAAAAGCTCGCAAGGAGTAAAACATGAAAAACCACACTATAATATGCAATGTTTGCGGAGGCACCCATGGTGTAATGGTTATCGTCGTAGAAAAAGGTCACGGTGATCGGAGTCATATCCTGTTCGTTCGAAGAGGTTGGTAAATACGTCCATGCAACTGGGGTCCACGACTGGGGGCGGACTTATGGAGACCTGAATTATTATTATATAATAAGTACAGAGAATCTTTTTAGGTAGGAATTTATTAGTAACTAGAATAGGCTACCTAGCATCGCCAGGAGAGAGAGAGGGGGGGGAAAGTTAGAATCGCAGATCCAGTATTACTGAATCATGGGTTGGATCCTCGCAGAATGCCCCATTAAAATCTCTTTGTATAAAAGACCTTGTGTCAGGAAATTAAAAACAAAAAACAGAAAAACAAAAAAAAAAAACACAGACACTCTGAAATGTTAATTCATAGACTGTAGTTAAACTGTCGTTGGGGACCATCAAAAAACTTTCCGTTTTAATTTTCAGACCGTCTTCGGAAGTCAGCCAGAAAGATTAATGTCCCTATTCAAAATATCAAATGCAAAAAAAAAAAAAAAAAAAAAAAAAAAAAAAAGCCACGCTGTTACTATTTATCTTTTATTTTTAAAAATTATCTTCACGAATATAAATCAAATCTTCATTATTTTTGCTCAAAAAGCAAAATCTGGTGATAGAGAATGTGTATATATATTTACTTTGTCGTTTATTGTTTTATTTGTATTCGTTCTCTAAGTATCACCAAATTCACGTCATGTGATCAGTTTAAGCAATATTGAAGGAGGAAACGTAAATATTTTTGAACTTTTTATTCTTCTTAATCTTGCAAAAAAAAAATATAATAACGAACATAAAGAAAAAACATTTAGTTCAAAGATCAAATTATCTGATTGGGAAAAATTACTCACCGTTATCTTGAAAAATAAGTAAAACAGTCTTTTTTTTTTTTTTAAACATGGCCAATTTCTTTATTGATATTTTTTAGCAGAATTCTGTATTCATGGTTCTTTTACTAAAAAATCGCGTATAGAAAATTATAAAAATCTTCTGATATGATTATTCAGACTCTTATCTTTATAGAAAAAAATAAAAATCGTTTTTATGGGTTCATTTTTTTCATATTTCATAAAATAAAATAGGGGGTGGTAGACCTTGTAAAAAATATTTCCCCAAATATATATAACAAAAAACCTATTTCAAAGATAATTTCATCAAAAGGTAAGTAATTATGGAAATTTTCGTGAAAATCGGACCATTACTTGATTTTTCACAGAATTTTTAAAATAGTCGTAACTTGTTTTTGGATACGTTAAATTTCAATTGATTTAACGGTGCAAAAATGTAAACATTGTTTTCGTCCATTATTTTCCTTATTTCCCTAAGTTGAACATTTTTTTTTAAATTATCATTTTTATATTCTTTTATTATATTATATATATTATATATTATATTTTTTGCAGTGTTTATTGTTTTGAATGGCCTAAAAAAAAATTAATATTAACCTTTATGCAAGTTTAATTGTGTTAAATATAGGGTGGGGTTTAAATTTGACAGGGGCAAATTGGAGGTCCCTAACGTTCTCATTTAAAATTAAAAGAAAATAATTTAGTTTGAATTAAGATTCGTTATCTTTCACTGCCACATCCGACTTAATTCAAGAACCCACTAGACAGCATCCTCCTCCTCGGTCTTTCCCCATTGCTGAAGCGACGACGTTGTAAATAGACGAGGAGAGTCCTTTAACAATGGGTAGTGGAATGCAGGAAATTAATAGCTAGGGTGAAGTAAGGACTCTTTGCGTATTATGTTGATCTAACGACGTTTAGTGGAAGAAAGTGTGGACGAGGACGAGGAGAGTACAGTGGCTGACCCAGCCGTGAACCACTCGGGTTAAGATGGAACTTAATGGGTTACCCAGAGTCAACAAAGCTTTCATCACAAACAGTTCTTCACCTCAAATCGAGATAAGGTCACTAGTTCACCAAGAACAACACTGTCCGCCAAGCCTAACCCCCCAGTAAGTTCCGCCTACACTGTCTTCAAAAGCCCGGCTTTTGTACAAAACCATTTAACGAAGTTCGGTCGAAACGGCAGGCCTATAGCCGATGGCACCACACTCCCGCTCCCCTTCCAGATGTGCAATTACTGGAGTCTCCTTCATAAATAATAGTTTATGAAAATGGTCCGGCCGGTGATATATATATATATATATATATATATATATATATATATATATATATATATATATTTTTTTTTTTTTTTTTTTTTTTTCTTTTTTTTCTTTGGGTAACAAAAGGTCAAATGCTGTTGTAAGGGGTCCGCAACAGTTTGGCTATATTTCAGGGGGGGGGAACGTCTTTCGCTGTTTTTTTGTCGAGACCCTTTGTGGCTGCCTGATTGCTACCCTTTAAGCGTGGAAGCAAAGGTCACGGGAAAGTCTTTGTAGTTAACAAGCCAACCAGCAAGAATTTCTCAAAGGAAAGTCTGATTCTCGGAGAATTATTTATGCCTTGTTTTTTTTTGTGAGTTTTTTGTTTTTGTCTACGGAACGGACAATTGTGTGAAAATATTTCCAGACACTCATGCACGCACGCACACACACACACACACACACACACACACACACACACACACACACATACGTGCATACACTTATAAATACACACGGAAAGAAAGGTATATAAATATGAATATTATTATACACACACATAAACATATAGTTATTTACTAAGCTTAGCTTAGATGTGGCACAGGGCCAGATTATGGGGCACCCAGTGAGAATCGAACTCACTAACAATGGTCTGCAAACATAGCTTGCTAACCATTACACCACATGTGTGCGTGCGTGTGTATGTGTATGTGTGTGTGTGTGTGTGTGTGTGTATGAGTGTGTGTTAAAAGAATAAGTAAAAGAAAAAAATGTTGAATGGACAAAATTATTTATTTATCCATTCAATATTTTCTTTCCTTTATTATTTTTTTCAACATAAATGTCGGATTCACTTCCATTTTCTAACTCTCTCTCTATCACACACACACACACACACACACACACACACACACACACACACACATATATATATATATATATATATATATGATTGTTGTCATGGGCCCAACGGTAGAAAATTAAATATTCTAAATAATTATATTTAATTTTCTCTCGTTGTGCCAGAACAACACGCAC
This sequence comes from Doryteuthis pealeii, assembly GCA_023376005.1. Taxonomy (NCBI): domain Eukaryota; kingdom Metazoa; phylum Mollusca; class Cephalopoda; order Myopsida; family Loliginidae; genus Doryteuthis; species Doryteuthis pealeii. The sequence goes on from CM042163.1 coordinate 66,802,964, forward strand.
GCGCGTGCGCGCACACACACACAACACACACAAAACACACATATATATATATATATATATATATATGATATTTCGGACAGTTTTCCGAAATATCATAATTATTGATTATCCATAAAAATTAAATATTCTATAAAAAAGAAGAACCACAAAATGGTTTGAATTTTGTTTTTCAAAAAACTTTTAAAAAATTATTTTACTTCAGCTACACGTGTTTCAGAATTCCAGAATCTTCTTCAGGCTTCGTTTAACCACCCACTATATATATATATATATATATATATATATATATATATATATATATATTTACCAACCCCTCCACACGAGCAGGATGTGACACAAGGTCAATTTCTTAAGCGGAGTTTAACAGGTTTGAATTCAGAGTTTTCCTTCTCCTAGACCGGTTGCCTAACCAAGGTTAAAGATCCCAATCTGCCCTACTATTTACCCATAGCTGGAGGGAGAGTAGAATTCATACCTTTCCCAAGGGTATTAGCGCTAAGTGAAATGCAATTACCACGTCCAGGATTTGAACTCGGGGCGACGAGTCCATTTCCTATGACTTTAACCATTACACCACGCGCTTCCTACACACACACACACACACACACACACACACACACATATATATATATATATATATATATATATATATATATATATATATATATATATATATATATATATGTGTGTGTGTGTGTATGTGTGTGTGTAGACGCAATAAGTTTTTTGTTTTAATGGCATATCAACCGTCATCGGTTATTTAATGACGAAGCCATCCAAATAGAAGATCACTAGTAGTACTATCTAACCCATTACTGGGGGATATGGATGTTCATACCTTTCCCAAGGGCATTTGTCTGAAAGTGAACGAAAGAACATGACTGGATTGAGTGTTTTTTTTTTGTTTTTTTTTACGGCATATCAACCCTTTTCTGGTCATTTAATGCCGAATCAAGTTATTTTGATATCAGGTTAATTATAGTACCTGCTGTTGCTTACATGGTCACCCATCTAAGTATTTGACCGGTTTATCGCTGCTTAACTTCTGTAATCTAGCAGTAATCGGCACTACGTTAGTGTAGATAAGTTTTAAAAGATTTACTCGCTTGCTTTGTTTTACGGCATATCAACCCTTTTAAGTTCTAAATATTTTGATTTTTTATTTGTAATTGATTGTTGGAAATAAATATATTAAAATAATAATAAAAATACCGAAAAAAATGTTTTATTTTTTTTATTTGTAATTCATTGTCAAAAATAAGTTGAAAAAAAAAAAAAAATAAAAAGATATTTTTTTAGTGGATTGAAGGCGTTAAAAGTAAGCCATATTTTCATCGACAAGTAAATGTAAATATTTAGCCCCCTCTCTTAAAATATTTTAAAGACTGGGAGAGTTAAAATATTTACAATTACTTTTTTCAATAGGCTCCGCTTCAGCTAGGGACTTCATTCGTAGGGTGGGTTGTTTTTTCCAGCTATCACCGCCTAGCGTTTTTTTAAGGCAGGAGGACACAATTCTGCGAAAAGTTGCTTACAATACCTGCTGTCGCTTAAATGGTTACACTTATAAGTATCTAACTACTTAACTTTGGTGATGTTGTGGGAACCGGTGCTTCAAATGTGACTTGAGCCTAATAACGCAACTGAAGTCTGAACCCGCTTTCAACGACGTTTCAGTCCAGTACGTTAGCCACTACGCCTCGGGGATTCTCCTGGAGGCAATAAAAACTAACAAATACACATGAACTCGTGAAGATATCTTGCGAGCGGATTTCTATATTCCCATCCCTGTAATTGAATAGAATACACTTGCCCCCCCCACACACACTGTAGAAAGTTAAGACCTCCCACAAAAAGGGGGAGTAAATCCCCATGTCGTAGTGGCTAACGTCCTAGACTGTGACATCGTAATAAACGAGTTCACACTCCACTCGCGCTATTACGTTTAATTTCGGACTAATACCCTTGGGGAAGGCATGAACACCCTCACCCCTACCAATAAATCGACCAGTGACAGGTCGTAACTCGGAAAACTAGTAAGTTGGGGCTTTCGTAATTCAAGGTACAACTGTATATAAGTGTTCTTAACTGAAGTGTTTGTTGGGGTTTTAGGGCGTTTTGCACACGGTACTATATCGCTAAGATAAGCAGGTTTTACTGAATGGGTTACGGTTATATTAATCCTATCTCTTTCGCACACACAAAACACACACGACGGACACATACATTGACCCGCCCTATCGGCTGAGGCGTTAGAATGCACCGACTGCACCTCTGCAGAGGGGTAAGACTCCCCCAATGGGGCCACCTGTTGGCCGTGGGTGGCGACCTGTGATGCTTAAGGATAGAGCCCAGGTGGATGAGCAGTTCATGACTATCAATCGGCTGGTCATGTCAAGCCCTAGCACCGATATGATTGCCCCAACCATATTGCCCTTATGACAATCCCCAACCCTTTTTATCATATGGGTGCTAGAAGGCGGTGGCTGAGGGTCTACATGTCCTGGGAATGATGTTAAACTCTATCTGATGGTGAGGTTCCAGTTTTGGAGGTTTGGGGAATGTGGAGCACCCCTTCATCACCATTGCTCCCTGGTCCACTCTGACCCGGAGTGGTATTACCTGTTAGGGTCCCATCTATTGATTAAATAGAAAAACATGAGTTTATAAACAAAATTGTATTATCCATTAAAAATGAAATCATTTCAAAACTTTGTCAGCATTAAACATTTTTTTACCAATAGAAGTATTCGGCATAAAATAACCCAAGAGGTTGACATGCCGTAAAACCCAACCAACCAAAAAACCAAACCAAACAGACACTAACATACACGAGTGCGAACATGCACTATCTATCTATCTATCTTATATAATATATTTATACAAGAAGCAAGTAAACAACGTAATAGCCATCATAGAATTGACTAAGAAGACGAAGCGGATTGTATTAACTAGCAAAGATATGCACCTTCGGATGCAAGTTTTTAAGTTTTAATGTAATAAAATATTGTATTAAATTAGAAAGGCTTATGAAACTAAATAAGAATGCAGATAAAAAGCTTTGAAACAGAGGAGGGTATAATCGAAAAATAAAACAACTGAAAATTATTATTCATCACTCCCGTCTTTCCTTGCTAAATTTTCCTGATTTAGCTATTTAGTTCAAATAGGAAGGAAGGAATAAAATGACAGTTATTTCTTCTTGTTAATGGATTTCTTTTAAGATTCATTTCTGAGATTTTTGTTCATATACTTAAAAAAACAAAAAAAAACAAACAATTAGAAATCAATAATACTAAGCACATATTTATCAAAATCAAATTTTTAATATCAATATGTAAATCAGCCTTTCCGTTCACACTGTAAACCGCTATTTTGTTGTATATATATAAACACAATAGCATGTTATTCGTGTGTAGATATGGGTGTAAAAAAGAACAATTTCCTCGTAAATTCCTACCATAAAATAAACTGAAACCTCATTTTATGTCCGTGTTTTTGCAATAAATGTTTTATTTTTCTTGCAACCGTTATTTTACAATGCTAAATGTATTTTCTTTATTTGTTAAAGAATAAAGAATCAAGAAAATATATTTAGTATTGTAAAATGACGGGTGCAAGAAAAATAAAACATTTATTGCAAAAACACGGACATAAAATGAGGGTTCAGTTTATTTTATGGTAGGAATTTACGTGGAAATTGTTCTTTTTTACCGATATGGTCAACAGTATTAATAATGCAAAACATTTTTATTAATGATTGAAGTTTAACTAAAAATTAAATCATAGAGAATGGGACGTAAATAGCTGAGGGAATTGTGACTTGAGACACACACACACACACACACACACATACACACACACACACACACACACATATTTGTTAAAGAATCAAGAATATATATATATATATATATATATATATATCATTATAATAGAAAAATTGCAGAAACACACACAACCTATCAAATATCGGACATATTCTGCCAAATCAATAACTCAGTGCCTGAAGAAGACAACAGATCAGAAACACGTGTCGCGTATGTAAGATAAAAAGAATAAAACATTTTTTCTGAGAATATAATACATTTTGCGGACCTTCTTCTTTTCTATAAAATATTAAATTTTCTCCCGTTGGAACCAGACCAACATTTTATATATATATATATATATATATACGTTAATGTATGAGTAGTGGCTTACCGGTGGGTACGAGTACGATTGTTGGAAGCGCACAGTATCCAGGGATTAAGACTGAGAAAAAACAAATACAAAGTGCTCAATACAATGTAGAGCAAAATTTATTTATAAAATGGATAAAAGTAACCTACTCGAGTTTCATCGTCTGAATCGTCAGGGTTACATCTGTTAAATTAATCGAGTTTTCGATTAATATCAGTTGGTACAATTCATGCCCGTTGAAATGGGTCTTTCACGCGTTCGTCTATAAAAGATAACGGTCATGCATTGTACCAACTGATATTAATCGAAAACTCGATTAATTTAACAGATGTAACCCTGACGATTCAGACGATGAAACTCGAGTAGGTTACTTTTATCCATTTTATATATATATATATATATATATATATATGCGCGTATGCTCAAGTGTTGCCAATAGCTTCACGAACAGTTTCCCTGCTTATCTAGTGCTTTGTAGACCTTTTGCGATTAACCTCGTACAATTAGCTTGTTTACAAATGAAATTTTATGAAAAAAAAAAAAAAAACCCATCAGACTTCGCTTTTGTTCAACACTAAGTCCCAACTGGGTGCCCCACATAACTATAGCCACACGCCCCCACTTCCTCCTTGGTCCCTGAATGATGTATGTAGCTGGGAAAATTAAACTAGTTTAGATCAGTGTTTGCTAACCTTTTTCGGATGCCTTTTACCGCCCATTATGTGTGTCACCACCTCCTCCTAACTCCGAACGCCCCCTTCTTTTAGGGGGAGGTACAAACCCCGCTGGGAAAAAATGCTGTATTGTTATTATTTGTGGATGAATCAGTTTCATTTCTCTGATTTTTGAGATGAGGCTTGATAATTAGTATTATTTGGATTATTCGGACTATTGTTTCTCATCTTTATTGTTATCTACACTATTTCTCTGAATTTTTTTGATGAGGCTTGATAATTAGTATTATTTGAATTATTCTGACTATTGTCCTCATCTTTATTGTTATCTACACTATTTCTCTGAATTTTTGAGATGAGGCTTGATAATTAGTATTATTTGGATTATTCGGACTATTGTCCTCATCTTTATTGTTATCTACACTATTTCTCTGAATTTTTTTGATGAGGCTTGATAATTAGTATTATTTGAATTATTCTGACTATTGTCCTCATCTTTATTGTTATCTACACTATTTCTCTGAATTTTTGAGATGAGGCTTGATAATTAGTATTATTTGGATTATTCGGACTATTGTCCTCATCTCTATAGCTATCTGTTTAACGTTTCGGCCGATGTACCCTCAGGCCTTCTTTAAGTATTTCTTATCAGATTCTGGAGCCTTTTCGAACTTGGGAACCTTCTTTTTGAACTCGGGAACCACCTTGTCGTAATCGGGAACCATCACGTAACTTTGAACCCAACCCTTTATTCAATCCACGGGGATATCCTGTTCTAATTCAACTAACCATAGCTGGTGTTAAGCTGTGTTAATTATTATTGTATATTATATATATATATATATATATATATATATATATATGTGTGTGTGTGTGTGGTGTGTGTGTGTGTGTGGTTAATTAACGCCCGAAGAAGATATCAGAAGATCTGAAACATGTGTTGCTAATGTAAAATGATGATAATAAAAAATTCTTTAAAGTACATAATCCATTTTGTGGAACCTCTTTTTTAAATAAAATATCTAATTTTCTCCTGAAATATCAACATCATATAAATGCGTATGTGAGTATTAGTAAGATCAGATTGATTGGCCCATTAAAGCATAATAACATTATTAAGTAAATTAATTAAATTGTGCAAATAAGTAATTTAAGAGCCTTTTCGTTTTCTTTGCCCCCCCCCCACCACCTCGCATAAAATATTGCTTATAAATTTACCAAAGAAAAATTATTGTAATGGAATATTCCACACACACACACACACACACACTCTCTCTCTCTCTCTCTCTCTCTCTCTCTCTCTATATATATATATATATATATATATATATATATATATATATATATATATATAACAGTTACTTTTAAATCCACCAAGCAAACAAATATATTTACTTCTGGATTTAAAAAAAAAACGATTTAAAAGTGCTCAATAAAAAGTTATCTTTTTTTCAGAATACGTTATCTTTTTTTTTTCAGAATACAAGGTGCGTCAAAAAGTACAAAAATCCCGATACTTTTTTGACACACGTTCGAATCACACACAAAGCAGTCTTCCTGTCTATAGCTCTGCTGATGAGGCCTAATGGGCTGAAATGTACATACAGAGATTGACTTTTTCTCGATTTGTTTAGCCTTACATTTGAACGGGTTAATTAATCAGTTAATTAATATTCAAAAATTAAGCACATATTCTCCCAAAAATTGTCGGCTAAAAAAGCCATATGAAACACATTGTTTGTTTGTTTAAGGACCGGGTTAGCTCAGTCGGTATAGCGTTCGGCTAGAAACCACATGGTTCCTAGTTCGATTCCGGTCCTCGCCAACTCAGCGTATGAGTAGCACAGGGATCTGTGCGGTAAAGTAAGGAGCTGATGGTAGGTGTTGCGCTCCACCTCAGATGCCAAAACAATCTCCTTGGTCTAGCGCTAGTGAAAAGTGGATAGTGTCCCTCGCTGATTGGCTGATACCGACTTTAGGCCGCCCCGACAACTTATATATATATATATTATATATATATATATATATAATATATATATCACTCATTACTTTCTAGGTATTTACCAAACCCAACCCGTTCGCCACAGGTAGGATATGACACAAGGCCGCAAGTGTAGAACATCCAGTGAGTATCGAACTCGCTATTCCAGTAGTAATGTATCTGCGAGATCTAGCTTGCCAACCATTACACCACTGTACTACACTAACGTCCAGACCGACACCCCTCCTCTAGTATAGACTAGTTTATTCAGTTCAGATAGATAGGTGATTTCGTGTTGAACAAGTCGATAAAGATTTTGTGGAATTCCATTGAATACGTTTGGCAGCCTTGTCTATGTGACAGTTGATCGTGGTCTTAAAGAATAAACCCGATAAATCTTGGCACTTCAGGTCGCACGTTTCCTCTTGTTAATTTCGCGTCTGTTTGGATAGGCGTTCAGCCACTCGGACAGCCGTAGGAAAAGGGAGATCAACTCTGTGTATTCACAAGGGACATAGAATGAACCCAGTCGCCCAGGTTTTGTACGTGATGCAAGTGCCGTAAGACTCGTCTTTCTTTTCTTGGAATAATGCCGGTCGGATTTGAGCCTGTCAATGCGTACACTGGGCAAAGCCACTTGTCAGCGCGTCTTACTTGCAGGCCTCCAACAACAACAACAACAACCACAATCACCACAACAACAACAAACATGAATAAAGAAACTCAGTCAATACTGCGACAAGCCTCGTCATCGCTGACAACTATTTGCCATTAGACAAATACTGGCTATCACTCACGCATCATTTACGTGAAACTAATGATCAACAAACACGTCTATATAGAAATCAGTCTTACAAAGACATTTTTCAAATTTTATTTTTCAGGTTGGCAACCTTGATTGAAAATCAGTTTATTGTTTATTATTTACCCAACCCTTCCACCACCAAAAATTTTGAGTTAGATGAGAATGGAAAGGTTTAATGATGAGTCAGTATAGCCACATGGCATGGTTTGATTGGACGATCGAATGAGACGTGGCGAAGTGGCAGAGAGGAGGAGTGAAAGTATTTACCCAATCCCTCCACCAATGACAGGATGTGACAAAAGGGGTAATCGGAACATTAGCTACATAAATGAGAGTAACCTCCCCTTGTTTCTTTCATTTTGAGGAAGCCATGTGTTTTGTTTTGTAAAAATACTAATTTTTCGACAAATTGGGTATACCTATACTTTTCTAATGTACAGGTACTCTCATAGAAATATTAACATCTTTTTTTAAAAAATCACCTGTGGGAGATTCTAAGCATATGTTGACAGGGATGGTGAACATGTGGAGACTGTTTGAAAATATATTAAATGTATTCCTATAAGTGTGTTAACATTTTTAATTGGATAAAAAAAAAAATGTTAAAGAGCCCGGTTCTGTTCCCAGAATTGCGTCCCGGCCCCCTGCCTTAAAAAAAAAAAACGCTAGGCAGTGATAGCTGAAAAAAGAACCCCACATACGAATGAAGTCCCTAGCTGTCGATAAAAAAGGCATTTTCCCCTATTTTTCCTGTATTGTACAACGTAAATTTAGGTGTTACAAAAATTCATTTTTAATTTATTTTGTACAATTGCGAAATTTGTTGAGTTTCGAAAGAAAAAAAAAAATGAAAATATCGGAAAAAAAGATATTTTCTTAGCGGATTGAAGGCGTTTTTATTGACAAATTATATTTTTCTTTTAGTGGTTTGAAGGCGTTAAAAGTAAGCCATATTTTTTATCGACAGGTAAATGTAAATATATGCTCCCACCTTAAAATAATTTAAAGAGGGAGGGTTAAAATATTTACATTTACTTGTCGACAAAAGACGGGAGGGGGTAAAATATCGCATTTACCTTTTTTTCAACTATCACCACCTAGCGTTTTTTTTTTTAAATGTAGGAGGCCGGGACGCAATTCTGCGAATAGCACTAAGAGCCCAACCTGCCTTCTTATTTACCCATATCTTGAGGGAGAATAGTTGCTAAAGGTAATAATAGGAAAGTCTTGAATGTTTTTTTTTTAGCCCTGCATCTCTTTTCCACCGAGCTATGAGTAAATAGTAGGGCAGATTAGTCTCTTTCGTTCTGTATGTCTTCTTCCCCCAGCTTTGGGTAAATAGTAGAACACGCTGGACTCTAGCCCTGGTGGTTTCCAAGTTCTTTTCATGTTACCGCCGTTTTGGTTCCCATGATACAATACCTTTAGCGTCGACCACATACGACTAACCTACACCTCCCAGCAAATTTAACACGAACTACGTGATCAAACATAGAAATTATATCCTATCAAACGCGAAAACGCGATGATCACCGCTCCCCGTCGGCGTCTGCTGTCTGATCTTCGTGGCCTTTAGCGCGTGTCCACTCCTGAATACAAATAACCAAGATCCAAATAAATATTGAGACTTTTAACACCGCAAATTCACGCTGGCTAGATAATATTCTAGACATCTAGACATTATTCATTTCATTTCGTATGTTGCTCAGCTATGATTGTCTTTATGTTAATTCTAAACTAATCTAATTTAGTTTAATTTTAAACTTAAACTAATTCAATTAGATCTAAATTTATCTATCTATCTATCTATCTATCTATATATATATATATATATATATATATATATATATATATATATATATATATATAAGGGCAGTTGGTATGTATGTATGTATGTCCGGAAGAATCTATGAAAATAAAACAATTAATGACAAAGTAAATATAAACATTCACTATCATGATATCTTGGTTTTTGAGCAAAAATAATGAAGATTTGATTTAAACCGGCAAGGTAATTAAAAAATAAAATGTAAATGATAGCAGTATTGAAATTCTTTTGTATTTAATGTTGTAAATAGTAGACATTAATTTTTCTTTTTAGAGTGGATGGATCAGATTTGTTTTACGTGGGAAAGCAGCTCACGATTATCAGTAATAATGGATCAATGAGACAAAATTAAAAAAAAAACTCTACCCAGGCGATGCTGGGTAGCCGCTTCTAGTTTATTATAAGTTTAGATTGTTAAATTTCAAATTCAAATTAATGGAATTCAATTCTAATTCTAATTCTAAATTAAAACTCAGTTGGTAGAGCATCCGCATCGGGACACCGGCCCTCGCCAACTCAGCGTGTGAGTAGCACAGCTTTGCGATAAAGCTGGGAACTGACGACAGGTGTGGTGCTCCAACCCGACGCAAAACAATAACCATGGTTTAGCACTAGTGAAAAGGGGATAGACTCCATCGATACTGACACTCCGCCGACTTTACTTACTTAAGACTTTAAAAGGTTTGTCACTGTTGTCAGTAGCAGTGCTTGTCTGACCGAGAGTTTGTGTGTGTGTGTGTGTGTGTGTGTGTGTGTGTGTGTCTGTCTGTCAGTCTGTGTGTGTGTGTGTGTGTCTGTGTTTGTGCATCATTATATATGAATTTATGAAAGAGATTTTGTGTGTCAGTATGTGTGCTTTTATGTCTTTGTATGTGCGTGTGTATGTGAGTGTTCGTGTGTATACCTGTATTCAAACATATGGATACACGTTTGCTTAAATACAATGCTGGTGTATGGAGGGGGGTCGTGTGCATATTTGTATATTAACAAATGAACATAAGCTTATATGAAAGTGATTTTGTGTTTATGTGTTTGTATGTGCACTTGTGTGGGTGTGTGTTTGAGTTAATACTCTGCTTCTCAATAACATTCGACCTGAAGTTGAGAAAGTTCTTAGAAAAAATTAGAACGGCTGTCGGAGAAACAGATCCATATATTCTCAGAATCAGACAATTCCTCGAATCACCGAAGGAGTACATGTAAAACATCTCAAGGCAACGCTGTTATTTGCATATATATATATATATATATATACCATCCTCTTCACACGAGCAGGATGCGACACAAGGTCAATTTACTAAGCGGAGTTTAACAGAATTGAAATCAGAGTTTTCCTTCTCCTAGACTGGTTACACAGATATGATTAAAGAGCCCAGTCTGTCCTGCTATTTACCCATAGCTGGAGGGAGAATTAGATTCATACCTATCCCAGGGGTATTAGCGCCATGTCAAATGCAAACAGCTTCGTACAGGAATTGAACTCGGGTAGACGAGTCCATTTCCTATGACTCTAACCATTAGACCACGCGCCTCCACGTTATTTGTAGATATTGTACAGATAACAATTAAGATGAGCACAATAGTCCGAATAATCCAGATAATACTAATTACCAAGCCTCATCTCAAACATTCAGAGAAATGGATTACCGAAATTAAGTAGCTAAGAGTCCAAGTGGTGCCGCAAATGATTTCACTAATCCACACACTCAATTCATTACAGTCAAGTCCCACCAAAAACACCGGCTCCTACTAGACGCATAGCATAGTGGATAAAGGCGATGGGTTCAGACAGTTTTAAGTGACATTTATCTCAAGGCTGCAGGTTCAATCCTAGTCAGAGACGACAGTAACATAGAATAATAATTAACACAGCTTAACACCTGTACCCCAGCAATGGTTAGCGGAATGAGAACAGAATACCCCAGTAGATTGAATAAAGGGTTGGGTTCAAAGTTCTGTGATAGTTCTCAATAACGACAAGAAGGTTATGGATTACGAAAAGAAGGTTCCCGAGTTCGAGAAGAAATACCTGAAGGGGTCGGAGGGCACATCGGCCGATACAGTGTATAGATAACAATAAAGATGAGTACAATAGTCCGAATAATCCAGATAATACTAATTATCAAGCCTCATCTCAAACATTCAGAGAAATGGATCACCGAAATTAAGTAGCCAAGATTCCAAGTGGTGCATCCATAGAGTAGCCCTGACACGGCTACAGCTTGGAAGAGTCGGTGTTTTATCTAATCAGAAAGATAAGATTAGAAGTAGAGCATTAATAATCTAACCTACCTATATTCCATCTATCCTTGTGCTTTGAAGGAGTACGTGTAAAAGATCTCAAGGCAACACTGTTATTTGTAGATATATAGTTTTTGCAAAAAAAACAAAACAAAAAAAAACTGTTAGTGCTATAATGATGCTCTACAAAAACACGAATTCGTTCATCTAACGGTTTCAGAAATCCACACACTGAATTCATTACAGTCAAGTCACATCGAAAACACCGGTTCCTGCTAGATCACCGAAGCTAAGTAGCGATAAGCCTGTTCAATACTTAATTTGTCAGTCGGTTGGATTTTACGGCATTACAACTCTTTGGGTTATTTCATACCGAAGATATTTTTTATTTATTCTTTCTTGTTGGGTATTCAAACTTAAAAAAAAACACATTTAATCTATTTAACCTATAGATGGGTGCTTAACAGGTACAAATACTCCGAGTCAAAGTCAACCTGAGAGTAATGGTGATGAATGGGTACTCCGCGCTCCCCAGAGCTCCAAA
>CM042163.1:66820218-66900218 GCA_023376005.1 Doryteuthis pealeii
GGGGTAGCTGTTAATGTATAACCACACTGATGAGAGGTGATACCTCGAAACAGGTGTCTGTGGATTACTTATTATATATATATATATATTATATATATATATATATATATATATATGAGGTGAGTTACGAATTAATGCCATTATGTTAGGACATAATAATATGAGAGCATGTTATTATTCTTATTCGAGCCACTTCTTCACTACAAATTACACTTCCTCGTCACTAGAATAATATTTGCCTCTCAAACCCTTTTTCATGGGGCCGAAGAGATGATATTCTGAAGGCGCTAAATCTCGTGAGTATGGAGGATGCGGTAAAGTTTTCAAAGGCCAGTCAACAGAATTTTACGGGACAAGGATACATGCTCTCATTCGAAGGTGGAATATTGCTATTGAGAAAACAGTGACTATGTGGAGAAGTAGGGATGTGATCCAGAGAGGACCAGTTTTATTTTGATGTATGATACATATTCCCTGTTGGTAATTACACTTGCCTAAAAAAAATGGCATTACTTTTACTCTCCTATGTGAGAAGTAGGATATGATCCACAGATTCATTTTGATGTATGATACATGTTCCTGTGTTGGTAATTATACTTGTCCTCATACTTTTGACTTGCCCAAAAAAAATTACTTTTTGACAAGAAGTAGGGATTGATCCACAGAGGACCAGCTTCATTTTGATGTATGATAATGTTCTGTGTTGGTAATGGACTCGTGTTGTATTTTTTTTCATGTAAATAAAATGGCATTACTTTTGACTATGTCTTTCATTTTGATGTACGTTCTGTGTTGGTAATTATACCTGTCCTAAACAAAACGGCATTACTTTTTGACTCACCCTAGTATACGATATATATATTATATAGTATACGTATATATATTACGATGAATACGTCTAATTATACCACTTATTCTCAATGGGGAAAACTTACACCATCGGTACGTAATACTAATTACATCACTTAACCTGTACAGGAAAACCTGTATCATTCCTCAATAGTATCAAATTACAAATATCTAACTAAAAGGAAAGAAAAACATGGCGTCTAGTAAGTAAGACAATACTTATTTGATGATATATAAACATCAAAGTTATCAAAGGATAGATGGAATATAGGTAGATTAGATTATTAATGCTCTACTTCTACTCTATGATTAGATAAAACAACTACCATTCCAAGCTGTAGCCGTGTTAGGGCTACTCTATGGTTGCACCACTTGGACTCTTGGTTTCACTTAGAAATTGACCGGACCATATTACATTTAGCCACCCCTTTTTGATCTCGATTAAGAAAGGACATGTTTTTCATTTACACCGTCAATATCCGGTTGTTTGTTAGGGGCTAGGGTTAGGGGTTAGGGTTAGGGCTTAGGGTTAGGGCTTAGTTTTATAATTAAAAAAAAATCTAAAAATCGCCTGTTAAAACAACCGGATATTGACGGTGTAAATGAAAAAAATGTCCTTTCTTAATCGAGATCAAAAAGGGGTGCCTAAAGGTCATACGGTCCAATTGACCTTGTGTCGCATCCTGCTGATAGCTTTAAGTGAATTTATACATTCATTGTATTTGGGACATAGAATTTACATTTAAATATTTTTATAAAGTGCGATTGAATCCAACTGTAATAGATTATATAGTAGATACATCTAAAAATAAGTTTCTCCCCACTCCAATAAATGAACATTCCTTGAATAAAAAAAAATATTTTGAGGCCACTTAATTCTTGTTCGTTGATCTAGCAGGAACCGGTGTTTTCGATGTGACTTGACTGTAATGAATTCAGTGTGTGGATTACTGAAACCATTAGATGAACAAATTCGTGTTTTTTGTAGAGCATCATTATAAGACTAACAGTTTCTTTTGCAAGAACTATATATCTACAAATAACAGTGTTGCCTTCAGATCTTTTATACGTACTCCTTCAAAGCACAAGGATAGATGGAATATAGGTAGGTTAGATTATTAATGCTCTACTTCTAATCTTATCTTTCTGATTAGATAAAACACCGACTCTTCCAAGCTGTAGCCGTGTCAGGGCTACTCTATGGATGCACCACTTGGACTCTTGGCTACTTAATTTCGGTGATTCATTTCTCTGAATGTTTGAGATGAGGCTTGATAATTAGTATTATCTGGATTATTCGGACTATTGTCCTCATCTTAATTGTTATCTGTACAACGTATCGGCCGTTGTACCCTCCGGTCCTCTTCGTGTCTTTCTTTTCGAACTCGGGAACCTTCTTGTCGTAATCTGGAACCTTCTTGTCGTTATTGGGAGCCATCACAGAACTTTGAACCCAACCCTTTATTCAATCCACGGGGATATTCTGTTCTCATTCCGCTAACCATAGCAGGGGTACAGGTGTTAAGCTGTGTTAATTATTATTCTATGTTACTGTCGTCCTTGACCAGGATTGAACCTGCAATCTAGAGATAACTGTCACTTAGAACTGTCTTAGCCAAACTCCTTTATCCACTAGGCTATGTGTCCAATTGGATTATCAAGCCTCATCTAAAAAAATTCAGAGAAATAGAATCTTTTTCTTCCATGTGAAATGTGTCCTGGGTATGACGTTAAACTGCATCTAGTCGTGAAGTTCCAATTCTGATTTCGAAGTTCTGGCATAAAAGCGAGCTTCAGATATGCTTATATTAAAAAGTCCAATAAAAATATTTAAGTTTCCAAATTTATGTTAATGTCGTCCCTGACCAGGATTGAACCTGCAGCCTAGAGATAACTGTCACTGCGTTCTGATCTTTCTTCAGGACCTGTTACATATTCTCAACACTTCTTAAATGTGTTTATCGTAACGGTTATCGTCGTAGGAAATGGGCTCGGCGACCCGAATTCAAATCCAGGACGAGTCCGTTTGCATTTCACATAGTGCTAATATCCTTTGGGAAAGATATGCATCCAACCATTCTCTCTCTAGCTATGGGTAAATAGTAGGACAGACTGGGCTATTTAATATTGGTTAGTGTTGTAACTCGAGTATCATAATTAACAGAGAAATATTGTATGGCTGCACCACTTGGACCCGAACGAGGCACCTGGAGAAAAAGCTAGATGGGAGCTGCACAATAATGTTGCGTGCGATCTTAAACAAGTCGTGGAAACAACACCCCACAAGGAAGCAGCTGTACGACCACCTGCCCCCTATCTCACAAACCATCCGAATGAGACGGATAAGACATACTGGACACTGCAGGAGAAGCAAGGACGAACTCATAAGCGACGTTCTCCTGTGAAAGCCAACACATGGCCATGCTAAGGATCTACATTGACCAAATGCACGAATACTGGATGCTGTGAAGAGGACCTCCCGGGGATAATGAAGGATAGACAAGGTTGGCGAGAGATTGTCATGGATATCGGTGCTAAGTGCGCGACACGATGACGATGAATAGAAAGAGACACAACGAGCATTAAGGGTAGGGAAAAGGGATTACTTAACAAAGATACAAGGTGAACTGGCTAATTATCAATCATATATGTGCTAGAAAGCGGTGGCTGAGGGTCTTGGTCTCCTGAGTATGACGCTAAACAGTATCTAGTGGTGAAATTCCGATTCTGGATCTTTTGGAAGTGTAGAGTACCTCTTCATCGCCATTAATCCCATGCCCACTCTGGCCTTAAGTGATAGTATCTGTTAGTATCTTTATTTTAATCTGTACAACGTTTCGACCGATGTTCCCTCCGGCATTCTTCAAGTATTTCTTGTCGGAGCCATGTCCTCTCTGGCCTTAAGTAATAGTATTTTAGTGTCAAAAGATAGAAATGAGTTTAAAGTTTAGCAGTATTTGGATTATTCGGACTTTTGTCCTCATCTTTTTTGTTATCTGTACAACGTTTCATCCGATGTGCCTTCCGACTTTCTTCAAGTATTTCTTGTCGGGGCCATGTCCTCTCGGACTCGGAAGCCTTCTCGAGCAATAAAAATGAGGACAATAGTCTGAATAATCCAAATACTACTAATTATCAAGCCTCATCTAAAAATTCAGAGAAATAGAGTTTAAAGATGTTTTTTTTTTAAAACGAATTTAAAAAATGAATACCAAATAAGAATGAATAAATAAAAAACGCTTTAGGCATAAAATAACCCAACGGTTGACATGCCGTAAAAACCAACCAGCCAACCAACGATTTGCATAAGAATAGAAGAAATGATTCATGACTTACCAAAAAGTATTAACGCGAAAACTGCCGATTTTGGGGGATTTTCATGAAATGGATCTAGTTTATGTAGATCTATATTTCACGAGGACCCCGTTCCCCGAGAGATCTGTTCCGCGAGAATTCCTTTCATGGGGAAGTATATTTATGAAGATATAAGTGGCGCGAAGGGTGAGTAGGGGTGTTTCTGAAAATGTTCTCTATGAGGATACACTGAGCGAAGTTATGCCAGGAATTCGATGGAATCCTTAGTGCATTTCATCCAGACACTGGCTTAAAACCCTAAAAGGTTGCACAGTGCATAACATGAAAAAATGTCTTTCTTTCGACAATAGAGTAGAGGTAGGGTTACTTGGACATAAATCAAGGCAAACAGAACTTACAGTTTGGGTCGGGGACACTTTTGCAGTCTCCGAATAGTAACCGTTGAATTTGCCGGCTACTCAGAAAGCCCCAAAATCGCATTCCAGCACGAAGAAAACTGCATATTTTAAGGTAATAAAAATTGACCATTTCTTAGTTTCAGCGAAGAAAACGATACGTTTTAAAACTTATTGCAAAGCGGCGAAAAATAAAGAACTTATCCGTATTTTTGATAAATTTTTGAAACGTCATATTGTTAAGAAATACGAGTTATATCAAAAAAGTTCCAGGACTGGTGTAAAAAAAATTATTTCAAATCCAAATTACAAACTACAAGTTATCCCCTTCAAAGTAATCCTCCTGGAGTCTAATCTACTTTCCCATTCTTCTCTGCCACGCATACATGCACTCATGGAGGGATTCTTCCGGGATTCTCCGTAGCTCTGTCATCACGGCCTTTTTAGTGTCGTGCACATCCCCAAACCGGGTTCCCTTGATGGCCTCCTTGAGCTTGGGGAAGAAGAAAACACCACATGAAGCCAGGTAAGGCGAATAGGGAGGTTGCATTAGTACCGTGATATTCTTCTGGGTCAGGAACTCTCGGATACTCAGGGCAGTGTGGGCAGGTGCGTTGTCATGGTGAAGCACCCACGAGTTGTCCTGCCACATCTCTCGCCTCTTCTCGCTCACTGAACGAAACAAACGCTGCAGTATCCCTTTGTAGACATGCTGTCAAAATCAATCAATCAATCAATCAATATATCTTTTTCTTCGTAGAATTCTGATTATATTGTCCTCATCTTAATATGTGCTCATCTTAAGATAAGAACTATAGTCCGAATAATCCAAATAATAAAAATTATCAAGCCTCATCTAAAAGATTCAGAGAAATTTAATCTTTTTCTTCCATGTGAAATGTGTCCTAGGTATGACGTTAAACTGCATCTAGTCGTGAAGTTCCAATTCTGGTTTCGAAGTTCTGGCAAAAAGCGAGCTTCAGATACGCCTATATATTATAAATAAAAACATTTAAGTTTCCAAATTTATTACACCAAAGAAAAATATTATTTAGAAAACAAAACAAAACAAAAAGACAAAAAACATTAAAACATATTACAGCACATAATTCCTTACAATCTATTTTATTATGATTTTATACAATGCAGTACTATTTTTGTTATTATTTATCTTAATTGGAAAATTGATTTGATATACAAGGAAATTGAGTAACGAGCGGAACGAATTGAACTCGTAAGTCAAGGTACCACTGTAGTTTGCGTTTTTCGTTTAATGGCATATCAACCATAATGGATTATTTAAAGTCAAAGTCATTATTGTAAAAGAACAGTAGTTTTATCATTTAACATAGAGCTAGTGGTAAAAGTTCTTCATAGCTTTCCCGAGGATATAAGTCCAAAAGTGAACGTAATAGCGAGACTGGAGATTGAACTCGCTTACTACGAAGTCGCAATCCAGCACGTCAGCCACTACCCCCCCACACCACAGAGTTTGACGAATAACAAAAACATCAGGTGCTATCTGCCAGAGTGAGCAAAGCTTTTATACCGAAAATAAAAGTGACAAAAATAACGTGGCCTCAAAATATTTTTTTTATTCAAGGAATGTTCATTTATTGGAGTGGGGAGAAACTTATTTTTAGACGTATCTACTATATAATCTATTACAGTTGGATTGAATCGTACTTTATAAAAATATTTAAATGCTATCAACTCCTTACTTTACCGCACAGATCCATGTGCTACTGATACGCTGAGTTGGCGAGGTCAGGTTTTGAACTAGAAACCTTGTGGTTTCTAGCCGAACGCTCTACCGACTGAGTTGCTTGTTAAAGCGCCACAGCGACAATCAGCTCCGCATTTTGCCGCAAAATCCAAGCAGTGCTACTTATTTATGCGATGGTCGCAATCGAACCCGGAACCTTGTGGTGTTGAGGCGGATGCTCTACCGACTGAGCTAAACCAGCCCAGTTTGCTATGGACATTCCTTATCAAATTAAGAATGCCTATTATACACTATGCAAGCTAAATTGCGGTTAAATACGATATTTATTTTTGTTGTGTCCTTACATAGGGGCACAATCAGACAAGGTTGTAATCGAATGGAAGGACCCGTCAAAACGTTCATAGATTTAAGATAGAGGGTTTTATTGCAGAGAGATACAATAAGACAGACAAGGAATAGTGAGGCACGCTACTAATCCTCAAAGCCCAGCCCAGTATAATGCCGTGCTCCAGGGAAAGAGATTTGGCTCCAATAAAGAAGTGATATCGGAAACTGAGGCGTATTTTGAGGCCAAAGATAAATCGCTCTACAAAAAAGGGCATTGAATTGTTAGGGAAGCGTTGGAATCAGTTTATTACCCTAGAATGAGACTATGTTGATGAATAAAATCGATTTTTGTCTAAAAGTTGTTATTTTATTAGTTAGGCCCGAGACTTATTGAGTGATGTCAACCAGTCTAGGAGAAGGAAAACTCTGAATTCAAACCTCTTAAATCTCCGCTTGTGTGGTCACTAGTAGAATAGGCTCAGTTCTACTTAGTAATATATTTCAATTAAAGAAAAAGAGGATTTCAAGGATATGTATTGGGGTTCTTATTTCTTTTTTGTTATATATATATATATATAGAGTGGAATATTTCATTACAATAATTTTTCTTTGGTAAATTTATAAGCAATATTTTATGCGAGGTGGTGGTGGGGGCAAAGAAAACGAAAAAGGCTCTTAAATTACTTATTTGCGCAATTTAATTAATTTACTTAATAATGTTATTATGCTTCAATGGGCCAATCAATCTGATCTTACTAATACACACATACACATATATACACACACATGCGTGTGCATTACACACACGTGTGCACGTGTGCATATGTGTGGTACTAAGTAGAAGTTTCGTGACCTTAAGGCTCAAAATGGCTTCCTCAAAGAAAAAGAAAAAAAACTTGATACACATTTTGAGGGTATCCAATGGTTCAATTTTTAATTTTATTACATTGGACTATTTTTAAAGGGGCCAAGGGATAGTCCTGAAGGCGCTAATCTGGTGAGTATGGAGGATGCGGTAAGTTGTCCACCAGAATGAGGCGATTTTCTCCCTTTTCCTGATGCTTGTGTGTGGTCGAGCATTGTCATGCAGAAGGAGGACATTGTTTGATTGGCACGTTGGGTCTTACTCGTCGGATTCGTGCGCTGAGCATCGCTAGGGCCTCAGTGTAGGCCGTAGTTTTATAAAAAAAACTTCACATAAAATAAAGAAAAATGGCATTACTTTTTGAAACACTTGTATCCATAAGAACGTAGTTATTGGTTGCCTCCGAACTTCTTTTATTACATCTTTGGGAACTCTTGATTGCATGCCCGTCAGCTGTGTTGCTGACGTAAAGAAAGCTTAATATGGAGGCGTTGTGGTGTAATGGTTAGAGTCGTAGGAAATTGACTCGCCGACTCGAGTTCAAATCCTGGACGAGGATGTTTGCATTTTATATAGCGCTAATACCCTTGGGAAGGTATGCACCCAACCCCTCCAGCAATGGGTAAATAGTAGGATATACTGCACTCTTTAAACTAACCGTGACTAGGTAACCACTCTAGAAGAAAGGAAAACTCTGAATTCAAACCTGTTAAACTCCGCTACTTCTTGTCGGGGCAGGAAGGTAAGAGAGAAGAGAGAGAGAGAGAGAGAAGTGAGAGAGAGAGAGAGAGAGAGAGAGAGAGAGAGAGAGAGATTATCTCCCTACGGAAGTGAGGTCATAAACAGGGGCAGTAACCAAAAAAGCCCTTTCCGGTACTTTTATCTTTTGCAACATGGGAAAATGTATTTTTAAAAATTCTTTACTATTGTTTTATTTATTTTATTCTGTCTTGTTTCAACTACTACTGAATAGCGAGTTCAATCCTCGCTGGATGTCCCATACTTGCGACACTGTGCACCATCCTACCCGTGGAGTGTCCTGGGTATGACGTTAAACTGCATCTAATGGGGAACTTCCAATTCTGGAACTCTGGGGAATGTGGAGTACCCCTTTATTGCCATTACTCCCGGTCCCTCCGGATCCGAAGTGGTAGTACATGTTAGAGTCCCTTCTATGAGTATTGAAATGTGTTTAAAAATTGAGTTTAAAAAAAAAGATTGAATACACAATAAGAATGAATAAAAACAAAATGTCTTCGGCATAAAATAACACAACAAGGGTTGATATGCCGTAAAATCCAACCAACTAACCAGCCAGCCAATCGTGACGAACGGGTTGGGTAAGTACATAGAGGATATTTACCACGTATCCCACGTATACGGGTAGGCTCAAGGCCCTATTAATGTGGGACCATCACGAACCGAAGCTAATGTGTGTGACGGGTGCAAAAATGCGTTGAGCCCGTCGGCATTTCCCCTCAAGGTGGGCACCTCAGGCATTAGGTAATAAACCCAGCCTCGTCCTTTTAAGAGAATGGGGCAGGTGTTGCCTGGGTGGATCAACGCTGTTAATTTCTTCATCGGTCCAAGGCCGAAACCACTGGACCACTGCCCCGAGCCTGCTTTAAAAAAACTGACCGTGTGTCGCATCCTGTTTGCGGTGGAAGGGTTGGATGAATAGATACAATTGGTAATTTCCTGACGGTCGTAAGTATAAGTAAGTAAAGTCGTCGGGATGGCCTAATGTCGGTATTAGCCATACAGCGAGGGAGTCTATCCCCTTTTCACTAGCGTTAGACCAAGGAGATTGTTTTTTTTGCGTCTGAGGTAGAGCGCCACACCTACCATCAGCTCCTTTCTTTACCGCACTGATCCCTGTGCTACTCATACGCTGAGTTGGCGAGGGCCGGTATCGAACTAGGAACCTTGAGGTTTCTCGCCGAACGGTCTACCGACTGAGCTAACCCGGCTCTAGGTCGTCGTAAATCGGGGGACTACGAGCACTGCACCAGTTTCTCGCGGATTTACATTGTTAAAAAGAAAAAGAACAAATAAGAAAAAAGATATAGCTGTCCCTTTGCACCAAAACAGTCGATAGCCAATAAAACGACTCACCACAAACAAATCCTCATTTCACATGTCTTCGCGTAAGAAATAAAGTGCTTGCGTTGGTACTCACAATATTTACACTAGCTGTTATCTGTTATATGTTTTTTTATTTTTGTTTTTATTTTTATTAAAAAAAATTTAAACAGGTGCACGAATCAAAGTAATCAGCGTCCTTTACACGTATTTTCTGTCTCTTTCCCTTTTCAGTCCATATCACACTTTACCGGCCTATTTATTACTTTGAAAAGTTGCCAGCATATTGCCTTGAAAAATTGCCAGCGTAATCTTTTTGTACAATGTTATCTCAATCGTAGAAGTGTCTTTAAAGATTAATCGCTTCTTTATGGCTTGCGATATTATTATATCCCAAGATGTTTGGAATAACAAAATATAACAAAACAGTTAAATAAGTTTTAAATAGGTATACACAATTTTCGTCTGCTTTTCATTTTAAAAACGATTCAAATTTATTAAATTGATTATTAAAGGTCAAATTTTTGTCTAAGTCAAAAAGTACTAACATAGTAAAAAAAGAGCAAAATATTACACATGTGATTTATTTTTAATACATTTAAAACGATTTTTTGGTCAATTTCGATCGCGTTTAGCCTTAAATAATCGATTTAATTAATTTTAATTCGTTTTTAACATGAAAAGCAGCCGAATTTTTGGGTATACCTAGGATAAACAATTTATTGTCAGCATGTTGTGTATTCATCTAGCAACCATGAAGTTGTCTGATACTACACTTTTTCAGTGAAAGTTCATCGTTAGAGGAGATAACTCTTCCCTAACAGATTTAACCCAAAATATTAGGAACAACAAAATATAATAGAAAACAGTTAAGATGCAGTTTTAATGTCATATCCAGGACAACCCCTTGGGCGTCACATCGTAGTACATTGGTTAGAAAGTTAGTCTTGCAGATCCATTATTTACTCGATAGCAAGTTCAATACTTGGGACCTTGTGTAAACATCCTACCCGAATACTGAATGTCGCGCGGAAGACGATAGGGACAGGCGGCAAAAGTTAGTTATGTAAATCCATGCTGTCCAAATGACCTGATGATATATATATATATATATATTAAATTTTTACTTGAAGGCACTTACAACGCATGTATCGCATAAAATTCGATACTTTTTCTTATAGAAAATGAACTTGACAAGTGTAATCCCAGCAAGGATCACTCGGTGTGTAGAACATCGTACAGACTGTTTCGACTTTATTAAGTCTCATCAGCGATATATACTAACGATTTCCCTCCAACAGAAATCGAAACCGGGACTTGAGCAGACACAGTGAAACACTAGTGAAAACACTAGTGAAACACTATATCGCCTCGGCCACAGTACACAGCTGACCATCCCAGCGAAATTAAGCTTGTCAAATGATACTACACGCCTCTACCATAATAGGTAAGGGGGCGTTTTTGAGAGAATAATAACAACAAACAGACCGTATGCCCTTCGGCGAAGTGATATATATATATATATAATATATATATATATATATATATATATATATTTTGAGGTTAATCGCTTAAGTAACGTCTAAAAAACGCTGGAGACGCAGAGAAACAATTGTTTTTTGGCGTTTTCTCCTGCACCTCTCCCAGTGCGCGTCTCGCTGCCATACTTGGTCTTGGCTTGACAGTCGTTTCTGATGGAGCTCCCGTTTGACGCTATCGCCAAATGTGAAGTTCGTGCAGTTATTCGGTTAGTTTATTATCAGTTTGAACAGGTATATATATATATATATATATATATATATATATATATATATATATATATATATGTGTGTGTGTGTGTGTGTGTGTGTTGTGTACAGGGTGTTCGGGATAAATTTGACATACTTATATTTGGTTATTTTTCTCCGTAGGTTAGAGGTATTGACGCACACTATGCATCATTTAAAAGCTTGGACCCTTCTTCATTCATATACGTGATGACAAATGGAATGGATAATTGGAACTAACCTGAATCATGTAAGAGAATAACTTGTATCATGAGGATATGCGCCAGCCATCAAAATAAGGAGATTATGGTATCTGCCCAATGCTCCCTGAACACTGTAAAAACAATCAGGCATGAACTGGAGAATTGCAATGAAGACTACGAGGCTGTGGATAGAAGAAAGCAACATAACAGACGATCTGGTGGCGTTCGTACAGCAGAATTCCTAAAAAACTGCAGAAAAAGTGTTGGAGGACCCTGGCATTGAATTCGGGCTTTGTCACTTGAATTGAATTTTTAGCCTCTACCATGAAGCTTGCACTCAATGAAGACCTTCGCTACTACTCATACAAGCGTCACAGAGGTCAACTGCTCCCAGAAAAGGCTTGTGAAAATTGTCTGATAAAGGCGAAGAAACTTCTGAGCAAAGTGAAACATCCTGCTAAACCACAAACAATCTGGTTCTTTTCCGATGAGAACATTTTTTGCCAAGATAAAAAGCACAACACACAGAATAACAGATGACTTGCATACGGTCCAAAGGACTCTCCTTGTGTCAAGCAGACTAAATTTCCCCAAACTGTGATGGTTTTCGAATGTGTGTCCCCTGAAGGTGATATGATGCCTCCGCATTTTTTCAGAGAGGGTATCAGGTTGAATTCAGATGCCTACGTGGAGTTGCTAAACACTGTAGTCAAGCCTGGATAACAAAGGTAGCCAATGATAGGCCATATGTATGGCAGCAGGATTCAGCNTTACTCCCTACCCTAGCTAGGGATGGGATAAAGCGCTAGGCAGCGGAGGTTTTGTGTCGGGCTTTTCCTTGACTTAGAATTGTTGCTGACAATGCTAAGGAAGCCTCTTTCAAAACCATTATGTGAGTGAGTAGTAAGTACCCAATCCTACTACTGTCGGTGTTCTCCTAAATACACAAACCAGAATCTGTTAGAGAATGAAAGGCATAAATTCTATGGAACTTTTAGATACAGACTGATTACTTTATACTAGCCAGAAGACCCGGTCTAGTATTGATTAAACAAGAAAAGAAACTTGTCAACTGTCGGATTTTGCGGTCTTGGCAGATTACAGGATAAAGGTGAAAGAAAACGAAAGATGGACTCATACCCCAAAAGATAGCTAAGGAATGATGTACCAAATATACACATGGATGCGGCTCCTTTGCCCTGGTTGTCAACCCATCTAGGACAAAGAAAAAGTTTTTGTTATAAAACCACCGATGCCCAGCGGCGTTACATAATCCCGAGAAAAGGTTAGGGAAGTAAATAACAAAACAAATCCAGGGCTGGAGTCCCTAAGATGGAGTAACGCTGAACTTCAGCGCTACACAGCGACACTACTCTTGCCAAACTGTATTGGTTCTTACCTTTCCTTTGAACCACAGTGGTAGTGTGAAGAGGAGGGGATCTGCTGCTTGGCAACAGCTCAGCCTCCATATCAACCCACCCGCGCTACATAGTTTTAAAAAATTGAACACTACTCCATCGTCTTTCACAGATGGGAGGACGCCAACAAATCGACCCACTGGATCAATATTTATAAAATGTGGATGTTTCGTGGCTCAATGTCGTTTCCTTCTTGGTAGATCCGTATATTTCTTTTTATCCGATGATATTTTCGTTTTCTTTAATTTCCACTCTGTGGTTCCCCGGAACGGCAAAAGCCATCATATGACAAGTTCTTTTGTTGTCTTGTTAATAAAATACTAGATCTGGTATTCTGGTTGGTTTGGTTTGTTTTACGGCATATCAACCTCAGTGGGTCATCTAATGCCGACAAAGTTTTTGAAATGAATTCATTCTTAATGGATACTCTAACAGGTACTACCACTCCGGCTCAAAGTGGACCTGGGACAATTTGTGATGAAGGAGTGCTCCACATCCCAAACCTCCAGAACTGGAACCTCATCATCAGTGTTTAATGTTATTCTCAGGAGATGAAGACCCACAGGCACCGCCTTTTAGCATTCACATGATAAAAAGGGTTGGGCTTGTCATAGGGCAATTGGGTTGGAGCAATCATATAGTTGATAGGACTTGGCGTGTCTGCGTTCTTCGAAGGAGAAAAAGGATTAACTGGAACAATATCCGGCAATAGGAATAATTTTATTGCCAACTATAAGTTGACTGTCATTTGATATTCTCTTTAAAAAAAAGAAAAGAAAGAAAAGAAATGATAAATTCATGTCTGCCATGAGTTGTCGTTTAATATCTTTATAAACACACGCGCACAAAACTGATACACACAGAGACACACGGAAACATACATAAAGATAAGCACAAATACACACAGAGATACACACCCACACACAGATAAGCACAGAACACACATATAGACTTACTAACACACAGTTACACACACATAGAGATACACACAGAGACACGCAGAGACACACACGCTCAAACACAGACACACACAGATACACACGCTCGCACAGACACACACCTGACAGACACAGACGGACATACGGGTACACAAGGAAACATACAGACACAGCAATACGAATACGAATACACAGAGACATACGCATACTTACTCATAGATATACTCAGACACATGCACAGACGTACGCATACTCATAGACAGACACACTCATATGTACAGATACATATATTCATGCACAGACACAGACACACACACATACACACACATATATACACACAGAGACATGCCCAGACATGGACATACGCACAGACGCATGCACAGACATACTCATACTCACACACAGACACACACATATGCACAGATACATACATTTACACACTGAGACACACAGACACACATGCACACACGTACTCACAAACAGACTGATAGACTGACACACGCACACAGACAGAGAGACACACACATACACATACACACATATACAAAGACACACATGCACACACAGATACACGCACAGAGACATGCACACACACTCATTCACACGCACATACACATGCACAGACATTAATACGCATTCCCACATACAAACACACACACACATATGCACAGATACATACATACACGCACAGAGACACACAGACACACACATAGATACACGCACAGAGACATGCACTTATACGGACATGCGCACAGACACATGCACACACAGGCGCACAGAGACACACACACAGACACATACACATACATACACACAAATTGATAGACTGACACACACATACACATACACACATATGCACAGATACCTGCATACACGCACAGATACACACAGACATACACATATACACACGAAGACATGCACATACACGGTCACACGGGCATACACACACGCGCACAGACACATGCACAGACATTAATACGCATTCTCACATACAGACACACACACACACATATGCACAGATACATACATACACGCACAGAGACACACAGAAACACGCATAAACACCAACAGACTGATACACTGACGCACACAGAGACACACACATACACACACAGATACATGCACGGAGATATGCATACATTCACAGAGACACACAGACACACACATAGACATGCACATACACGGTCATATGCACAGACACATTCACACACACGCACGCGCGCACGCACAGACACATGCACAGACATTAATGCGCATTCTCACATACAGACACACACACATATGCACAGATACATACATACACGCACAGAGACACACAGAAACGCACAACAACACACAGAAACACATACACACGCACAGACTGATAGACTGACACACACAGAGGCAGACATACATCTACACAAACATACACACAGATTTCAATGTTTATTTTGGATTTTTCTGGGACATTTAAAACGTCCCACATGAACAATTTATGTTTTCCAGAGCACGACTCACATTATTTAAAAAAGGAAAATTCCAGACAGTCCGAACACGCCCTGACAACTTTATACTTACAAATAGATGGATTCCATTTATTTGTTACGTATTCTCTTAGATGAAAATCTTTCCTTCCTGTAGGAATATTGGTCAATGGTTGTATGTAATTTTCATATGAAGGAATGTGCTAGATATATATATATATAGTCATGCTACAAGGAAAAAGAGGTGAGGATATAGAAGATGACGTTATGTGTGTGTGTGACATTGTGGAATAGGGTAGGTCGATTTTTCACTTTTTTAAAATATGAAATTGTTTATCTAAGCGAAATTTGTGTGTTAGTATAATGAATACTGATACTACAAATTAGATCTTTTACTTGTACCATTGTTTGAGGAAATAGCATCAAAGATCGGTTGCTAAAGTTCACAAAAAAATCTTTGTTTTTACAACATTTCGCCGAGTAATTTGTGTCGGTGGTGATGTGGGGGCACACATTTTCAATTTGAATTCTATTTATGATATTTAATTCGTTTCATTTTAATAAAATGAAATAACATTTTCTGATTTAAATATTCTAACTAATTTCTAGGCCAAAATCACCGGAGAAGCAAGGACGAGCAAATAAGTAATGTTCTCCTATAGACACCTACAGTGTTGGTTGTCCAGCAAGAACCTACATCAATCAGCTCTGCGCAGACACTGGATGCCATGAAGAGGACCTACTAGGAGTGATAGAGAGGAAGGGTCATATTTTCAGAATTTCCTTTTTGGTCCAACCATCTATTCCCTCGATGGCATTAATGATTTATTGATTTTAATGGCATGTCAATCTTTCTAGGGTTATATTATACCAAAAGGTTAGGAATAGCTTTCATTGTCAATTGATGTTTACATTTTTGTGTAGTTGTTTTTTGAGAGCTTTTTTTTTGTACATGGTCCTATCGAATATGACTTTTTAAACAGATCTATTTGACCCAAAGAATGAGATAATCAAATCACAGTCAAGTTCTCATATTGATTTCTGGGTCATCACCTATCACTCACACTCATTTGACCTAATGTATCTGAGTATGATTTTTCATTCACTTTTTCAAATTCTACACTACTCTCAAAATAATAGATACAGCTAATCTATTATTCAACAATGGTCAAACAAGTAGTTTAACATGATCATCATAGGAAAACAAAATTATATTTTTCCATCATGGGTTTTTACATAACGGGTGTTTACAAATAACCTGCTAACAGTTTAAAAGGGGATGGTACCATACAATATATTGTTACCATTATCATTTAGACTTTTTTGTCTCAACTCAGAATTAATTTCTTCCATTACTGACCAAGCTCGACCAAAGCAAATGCATAAACACTCATGTTTTTTTTACACATGGTCCTATCAAATACATATGATTTTTAAACATATTTATTTCATACTTAGACTGAGATTATCAAATCACAGCCAAGTTCTCAAATTGATCCCCGGTTCATCACCTATCAATCACACCCATTTTACCTAATGTCCCTGAATAGGATTTTTAATTCACGTTTTCAAATTCTATGCTTATTTCAAGTTAATATACACAGCTAATCTATAATCTAACAGCTTGAAATAAGCATAGAATTTGAAAACGTGAATTAAAAATCCTATTCAGGGACATTAGGTAAAATGGGTGTGATTGATAGGTGATGAACCGGGGATCAATTTGAGAACTTGGCTGTGATTTGATAATCTCAGTCTAAGTATGAAATAAATATGTTTAAAAATCATATGTATTTGATAGGACCATGTGTAAAAAAAACATGAGTGTTTATGCATTTGCTTTGGTTGAGCTTGGTCAGTAATGGAAGAAATTAATTCTGAGTTGAGACAAAAAAGTCTAAATGATAATGGTAACAATATATTGTATGGTACCATCCCCTTTTAAACTGTTAGCAGGTTATTTGTAAATACCCGTTATGAAAAAACCCATGATGGAAAAATATAATCTTGTTTTCCTATGATGATCATGTTAAACTACTTGTTTGACCATTGTTGAATGATAGATTAGCTGTATCTATTATTTCGAGAGTAGTGTAGAATTTGAAAAAGTGAATGAAAAATCATACTCAGATACATTAGGTCAAATAAGTGTGAGTGATAGGTGATGACCCAGAAATCAATATGAGAACTCGGCTGTGATTTGATTATCTCATTCTTTAGGTCAAATAGATCTGTTTAAAAAGTCATATTCGATAGGACCATGTACAAAAAAAAAGCTCTCAAGAAACAACTATAAAAAAAAGTGTAAACATTAAATGACGATGAAAGCTATTCCTAACCTTTTGGTATAATATAACCCTAGAAAGATTGAAATGCCATTAAAATCAATAAATCATTAATGCCCTCGGGGGAATAGATGGTTGGACCAAAAAGGAAATTCTGAAAATATGACCCTTCCTCTCTATCACTCCTGGTAGGTCCTCTTCATGGCATCCAGTGTCTGCGCAGAGCTGATTGATGTAGGTTCTTGCTGGACAACCAACACTGTAGGTGTCCATAGGAGAACATCACTTATTTGCTCGTCCTTGCTTCTCCGGTGATTTTGGCCTAGAAATTAGTTAGAATATTTAAATCAGAAAATGTTTATTTCATTTTATTAAAATGAAACGAATTAAATATCATAAATAGAATTCAAATTGAAAATGTGTACCCCCACATCACCACCGACACAAATTACTCGGCGAAATGTTCTAAAAACAAGGATTTTTTTGTGAATTTTAGCAACCGATCTTTGATGCTATTTCCTCAAACAATGGTACAAGTAAAAGATCTAATTTGTAGTACCAGTATTCATTATACTAACACACAACTTTCGCTTAGATAAACAATTTCATATTTTTAAAAAGTGAAAAATCGACCTACCCTATTCCACAATCTCACACACATAACGTCCTTTTCTATATATTCACCTCTTTTTCCTTGTAGCATGACTATATATATATATCTACCACATTCCTTCATATGAAAATTACATACAACCATTGACCAATATTCCTACAGGAAGGAAAGATTTTCATCTAAGAGAATACGTAACAAATAAATGGAATTCATCTATTTGTAAGTATAAAGTTGTCAGGGCGTGTTCGGACTGTCTGGAATTTTCCTTTTTTAAATAATGTGAGTCGTGCTCTGGAAAACATAAATTGTTCATGTGGGACGTTTTAAATGTCCCAGAAAAATCCAAAATAAACATTGAAATCTGTGTGTATGTTTGTGTAGATGTATGTCTGCCTCTGTGTGTGTCAGTCTATCAGTCTGTTTGTGTGTATGTGTTTCAGTGAGTTTTTGTGCGTTTCTGTGTGTCTCTGTGCGTGTATGTATGTATCTGTGCATATGTGTGTGTGTCTGTATGTGAGAATGCGTATTAATGTCTGTGCATGTGTCTGTGTGTGCGCGCGCGTGTGTGTGCATGTGTCTGTGCATATGACCGTGTATGTGCATGTCTATGTGTGTGTGTGTATCTCTGTGAATGTATGCATATCTCCGTGCATGTATCTGTGTGTGTATGTGTGTGTCTCTGTGTGCGTCAGTGTATCAGTCTGTTGGTGTGCATGTGTGTTTCTGTGTGTCTCTGTGCGTGTATGTATGTATCTGTGCATATGTGTGTGAGTACCTGTATGTGAGAATGCGTATTAATGTCTGTGCATGTGTCTGTGGTGTGTGTGTATGCCCGTATGACCGTGTATGTGCATGTCTTCGTGTGTATGTGTATGTGGTCTGTGTGTCACTGTGCGTGTATGCAGGTATCTGTGCATATGTGTGTATGTGCATGTGTGTGTCAATTTATCGGTTTGTGTTTATGTATGTGTATGTGTCAGTGTGTGTGTCTCTGTGCGCCTGTGTGTGTGCATGTGTCTGTGCGTATGTCCGTATAAGTGTATGTCTCTGTGCGTGTATCTATGTGTGTGTCTGTGTGTCTCTGTGCGTGTATGTATGTATCAGTGCATATGTGTGTGTGTGTCTGTATGTGGGAATGCGTAATAATGTCTGTGCCTGTGTATGTGCGTGTGAATGAGTGTGTGTGCATGTCTCTGTGCGTGTATCTGTGTGTGCATGTGTGTGTCTTTGTATGTGTGTATGTGTATGTATGTGTGTGTCTCTCTGTCTGTGTGCGTGTGTCAGTCTATCAGTCTGTGAGTACGTGTGTGCATGTGTGTCTGTGTGTCTCAGTGTGTAAATGTATGTATCTGTGCATATGTGTGTGTCTGTGTGTATGAGTATGTCTGTGCATGCTTTTGTGCCTGTGTGTGCATGCGTCTGTGCGTATGTCCATGTCTGTGCATGTCTCTCTGTGTATATCTGTGTGTGTATGTGTGTCTGTGCATGAATATATGTATCTGTACATATGAGTGTGTCTGTCTGTGAGTATGCGTACGTCTGTGCATGTGTCTGAGTATATCTATGAGTAAGTATGCGCATGTCTCTGTGTATTCGTATTCGTATTGCTGTGTCTGTATGTTTCCATGTGTACCCGTATGTCCGTGTGTGTCTGTCAGGTGTGTGTCTGTGCGAGCGTGTGTATCTGTGTGTGTCTGTGTTTGAGCGTGTGTGTCTCTGCGTGTCTCTGCGTGTATCTCTATGTGTGCGTAACTGTGTGTTAGTAAGTCTATATGTGTGTTCTGTGCTTATCTGTGTGTGGGTGTGTATCTCTGTGTGTATTTGTGCTTATCTTTATGTATGTTTCCGTGTGTCTCTGTGTGTATCAGTTTCTGTGCGCGTGTGTTTATAAAACGATATTAAACGACAACTCATGGCAGACATGAATTTATCACTTTCTTTTCTTTCTTTTTTTTTTTTAAAGAGAATATCAAAATGACAGTCAACTTATAGTTGGCAATAAAATTATTCCTATTGCCGGGATATTGTTCCAGTTAATCCTTTTTCTCCTTCGAAGAACGCAGACACGCCAAGTCCTATCAACTATATGATTGCTCCAACCCAATTGCCCTATGACAAGCCCCAACCCTTTTTATCATGTGAATGCTAAAAGGCGGTGCCTGTGGGTCTTCATCTCCTGAGAATAACATTAAACACTGATGATGAGGTTCCAGTTCTGGAGGTTTGGGGAATGTGGAGCACTCCTTCATCACAATTGCTCCCAGGTCCACTTTGAGCCGGAGTGGTAGTACCTGTTAGAGTATCCATTAAGAATGAATTCATTTCAAAACTTTGTCGGCATTAGATGACCCACTGAGGTTGATATGCCGTAAAACAAACCAAACCAAACCAGAATACCAGATCTAGTATTTATTAACAAGACAACAAAAGAACTTGTCATATGATGTCTTTTGCCGTTCCGGGGAACCACAGAGTGGAAATTAAAGAAAACGAAAATATCATCGGATAAAAAGAAATATACGGATCTACCAAGAAGGAAACGACATTGAGCCACGAAACATCCACATTTTTATAAATATTGATCCAGTGGGTCAATTTGTTGGCATCCTTCCGTCTGCGAAAGACGATGGAGTAGTGTTCAAATTTTTTAACTATGTAGCCGGGTGGGTTGATATGGAGGCTGAGCTGTTGCCCAAGCAGCCGATCCCCTCCTCTTCACACTACCACTGTGGTTCAAAGGAAAGGTAAGAAACCAATACAGTTTGGCAAGAGTAGTGTCGCTGTGTAGCGCTGAAGTTCAGCGTTACTCCATCTTAGGGACTCCGGCCCTGGATTTGTTTTGTTATTTACTTCCCTAACCTTTTCTCGGGATTATGTAACGCCGCTTGGCATCGGTGGTTTTATAACAAACTTTTCTTTGTCCTAGATGGGTTGACAACCAGGGCCAAGAGACAACTCCAATGGTGGTATATATTTGGTACATCATTCCTTAACTATCTTTTGGGGTATGAGTCCATCTTTTCGTTTTCTTTCACCTTTATCCTGTAATCTGCTAAGACCGCAAAATCCGACAGTTGACAAGTTATCCTTTTCTTGTTAATCAATACTAGACCGGGTCTTCTGGCTAGTATAAAGTAATCAGTCTGTATCTAAAAGTTCCATAGAATTTTATGCCTTTCATTCTCAATAACAGATTCTGGTTTGTGTATTTTCAGGAACACCGACAGTAGTAGGATTGGGGTAGTTACTACTCACATAATGGGTTTGAAGAGGCTCCTTAGCCTTAGTCGGCAACAATTCTAAGTCAAGGAAAAGCCCGACACAAAACCTCCGCTGCCTAGCGGCTTTATCCCATCCTAGCTAGGGTAGGGGAGTAAACCCCGAAAACAAATCAGGAGCCAGAGTCACTAAAGTGGTGTGATGCTGAAATCCAGTGCTATCCAGCAACTCTTGCGACACTGCTGCTTCCAAACTTCATTGGTTCCTTACCTATCCTTTTGATGAAAGCGGCTGTGTGGAGAAGGGGATTTGCTGCTTGGGCAACAGCTCATCCTTCATATGAACCCACCCAGGCTACGTAGTTAAAAAAATAAATCGGTATCAGCCAATCAGCGAGGGAGTATATCCCCTTTTCACTTGCGCTAGACCTAGGAGATTATTTTAGCGTCTGAGGTGGAGCGCCACACCTACCATCAGCTCCTTACTTTACCGCACAGATCCCTGTGCTACTCATACGCTGAGTTGGCGAGAACCGGTATCGAACTAGCATCCTTGTGGTTTCTAGCCGAACGCTCTACCGATAAACATCAGTCTATTCTCACCTGTTATTGGCTGCTGTAATTATTCTTTCTTTGCTCTTTTTTGTGCATTCTTCAAGACCTTGGATTGTAGCATCTACGCAATCATATATGTTAGCGAGATCTGTTTCAGCTCCTTTATTATTATTACATGTTTTTGACACTGCCAGTATCTATCAATCTATCTATCTATCTATCTATCTATCTAAACCTCAGTCTATTGTTACCCGTTATTGTCTGCTGTAATTATTCTTTCTCTGCTCTTTATTGTGTATCCATCGAAGCCTTGGATTGTGTCATCTACACAATCCTCAATGTTGGCTACACCTCTTCCAGCTTCTTTATTATTATTTCTACAGGTTTTTGACGCCGCTAGTAACTGGTAAGTCTATCTATCTATCTATCTATCTATCTATCTAATTATATGACATCATATATCGTATATATGATTATATCGTAATCATATATGTTAGCGAGACCTGTTCCAGCTTCTTTATTATTATTACGAGTTTTTTTACACTGCCACTAAATAGTAAGTCTATCTATCTATCTATCTATCTATCTATGTGTTTGGTAATATTCACTTTTTTAAAGTATAGAATATTGGAATCTATGTCGTTGTACTTATAGAGATGCAGTGGCCACCTACCGTGATAATATGAGCCATTATCCTGCACTCGAAATCATCCATATTCCAAGTCCTCTGACAACTACTGGCCCCCTCCCTTGTGTTATTGTTCGACATGCCGTGGTCATTAAGTTTACTCCTTACTTCTACGCCGTATTCTCATTGTTTGGCCACGTGCAGCAAGAAAGCCGGGCACGGCAAAAATAGTGGGGGGTAGGGGCCTTGGGGGTGCGATCTGTCCTTACAGTGTGTACTTACGGGAGAAGTCATTAACATATTCATA
Source organism: Doryteuthis pealeii (assembly GCA_023376005.1). Classification (NCBI taxonomy): domain Eukaryota; kingdom Metazoa; phylum Mollusca; class Cephalopoda; order Myopsida; family Loliginidae; genus Doryteuthis; species Doryteuthis pealeii. The sequence continues at coordinate 66,843,172 of CM042163.1, forward strand.
GCTCCCAAGGAAATCTGGGGAATAGATTTAAAGGCGATATTTTCGGTGGCGTTCCTTCTTACATTTCTTGGTTGAGGCCGACATTCAGCTAGAATGAAAAACCAACACGACGCGAAAGTAAAATATATATATACCCCCCCCCTTGTCCCATAATAGCTGCTACATTGGCATTAGAGATGTTATATAATGAGTGGAACAAACATTTTGGGACGTGGTATGTATAAACACGTTCGTTTGGGGGCGTTTAGCTTAGAGCAATGATTAATCTTTCTCTCTCTCACTCCCTCACTCTCTCGCTCTCTCTCACTTACTCTTTCTCTCACTCACACACACACACACCACACACACACACACACACACACACACACTCTGTCTCTCTCTCTGTCTCTCTGTGTTTTCATCTCTGTGTCAATCTCTCTGTGTGTCACACAATCTTTTACATATCACCCAGTCATATCTATCTCATTTAAAAAAAAATCTGAATCTCTCTCTCTCACTCTCATTCTCTCTCTCTCACTCTCATTCTCTCTCTCTCTCTCTCTCTCTCTCTCTCTCTCTATATATATATATATATATATATATATATATACATATATATATATATACATATGTTTTTGTCTCCTTTGTGTCAATCCCTGTGTAACACAATTTATACATATCACTCAGCCATATCTATCTAATTTAAAAAAAAATCAATTTCTCTCTCTCTGTCTGTCTCTCTCTCTCTCAATATATATATATATAATTATATAATATATATATATCATCCTATTCAAATACATCTATCCCATTCTGTCAAAATCACACACACACACACACACACACACACACACTCTCTCTCTCTCTCTCTCTCTATCTATTTATCTATCTATCAATCTATTTATATATATATATATATATATATTCCCCCTATTCAAATCTATCTATCTAACTATATATCTATCTATCGCAGTTACTTCATCTCTCTCTCTCTCTCTCTCTCTCTCTCTCTCTCCCTCTCTCCCTCACTCATTTATTATCATAATATTTACATTCAACGGCTTTTTGTTACTGCTGGTTTCAAAGCATTAGATGCTTCTCATCAGACAAATAGTCTTGAAAATGACATTCAAAATAAACATCCGTTGACACACACACACACACACACACACACACACACACACACACACACACATATATATATATATATATATATAAATATATAATATACTAAGTATCCAAGTACGGTCGTGTCAACAATATTTTCACATGTATTTGTCACTGGACAGACAGATAGATAGATTGATAAATAGATAGATAGATTTAGAAATCTCAGCTTAAACTTAAAAATATATGCAAGTGACTGGGATATATATATATATATATATATATATATATATATATATATATTATATATATATATTTATATCCCAGTCACTTGCATATATTTTTAGAATCCAACTGTTTACGCAAAACACTTATATAAAGGATTGTATTGTTAAAACAACATCTTGAAATCGACTTGCTTCTTGATTAGCGGATTTTCATTTTTCTTGTAGGAATCGAGTTTAAGCTGAGATTTCTAAATCTATCTATCTATCTATCTATCTGTCCAGTGACAAATACATCTGAAAATATTGTTGACACGACCGTACTTGGATAGTAATTAGTATGTCTAATTAAAATCGTAACCACTAATTAAAACCGAAGGTTAAAACGGTATTTGCCTCGAGTTTCCCAACTTCTAAGATTATATCATTATGTATTATAATGGTGTTGAATATCAACCCGTAAGCATATGAAAGATATTTTTTAAATTTGTTTTTTGTTTATTGCTTAGAAAGAACATCTATTGAAAATTGTTCCTTTTTTGAACTTACCCATCCCCCAACTAGAAAAAGCTTTTCGGCTTTGGGTCACCGTTCAGGATTACGGAGGTAATAGAATTTTAATTGTTGAAAAAAATATTATATCTATCTATCTATCTATCTATCTATTTCTGTCTAATATCTATCTATCTATCTATCTATCTATTTCAGTCCAATATCTATCTATCTATCTATTTCAGTCTAATATCTATCTATCTATTTCAGTCTAATATCTATCTATCAATCTATTTCAGTCTAATATCTATCTATCTATCTATCCATCTATCTATCTATTTCAGTTTAATATCTATCTATATATCTATTTATCTATTTCAGTCTAATATCTATCTATCTATCTATCTATCTATCGATCTATCTATTTCAGTTTAATATCTATCTATCTATCTATCTATCTATCTCAGTCTAATATCTATCTATCTATCTATCTATCTATCTATCTATCTCAGTCTAATATCTATCTATCTATCTATCTATTTCAGTTTAATATATATCTATATATCTATCTATCTATTTCAGTCTAATATCTATCTATCTATCTATCTATCTATCTATCTATCTATCATCAATCAATCTATTTCAGTTCAATATCTATCTATGTATCTACATATTTCAGTCTAATATCTATCTATCTATCTATCTATCTATCTATCCAAACATCTGCCACAATCTTGGAGAGAAGAGATCTTTCAAACGTGAATTTAGGATTTTGCTGAACTGTTAATTTTCGCAACTGGATAATAATAATAATAATAATAATAATAATAATAATAATAATAATAATTACGAGCCAATGGGCGTTTCTAAGAAATTGCTACTCCCCCCAAGGAATTGTTTAAAGAAAGGGTGGGGCCGTTTAAACATTTAAGTTTTGAATTATTTTCCCAAAAAGGAATTTTTTTCCTATTATTTCATGCAGATTATTGTTTAGGGAAAATGAAACTTTTTTTCTCTAATCTTCATTTGGCTCGTTAACCATTACATTGATATTTAGATCCTACTAGGTGTATTCAACAAAGTATCGAGATTGAAGATACATTTACCAACAGGGAACGAAACAATGCTAATTTTCCTTCAAGATAGTAGTCCCTTGATAGTCTAGACAATTAGTCCAGCGATTTTCTTTTGATTATTCGAAGGACATCTGAGACACCTCTTTTTGCGCCGTCGTATTAATTTTAATGTCATTCGCGTTCTCGTATCTTACCCATGAGATGAATTTCTAGTTTAACTCTTTGCCTCCACGGCTGTACCAAATCATTTATTTTTTACCGGCGTTACGATTTTTGTGGCCATTTTTAGGCTTCAAAATCATATATATACTAAGTTCAATTTATTACAAAGAGCGCTTAGCGTAACGGCTATCGACGTTGAAAATGGAATCGGGGACCCGAGGTCAAATCCTGACGAGGCTGTTTTCTTTTCACTAATACCCATATCTTACCCATGAAATGAATTTCTAGTTTAACTCTTTGCCTACCAAATTTCCTCCACGGCTGTACCAAATCTTTTTTTTTTTACCGGTATGATGGGATATTTCAAAGTTCATTATATATTCTCCTCAGGACTCATTCTACTTAAATAAAATCCTTTTATTATTATTATTATTATTATTATTATTATTATTATTATCATTATTATTATTTTATTATTATTATATTATTATTATTATTATTATTATTATTATTAGTAGTAGTAGTTTTTCACACCTGCCGTAGCTGGTGGTTCACTGGAGGCTGAGTGACAGGAAGTCTCCTCAGGTCTCCAGGACTCTTCTGAGTATTCTAGCCGATCCCAAATAGGGATGTAGTTTGGATGGTCTCGGTTCTTCTGATTTCCAGTTCGCCCAAATTCTTTTCCAGAGCTTTCGGGATGGTTCCAAGTGCACCAATTATTATTATTATTATTATTATTATTATTATTATTATTATTATATTATTATTAATACGTGTCCTTCTGCTCAATTATAATGAAATAACCACAAGTTTCTGTACTTTGTTTAGGTGTGGTATCGTGATGATTGGAGAGCCGCTGTGAGTAGTTTAAAGTAGACAAATAACAAATCTTCGTGGTATTTGTACCTGTATGATGGGATATTTCAATGAATCTATTATAATATATTCAATTCAGAACTCATTCTATTCAAATAAATTCCTGTTATTATAATTGTAATCCGAGTCCTTCTGCTCAATTATAATGTACTGACCATCGGTTTTTGTAATTTGATCGCAGTGATGGGAGAACTGTTGTGAGTGGCTTAAAGTAGGCAAAGAATTAAAAACGAAAAACCGAATAAAACAAAACAAAACAAAACAAGGTGTGGTGAATATGGAAAGTGTTGCAAAATTAGGAACCACTACATTAATATTTACATCATACTAGGTGTATTCAAAAACGTATCGAGATTAAAGATAAATTTACCATCAGGGAACAAAACAATGAGTGAAACGCTAATTTTCCTTCAAGATAGTAGTCCCTTGATAGTCTAGACAATTAGTTCAGCGATTTTTTATTATTATTCGAAGGACATCTGAGACACCACTTTTTGCACCGTCGTATTAATTTTAATGCCATTCGCGTTCTCATATCTTACCCATGAGATGAATTTCTAGTTTAACTCTTTGCCCACCAAATTTCTTCCAAGGCTGTACCAAATCTTTTTTTTTTACCGGTATGATGGGATGTTTCAAAGTTCACTATCTATTATCTCAGAACTCATTCTATTTAAATTACGTCCTATTATTATTATTATTATTATTATTATTATTATTATTATTATTATTATTATCATCATGTTTCACATTATTCACTTGAGTTACTGTAAGTCTCCTCAGGTCTCCAGGACTCTTCTGAGTATCTATTCAACATGCATTCTGATTTCATTATTTCATTATTATTATTATTATTATTATTATTATTATTATTATTATTATTATTATTATTATTATTATTATTATTATTATATTATTATTTACTCCTTTTGAGTTTTCACATCAGCATTAGCTGATGGTCTTTTCACTGGAGTCTGAGTTACAGCAAGTCTCCTCAGGTCTCCAGGACTCTTCTGAGTATTCTGGCAGATTGCAGCAGTGCGGTGTTCTGAATGGTTTCAATCCTTCCTCTGATTCCAAACTTTCCAACCCTTTTCTAATCCTTTTGGGACTGTTTCAAGTGCACCAACTACAATTGGTATCACTTTCACTTTCATATTCCATAACTTTTTCAGCTCTCTGGCAAAGTCCAGATATTTGTCCATTTTTTCATTTTCCTTTAGCTTCACCCTGTGATCTGCTGGCACTGTTATTATTAAATTATATATTAAATAAATTAGAAGAGTCTAATTATTCTTTAGAGGGTCCCTGTTATTAGTGTATTAGTTATTAAATATTATGACTGAAAAAGAAGACTGGAAAAAATACAAATCAAAATCATGAAGAAGGAATGTACAATATATATATATATATATATATATATATATATATATATATATATATATATATATGAGAGTCAGTAAATAAACAATGTGTTTATTTGATATGGCTTTTTTAGCCGACAATCTTTGGAGGATATGTGCTTAATTGAAGTCATACCTAATTTTGAAAATTAATTAGTTAATAATTAATGAATATATATATATATATATATATATATATATATATATATATATGGTATTTGTGGAAAAGGTGACTTACCGGTGAAACAGGTCACAATGATTAGTTGATGCAAGATTCACGATGATAAGGCAGCGATATAACAAATATAAAGTGCTCAATACGTTGGTAGAACAAATTTATTATGATAATGGTACACGGTAAATATCTACTCGAGTTCTGGAATATGTTTATTTCGACCAAAAATTAAAGGCTTTTCGAAATTTATATTTGTATTTATATACATATACATAGTGTATTACAATATATATATATATATATATATATATATATATATATATATATATATATATATATAAGTATGTGAATAAACTCAACGATAATATAATATCTCAGGTGCTTTGGCATTGCCCCTCCCAGCTGGGATAATTTGACTCAGGACCGCCCCCGTTGGCGGCAGGTTCTCCGTATAAGACTGTTCATGTCTGAAGTCACCCTGACGCAACACCATGAAGCTAGGCGGTCCAGAAGAAAGCAGCGGCAACAAATCACCGGCACATCAACATCTTCAGGGACAGCCTTCACTGATGGCATTTCAGTCTCGGAAAACTATAAAACTGATGGCATTTCAGTCTCGGAAGACTATAAAATAGTTTTTGTGACCCTGAAGTTACAGCGCCTACTGTGACTGTGGCCGAGAAGGTTTTTTTAAACATTGGACTTCACAGTCATAGGAGGCACTGTAAATTCAGGAACACAAAAACTATATTATAGTCTTCCGAGACTGAAATGCCAATAATAAATAAATATAAGAAAACAAACAGAATAAGGGAGAGTTTTTCTTAGATGTGGGTGTAAAGGTATTTTTGATTGACACTAGTATGTCCTCATCATTTTTTTTCCTCCTTTTCTTATTGAAACAAGCAAGGACTTCCTGTAATATAAGTAAAAAAGCCGAAGCAAATAAATGGGGGAGGGTAATAGTATTTTTTTTAATGTTCTTCAGAGCAAAACAAATCTGTTTAAATATGCGGATGTGGATAAAAAAATAAGTGTGGGTGTTTGACAAAACACACACACACACACACACACACACACACACACACACACACTAATTCCTTCGTATAAGTTGACATACAGCGCGTGGTCTAATGGTTAGAGTCGTAGGAAATGGACTCGAGTTCAATTCCTGGACGAAGCTGATGGAATTTCACATGGCGCTAATACCCTTGGGAAAGGTATGAATCCAATTCTCCCTCCAGCTCTGGGTAAATAGTAGGGCAGACTGGACTCTTTAACCATGGCTAGGTAACCAGTCTAGGAGAAGGAAAACTGAATTCAAACCTGTTAACCTCGGCTTAAGAAATTGACCTTGTGTCGCATCCTGCTCGGGCGGAGGGGTTGGTAAATATATATACAAACACATACACACAAAATCACTTTCATATAAGCTTATGTTCATTTGTTAACATACAAATATGCACACAACCCCCCCCTCCATACACCAGCACTGTATTTAAGCAAACGTGTATCGATATGTTTGAATACAAGTATGTACACGCACATACACACGCACACACAAACATATGAAAGCACACATACTGACACACACATACATATGAGCGCACACCCTCTCGAACCCTAACAAACATATGATCACACAAGTAAGGACCACATGCTACGCTTAATCTACGAGGATGCTTCTCACCGGGTTCCCCTAACTTATGGACTTACGTCAAAATTGAGCCGCGCTTATGATATTGGGTACCTCAACAATAGGGAGTGATTTAATCTCGCGATTAGTAATTTCTTTGAATTTTTGAGTTGAGGTTTGATAATTAGCATTATTTGGATTATTCGGACTATTGTCCTCATCTTCATTGTGATCAACTCAGGAACCTTCTTTTCCAACTTGGGAACCTTCTTGTCGTAATCGGGAGCCATGACAGAACTTTGAACCAAACCTTTTACTCAATCTACGGGGGTATCCTGTTCACATTCTAAATATATAAAAAATGAGTTTTTAAAAAATTGAATACACAAGAATGAATAAACCAAAAACGTCCTCGGCATGAAATAATCCGACAAGTGTTGACATGCCGTAAAATCAATCTATCCAACCAACCAACCAACCAACCGAATAACCAGTCATATAGCTGCTTGCGAACAAATGATTATTATTAAATACAAATACTTACTTCAAATCAATTGCGTATGAATTATTAGTATTAGCAAATATATGCCTACTTCGAATGCAAGTATTTAAATTTTAATGTAATAAAATATTATATTAAATTAGAAAGGCTAATGAAACTAAATAAGAATGCAGATAAAAAAGATTTGAAACATTAAAAATAACACCTTGATAATGAACATACTGATATATATATATATATATATATATATATATATATTACCCCTGTATACACACACACATATATGATTAAGAAAGACCTACACAAAATGTAAATATCAGTTTATAATGTAGCGATTCCCTAACCCCTACGCATAAAATAACCCTCGCGTGGTTGACATGCGGTTAAATTGAACCAAACAACAAACATGATATTTTCCACGTACCCCACTTGTACGGGTCAGGCACAAAGGCCCTATTTATGTGGGACCACCCACAAGCCGAGACTCATGGAGTGGCAGGTGAAAAATTGCGTCGATCCCGTCGGCATTCCTCCTCAAGGGGGGCGCCTCAGGCACTGGGCAACAAACCCAGCCCTGCCCCTTTAAATCGAGGAGGCAAGTGTTGCCTGGGGGATGGCCCCCTGGGATCGACGCTATTATTATAACAGAACCGGTCCAGCGGCCGAAGCTCACCGGACCCCCGGTCGAAACCGGGCGGGGGCTGCACCAAACAACAAACATCACAAGAAAGTGTACGTGACTCCTGCACTAACTGTTGCACTGTCTTCAGGCAGAGACAGCTTCTCCACCGCCCCCGCGAACCACTGCACGTACCGTCGCTCAACACAGATAGCAGAGGTTTCGCCCGAGTGCCAACATTCGCTTTGTAAACAGGGGAGGGCATAAAAGAACAAGTAATTCATCAAAAGGAAGATGGGGTGTCAAACAAGCCCCATCCACCCTAAACTTCAAAGGACAGTCAGCTTCGAAACCCAATCTGAACCGACGCTTCGAACATTGTCTTCCCGCCCGAGCAGTTCCTCTGCAGCAGGGGATCAGGTTCAATGTTTCTCTCTATATATATATATATATATATATATATATATATATATATATATAATGAGAATAGTAATAATATTAGTAGAGAAAAGAGTTAGGGTCGACAATGGATCCAATAATTTTTACGTTTAACTAAATATATATATATATATATGTATATATATGTATATGTATATGTATATATATATATATTTAATTATTTGTGATTAAAAAGGCCTTAAATACCATGGGTATCGTGGTTATGGACCATTTCCACTCGTGAGTATGCCCACGAGCTTCTTCAAACCACTAGAAATGGTCCATAACCACGATACCCATTGTATTTAAGGCCTTTTTATTCACAAATAACTTTGCTCTGTTTACAATAATTAAACATTGAGCTCTCATACGGAACCTGAACTCTAAAACAAACTACTGGTAGAGAATAGAACCAGCCTAGAATCACCTTGTACAAGAAACTTGGTACAGCACCAAAGTATATATATATATATATATATATATATATATATATATATATATATATATATATATATATATTGATTAGAAAAATCACTGAGACAGAGATCGATAGATAACGAATAGAATGTGAGCTATATATCCATTAACAATAAGACCTTGATAATGAACATACTGATATATATATATATATATATATATATATATATATATATATATATATATATATATATTACCCCTGTACACACACACACACGTAAATATAAATAAACATTAAATATCACCAGAGCTTGGTTTTTTGAGCAAAAATAATAGAGATTTGATTTATATTTGTGAAGATAATTAAAAAAATAAAATTTAAATGATAACAGCATGGATCTTTTTTTTTTCATTGAATATTTTAGAAAGTAGACATGAACATTTCTTTTCAGAGTAGCAGGCTCAATGCAAGCTCAATTCTTTTACATAGGGATTCAACTCACGATTCAGCAATAATGGATCAGCGGGACTACCTTAAAAATCCCCCTCAGGTAGCCCCTGCTAGCATATATCTATAGGTCAACTGTAGTTACAATTGAGTTTGAATGTAGTAGTGTTTAGCATTTCTGAATATTTTCTGATTAGTAGTCTCAATACTTTTTAACGTAATGTTTTTGGTGAAACACTGGATTATGAATGTGCAACAAACGAATCAGTGATAGTTTTCAGTTATTCCTTTATAAGCAGCATCTCTTCTTTTTCCATCTTCTCACATCAACCTTAACCCCCCCCCCCAAAAAAATAATCAAAAAGAATCTTTGTACCGAACATATATAGTTATTTACTAAGCATAGCTTAGATGCGACACAAGGCCAGAAGTATGGACGCCCAGTGAGAATCGAACTCACTACTAACAATGGTTTGCTAATCTATCTTGCTAACCATTACACCACACGAGGTGCCCATGTACTGAACATATATGCGGTTAATATGATATTTATCTATAGGTCAAATTTTGTTAAGGCATTCCTATTAACAACTATTTCCTACGATTTATTTGCTTCTTGGTTCATGAATCATTTGTAACTTTTATAAATATTTGTACAATACAAAAAAAGACGTATGCCGAGCTGAGAAACTTGTATAATAAAGTGATGACATCAGGGTTGATGTCTAGACGTCAAGATAGACCAGTGCTAAAAAGTAGATTGAAAAATGAAGGCAGTCCTGGTACTTTTTGAAGGAAGTGTTTTTAGCGAAATGCCGAATTGTGCAAATGCAGCACACCTAGCTCTGTGCGACTTAAATTCATCTCAAGGGAGTTATCTGAGAACGCGATAGACATTAAAAAGAAATACAATGGCGCAGTGTCACGAGTTTCAGGAGTGTTCCGCCCGACGAGAACTCAGTGCAATGAGTATGTTGTACCCCAATGGAATGATTTTTCTAGGAAATTAACGTTATATATATATAATATATATATATATATATATATATATATTATATATATATATATATAGAGAGAGAGAGAGAGTAAAGAAACCCGTTCCCCCTCTCTCTCCCTCTCTCTTTTAGCTAGGAAAGGCGATATTTTATAAAAACCTTGTCTTTGAGTGATGGTATCCATAGGAGAAATAGTGTAAGCTTCGATTATACGTCGTTTGTTTCGATTATGGACGAAGGCGATCATTGAAGAACTCTGAGAGAGAGAGAGATAGATAGATAGATAGATAGAGAGAGAGAGAGAGAGAGAGAGAGAGAGTAAAGGAATCCGCTCCCCCTCTTTCTCTCCCTTTCTCTCTTTTAGCTAGGAAAGGCGATATTTTATAACAACCTTGTCTTTGAGTGATGGTATCCATACGAGAAATAGTGCAAGCTTCGATTATACATCTTTTATTTCGATTATGGACGAAAGCGATCTTAGAGTTAGAGAGAGAGAGAGAGAGAGAGAGAGGAGAGAGAGAGAGAGAGATTTAGATAGAGAGAGAGAGAGAGAGAGAGAGAGAGAGTAAAGGAATCCGTTCTCCTCTTTCTCTCCCTCTCTTTTAGCTAGAAAGGCGATATTTTATTTAAAAAAACTTGTCTTTGAGTGATGGTATCCATACGAGAAATAGTGCAAGCTTCGATTATAGATCTTTTGTTTCGATTATGGACGAAAGCGATCATTGAAGAGTTCGGAGTTCGGGAGTTCGGGAGAGAGAGAGAGAGAGAGAGAGAGAGAGAGAGAGAGAGAGAGAGTAAAGAATCCGTTCTCCCTCTTTCTCTCCCCTCTCTTTTAGCTTGAAAAGGGATATTTTATAAAAATCCTTGTCTTTGGTGATGGTGTCATATGAGAAATGGTGCAAACTTCGATTATACGTCTTTTGTTTCGATTATGGACGAAAGCGATCATTGAAGAGTTCCGGAGAGAGAAAGAGAGAGGAAGAGAGAGAGAGAGAGAGAGAGAGAGAGAGAGAGAGAGAGAGAGAGAGAGAGAGAGAAAGGGAGGGCAGGGATTCCTTTAGCCCCCGCTCTCTCTAGGTAGCCGGGTAGCCACTTAAATTACATATGAAATAAACTAATCATTTTTTTAAGAGAGAGAGAGAAGAGAGAGAGAGAGAGAAGAGAGAGAGAGAGAGAGAGAGAGAGAGAGAGAGATGGCTAAAGGAATCCGTGCCCTCGGCATGTCTTGATGATTATTATGATGACATCGGTATGAAAAAATATGATTAGTTTATTTCACAAAATACATCTTTTAGATGATGAGGAGGAAGTCGTCAGCGATGTATTCCTGGGATCATTGGAAATGTCTAGTCTTTCAACATCAGATTTCCTCTCCCTGGGACCCAATCAGGGCTAATCAAATACTGACCCTACTCCCTCGGCAACAGTCTTTCACTAACCTCGCCTCCACACTGAGTACTGTTGACCGTAGCTTTATACTACTAGTCATGTGACCCCCAACAAATGGCAATAGAGTTTTTCTATTCCGATACTTGAAATCTTGAATGTCTAACCCAAGTTTGGTCTCACTACCAGAAAAAATAGCTCTGTATTTGGTCATCATATTAGTAAGCGCTGAAAATTACCGTTTCGTACAAATATGTTCTTGCAAAAGCTAACGGTATTTTGTGACAACAACTAGAATTTGACACAATGTTCTAAATATGGAGCATCCAGCGAGGATCGAATTGGCTTTTCAACAGAAACGAATTTGCGATAATATATATATATATATATATATATATATATATATATATCTAATGAACTATATCTAATAAAAGAGTAACGAAAGCTCAGTTAATGAATTTATTACCAAGCCGTGACCTGAGTGCGACTTGCGCGCAAAGATTGTGGAACGTTACATCATTTTTTTCTCAATTTTTGCGCGCAAGTCGCACCCAAGTCACGCGCAAATCGCACGCAAGAATTGAAAAAAAAAATAACGTAGCGTTCAACCGTTATTACACAGCCATTATAATAGAAATATTGCAGAACCACACATAACCTATCAAATATCGGACATATTCTGCCAAAATAATAACTCAATGCCTGAAGAAGACAACAGATCTGAAACACGTGTTGCATATGTAAGATAAAAAGAATAAAAAAATTTTTCTGAGAACATAATACATTTTGCGGACCTTCTTTTTTTTTTATAAAATATTAAATTTTCGCCCGTTGGAACCAGAACAACATCATATATATATATATATATATATGTGTGTGTGTGTGTGTGTGTGCTCCTAATCCTAACGCTGAAATTGCAAGGCTCTAATTAAAACGGATAGAGCTCTCTTAAGCAGTTTTTATATATGTATGTATTTATCAGTAATAAATACACTCCCGCAAGTGGGTTGAGCTGATAACCCGGTGGTTCGAGCTTCTATGGTGATAAAGAATCGGTTGGGCCGATATGATATGATATGAAAGGGCCGGTTTAGCTCAGAGTTTGCCCAGGAACCACAAAGTTCCTGGTTCGATATTGGCCCTCGCCAACTCAGTATGAGTATCACAGGAATCTGTGCGGTAAAGTAAGGAGTTGATGATAGGTGTGGCGCTCAACACCAGACGCAAAAACAATCTCCTTGTTCTAGCGCTAGTGAAAAGGGGATAGACTCCACTCGCTGTCTACCTGATACCAATTTTAGGCCACTCAACAACTTTTATATATATATGGCTATGAGCCGAGAATAAAAACACATATGAGCAAATCTAAAATCCCATATACAGGTCTGAAACCAACCATAAACAAATTTATATTAGACAAATGGCAGAAATCATGGGACAATCTGACTCAAAACAAACTCCACGAAATACAAGAAGTTATTGGAGAGTGGCCGATAGCCCACAGAAGTATTAGAAAAGAAGTAATACTCGCCAGATTGCGTATTGGGCACACCCACATTACCCATTCGTACCTGTTAAAAGGGGAGGATGCCCCAGTGTGCCCAACATGCAAAGTACAACTTACAACCTAGCATATTCTCCTAAATTGTAACAGACTTAAACATATCCGCACTAATTACTATCAAGCAAGAAACCTGAAAGACATCTTTAAGAATACAAACCCTGAAAACATTTTAAATTTTATTTAAAAAAGCAACCTTTTCAACAAAATATAACAGAACATAACCAATTATCTCCATAGAACCACTACTTTAAAGACTGAAATCCAAAATAACCTTTTTGGCATTAAATGACCCACAGAGGTTGATATGCCGTTAAACAAAACTCAAACTCAAACTCAAACTAAAACTAAATCCAAAAACTACCTTTTTTCTTAGTCTCTTTCTTTTCGTTCCATGAATTCCTTCCTTTTCAGCGCGACCACTAAATGAGATGGGGTTAAAATCAAACCCTCCAAGAATAACCACAGCTACCTTTTAAATCGAAAACACAAAACCACTTTTAACCCCACAGTCTCAATACTTTTTAACGTAAATTCTGTTGTGAAACATTGGATTATGCATGTGCAACAAAGGAGTCAGTGTTAGTTTTCAGTAATTTCTTATCAGCAGCATTTCTCCTTTTTCTATCTTCTCACATAAAACTTTAACAAAAACAAAACAACAAAGAAAGAACCTTTGTACAGAACATATATACAGTTAATATAATATTTATCTATAGGTCAAATATTGTTAAGGCATTCCTAGGAGAATTCCCCAAAAATGCTCTCTTAAAATTCTTTTGCTTACCCTTTTCTGTGGTTACTTTTTATTAAGAAATATTTTCTACGATTTATTTCCTTCTCGGTTCATGAAGCATTCATATATTACATAGATATTTGTACAATACGAAAAACAAAAAAACAAAAAGAAAGAAAATAGAAAAAAAAAATGAACAAACGAAAAAACAGAAAAAAAACCAAACAAAACAAACATACAAAAAACAAAACAAAACAAAGACACTTCTGAGAAAACAGCTAAGAATTATTTATTTCTAAAATTCTTGTTTTAAGGCCGTAAAGTACACCGACTGCACCTCTGTAGAGAGGTAAAACTCTCCCCAAATGCGGCCAACTGTTGGTCGTGGGTGGCAACCTGTGATGTGTATTCGGCATAAAATAACCCAACAATGGTTGATTACCGTAAAATCCAAACATCCATTCATCCAGTTTAAATATGTTTTTTCTTTCCTTTTTTTCTTTCAGGATTAGCCTTGTTGGCTGCAGCTTTAGAATACACCGACTGCACCTCTGCTCAGAGGTAAGAACTCCCCGATGGGGCAACCTGTGATGCTTAAGGACGGACTCCTGTAGTTGAGCAGTCAATGACATGCAATACTCCACTTAGACTCTTACTTAGGCTAGACGGGAGGCCGGTGAAGCCACATCCTATCAATTAGTTGGTCATGTCAAGCCCTAGCACCTATATGATTGCCCCAACCCTATTGACCTTATGGCAAGCCCGAACCGTTTTTATCATATGGGTGCTAGAAGGCGGTGGCTGAGGGTCTTGATGTCCTGGGAAAGACGTTAAACTATCTGATGGTGAAGTTCCAGTTTTGGAAGTTTTAGGAATGTGGAGCACTCTACATCACCATTGCTCACTGGTCCACTCTGACCCGGAGTGGTAGTACCTGTTAGGGAACCATCCATAGGTTAAATAGAAAAACATATGTATATAAAAAAAATTGAGTATCCATTAATAATAATAATAATATCTTTTCAGCTAGTATATTAGGCCTGAGACCTGTCAGCTGTTACTTATAAACATTCATCTTAATTCCACAGAATATTTATAATCTTTCCACAGATTATCTAACATTGCCTTAAAGGAGTTTAGAAATGGGGCATTCACTATTGATGATGGTAGTTTATTCCATGTATTCACAACTCTGTTGCTAAAATAATTTTGTCTTGCATTTGTTTTACAAAATATTCTAAAGAGTTTTAATTTATGACCCCATGTATTGATATTTTGAGCAATATTTAGTAGATCAAAGTTCGTTGAATAAAATCCATGTATATATTTATAGATTTCAATCATATCCTCTCTTGTACGTCTATAAACCAAACTTGGTAAGTCAATATTCCTAAATCTTTCTTCATACGAAAGGTTTTTTTTAATCATTCATTACTTTAGTAGCTCTCCTTTGAACTCCCTCAATGTGTTTTATGTCCTTGATTAGTCTTGGACTCCAAACCACATTAGAATGAATTTATTTCAATACTTTGTCGGCATTAAATGACCCACCGAGGTTGATATGTCATAAAACAATACAAAGTAAACCATCTTTTAGTATTGTTAGTCGTAACTAAGCAATAAGGTTATGTAATTATATCCACGCAAAAACAAAAATAGATAACAAGGTCTTTCTGTTTGGCCGTGTTCCACGGACACACACAAAAGTACAATTTCTTTTGTCAGAGAAGTACAGATGTATTTACAGTTAATTATAATAGAAATTCTATAAATAGGATGTAAAAAGATATCCGCCCTGTCAGCGGGACCTGTTGCCGACTGCATCCCCTGTAGAGGGGTAAGACCCCCACCATGAAGAAAGGTGTCCTAGGTATGACACTAAACTACATCCGGTGGTGAGGCTCCAGTTCTGAAGTTCTGGAGACCTAGGGAATCGGTATCAACCTCTTCATTCTCAACGACTGCACCTCTGTAGAGGGATAGGACGATGGGGTCACCCGTTGGCCATGGTTGGCGCCCCGTGATGCTTAAGAACGGAATCCAGATGGATGAGCTGTCCATTACTTTCAACACTCCACTTAGGCCTCTACTTAGACTAGACGGGTGGTTGGAGAGAACCCCTCCGAACAATCGGCTGGTCATGTCAAGCCCTGGCATCTATATGATTGTCCGAAACCCTATGGTCCTTATGGCAAGCCCCAACACCTTTTATCATATATATGCTAGAAGATGGTGACTGGGAATCTTCATGTCCTGGCTAACTAAGCGTGGAGCATCCGGTATTGAACTTTTGAATGTACTACAAAGGGGAAAAATACCGGAGGAATTTATATGACTGTTAAATAAAAAAAAAATTTAAAAAAAAGGGGGCAGAATAATCCCTTATGACCTGAGGGCAGTCTAACCCTGTGATGGTCTCTTTGTTCCATAAACATTTCGTCTTTAGTTTTATATAACACACATTGCAATTCCTGAGGGTATTGTGACCTAAGTAGTGATGTAGCTTTGGTTACAGAAAGACACCAAATCTCCATTATATTTACATTTATTATTTATATTATCATTATTTGAAAAAAAAAAAAAAAAAAAAAAAAAACTGAATTGTGAAATCAAGAGAACATTGACAAAGTTTTAAAAACATTTTGCTAAAAAGCATTGACCTAAAAATAGAATTCTTGAAAAAAAAAATGGCTTCTTTTTGAAAAGATTTTAATTCAGTTTGGAAATCTACCATTTTGTTTGTTCAATTTAGAATTTGTTGCAACTCGAATATCAGAGTTAACAGATACAACGAGTATTAAGGATAGGGAAAAATGTTTACTAAGCAAAGATACAAGGTGAACAGAGTAATTAGCAATTTCTAGGTTGAATTGACAAATCCCTTGAGATCTCATTGTTTCTCTCTTCAGAGGTTTCATCAGACATCATTCATAGGAAAACTTGACGATTTCATTATCATTATTTAGGTACTATATACATTATTCTGTGTACTTGACATGAGACTTTGATGAGTTGTGGTGCACCTGAGCACTGTACGCATGAAGCTCGCAAAGCCTATATCCAGTCCGAGGCTGACGAAAGAATAAGGCGTGCTTTGAGGTCAAAAGTGAGAGCGTCAGAGCAGTTTTTTGACAATGGAGATTTGGTCTTCTATAAACGAGAAGGGAAGGATCGTTGGCTCGGACCTGGCAAAGTGATTTTCCAGGATGGCAAAGTGGTTTTCGTCAGACATGGAGGAGTATTTGTAAGAGTCTCACCAAACAGACTTTGTCTGGTAAACTCTGGGTTTGACAACCTCGAAGCAAAAGGAACATCGACGTTAGATAAACTGCATTATGAGAATGATAAGCTCGAAAAAGTAACAAAAATATCTGAAACTTTTGTTAGGGGTCATCGGAGTACAGAGCCCTGTGATAAGACAGAGTTATGCAGCCCCAAAGAATTGAATCTGAAGAAGAAAGACCAAATCCAATACAAGTTGCCAGGAGAGGAGGAGTGGATGACTGCGACTATACTAGGGAGGGCTGGTAAAACCACCGGAACAAATAAAACCTGGTTTAATGTCCAAGATCATACTGTTGCTGGTGAACAGAAGAGTCTAGATTTGAAGACAATCGAATGGAAAATTTCAAATCCAGAGGACAATGAACATGTAAATTTGACGGAAAGTGACACCATACCTAACCATGAAATAGCTAAACAGGAAGAACTTCAAAGACTATCTGACTTTGGAACCTATGATGAAGTGGAAAACCATGGCCAGAAGACAATATCAACTAGATGGGTGATCACCCCTAAAGAGGGAACCACCAAGGCACGTTTGGTTGCAAGGGGTTTTGAGGAAAACTACTTTATCATGACAGATAGCCCGACAGTAAGCAAAGGAGCAATGAGAGTTTTCCTCACAGTTGCCTCGAGCAAGAGATGGAAAATAAAAACAACAGATATAAAATCTGCATTCCTGCAGGGAAAACAACTGGAACGTGATGTCTATATAAAACCCCCTATTGAAAGTAAAACACCAGATGGCCTTATCTGGAAACTGAGACATGGGCTATATGGCCTTAAGGATGGAGCGAGACAATTTTACTTAAGTGTGCATAATGAACTCACTTCTTTGGGATGCACACAATTAAAATTTGACCCGGCTGTATTCATCCTGATAAAAAATGGACACCTAACTGGTATTATATGTAGCCATGTTGATGATTTTCTCCACGCAGGAGATGAATCCTTTGAAATCACTATGCAAAAATTGCGCAAACGGTTTATTGCAGGAAAAATAGAGGAAGGGGACTTCCAGTATATAGGTTTCCGAATGATGCAGGGTGATTATGGTATCAAACTAGACCATTCTAGATATATGCAAAACTTAGAGCATACTCATCTCGAACCTGGTAGAACATTGCAAAAAACAGACCAACTCACTATGGCAGAACAAAAACTCTATCGTAAACTGATTGGGCAAATAAACTGGGCTGTACAAGGTTCGCGGCCTGATTTAGCTTTTGAATTGATTGACATGAGCACTAAGCTTAACAAGGCAACAGTAGCAGACTTAGTGCGTGCTATAAAAACCGTTGGTCGTTTGAAGCAAATCAGACCTATACAATTATTTCCTCCTTTGAAAGGAAACATGGCCGAAGACTGGGAAATCTTTTTCTTCACAGATGCTTCATTGGGAAACATAAATGAAGGAAAAGGTAGTGTTGGTGGTTACATTTTGTGGGCAAAGGACCGAATAGGAAACTGTTGCCCCATTGCTTGGCAGGCTAAAAAGATCAAAAGAGTGGTGCGATCTACTACTGCAGCTGAAGGTCTGGCTTTATTAGAAGGACTAGAGGCTGCAATATATTATAGGGAAGTTATTGTAGCTATGAACCTACTAAAAACAGGAGATATACCAATAACTGCCTTTATTGACAACAAAAGTATTGTTGAAGCACTGAAATCAACCAAACTTGTGGATGACATGCGTCTAAGAATTGATGTTGCTGCAATAAGTGAAATGCAACTCAACAACAAAGTTTTTGTGAAATGGTGTCCTGGAAAAGTACAATTGGCTGACTCCCTAACTAAGCGTGGAGCATCCGGTATTGAACTTTTGAATGTACTACAAAGGGGAAAAATACCGGAGGAATTTATATGACTGTTAAATAAAAAAAAAAATTTAAAAAAAAGGGGCAGAATAATCCCTTATGACCTGAGGGCAGTCTAACCCTGTGATGGTCTCTTTGTTCCATAAACATTTCGTCTTTAGTTTTAAAATGCAAAAGACAAAGAAGAAGAAAAAAAAGATTTTGTAATTAATGTTAATTAATGTTAATGTCATGGAACAAAGAAAGATAACTTGGGTTATCTTTCTTTAAGAGAACTCTTCTCTTTTATGAAACCACTTTCGCGTGCCCATGCGTTTTCGTGAAAAGGGCGTTCTTAGCAACGGACTTTGAACATTGAGAAGTGAAGCGAACGGACGTGTGAAATAAACAACCGTAATAGATTATTGGCGTTTGTGTTTATTAGCGTTGGTTGTCAACTGTCCCCTTGTAGCGAGTTTAACATCAACCTCTTCATTCTCAACGACTGCACCTCTGTAGAGGGATAGGACGATGGGGTCACCCGTTGGCCATGGTTGGCGCCCCGTGATGCTTAAGAACGGAATCCAGATGGATGAGCTGTCCATTACTTTCAACACTCCACTTAGGCCTCTACTTAGACTAGACGGGTGGTTGGAGAGAACCCCTCCGAACAATCGGCTGGTCATGTCAAGCCCTGGCATCTATATGATTGTCCGAAACCCTATGGTCCTTATGGCAAGCCCCAACACCTTTTATCATATATATGCTAGAAGATGGTGACTGGGAATCTTCATGTCCTGGGAATGACGTTAAACTCTATCTGATGGCGAGGTTTCAGTTCTGGAGGTTTGTGGAATGTGGAGCACCACTTCATCACCATTGCTCCCAGAACCACTCTGGCTCAGAATAGTAGTACCAGTTAGGGTCCCATCTATGGGTTAAATAGAAAATGTATTTATTAAAAAAATGAGTATCCATGAAGAATGAACCTATTTCAAAACTTAATCGGCATTAAATGACCCACTGAGGTTGATATACCGTAAAACAAAATAAACAAATCAAACCAAACAAAGGATTATTGATAGTTACTTGAAATCGTATATCATATTGGACGCATTTTCATCAATTCTTTCCCTGATTCGCAGGACTGTTGACTAGGATTGTACTTAAGATGAACACTTCTACCTCGAACGACTATCTAATTATTATTTACTTGTGTTACATAATTCATAGCAGCCTATGATTTATGTACGTACCTGTAGTTAGAATATTTAAATAAAGTTCTTTAGATTTAAAATCGGAGGTAGGGAATTTTCCATACCAGTTGGGATTATGAGTGACATGACGATGATCCCAACTGACCTTCCAGTATAAGCGCGCAATTGGGCGCCGTGAGAATAAATTTTAGTTTAGTTTAGATTCGACCCAGTTTCTGAGGAGTGCAGACGCTATTGTCGATTCTGTGGCGGAACCAAGGGTTATTTGTTAATTGAGCATTAAAAACAAGAAGAAACCAAGGCTAAACTTGCAGATCGGTCGGAAAATTAGGGGGATCCAAATTATTTAATTATTTTACCATTAAACTAACCCTAAACCCTAACCCCAACCCTAACCCTAACCCTAAACCCTAACCCTAAATCCCCTAGTTAAAATTAACAGTTTTATTACAAAATTTGTGGGTTCTGTTTTCTGGGTCACCCTGTATACAGGTGACCAATAAAAAACAGAACCCAAATTATTTATTTATTTTCCCATTAAACTAACCCTAAACCCCAACCATAACCCTAACCCTAACCCTAAACCCTAATCCTACCCCCCTAGTTAAAATTAACAATTTTATTACAAAATGTGTGGGTTCTGTTTTTTCTGGGTCACTCTAATTTTCCGACCGATTCACAAGTGTAGCAAAAAAACAAAAAACAAAACAACAAATCCTTAACAAGAAGCCCACCAGAAAGCAGGATAAGATGGCCAACGAGTTAGAACCAGTAGAAACAGTGAACAGCGAGACAACAAGCAGAATGTTAAAAGTAAGACCATCATCTATTATCTAAATAAAGGGTTGGAATATTTTGTGTATATAAGGTGCGCTCCAGTTCCCTACCTGGATTTATAGACTAGCCTAGGTCATATGGTTTATTCATCCGGCCAATCAACAACCATAATGCGTGGCTGATTCACTACTTAAACACTGATACTTGCCACAGTTCACTTGCAATCATTGAAGAGGAACTTACGACCATTGACGAAGGAACTGAGGACTCTTTACTAGAAGAACCAAAGGATTCATTATCGGAGGACCCTTTACCAAGGATCCAATTCCACTGGACAAGCGCTCTGGCTTAAGGCCTACACGATGGCAAAACACGTAACAACTATCTGTCTTTCTTTTATATACCCGACGTTTTATGTGGGTATCCGGGTTAGCTCAGTCGGTAGAGTGTTCGGCTAGAAACCATAAGGTTTCGATACCGGTCCTCGCCAACTCAGCGTATGAGTAACACAGGGATCTGTGCGGTAAAGTAAGGAGCTGATTGTAGGTGTGACGCTCCACCTCAGATGCTAAAAACAATCTCCTTGGTCTAGCTCTATTGAAAAGGGGATAGACTCCTTCGCTGACTGGCTGATACCGACTTTAGGCTGCTCCGTCGACTTTACTTACATTTACTATATGGATATACAACACTTAAACTACGAGGGTGATCCAAAAGTAAGATCTCCAAAGCGATGGGGGCATAGAAAAAGTGTTCCTGTGGCTATTGGTAAGTGTTATCTTTGTTGTGCATATGCCTGTGCCTGCCCCTCACGCGCCTCACTGCCAATGCCCAGTCTTAGCTTGGCAGTCGTTTCTGATTGTGCTCCCGATTGACGCTACCGCCGCGTGAAGTTTGCGTAGCTGTTCGGTTTTTGAACACAAAAGACAGTAAACCGATTGAAAATTCATCGCCAATTAATGGAAGAGTGTGGTGAGTCGTGTATGGATCTCGAAAACTTCCGGAAGTGGTGTAGGGAGTTTCCAACGCTGAAGAGGTTCAACGTTTTCCTGAACGACATGATGGCCAGTTGGTATGATATGGGCATACAAAAACTTCCACAGCGCCTACAAAATGCATCGACCGAAATGGCGATTATGTAGAAAAGTAGATACATTTTGAAAATTTAACATTATGTAGACATTATTATTATTATTATTATTTATTATTATTATTATTATTATTATTCCTTTTGAGTTTTCACATCAGCATTAGCTGATGGTCTTTCACTGAAGTCTGAGTGACAGCAAGTCTCCTCAGGTCTCCAGGACTCTTCTGAGTATTCTGGCAGATTGCAGCAGTGCAGTGTCCTGAATGATTTCAATTCTTCCTCTGATTTCCAAAATTTCCAGACCCTTTTCCAATCCTTTTGGGACTGTTCCAAGTGCACCAACTACAATTGGTATCACTTTCACTTTCATATTCCATAACTTTATCAGTTCTCTGGCAAGGTCCAGATATTTGTCCATTTTTTCATTTTCCTTTAGCTTCACCCTGTGATCTGCTGGAACTGCAAAATCCACAAGTTGACAAATTCTTTCTTTTTTGTTTATCAACACTAGGTCTGGTCTTCTTGCTGGGATAAGGTGATCCGTTTTTATTTCAAAGACCCAGAGAATTTTATGTGTTTCGTTCTCAAGAACAGATTTTTATTTTATGCATATACCATTTTGTTGTATGGTCAACATTTAATTTTTTGCATAATTCCCAGTGGATCACCTTTCCAACTTGTTTTGTATTCTCGTTGTGCTAGTTTGCTACGTTCGCAGAGTATATGGTTAACAGTCTCATCTCTATTACCGCAAAGTCTACATTTACTATTTTGTTGGGTCTTATCAATTTTCGCTTTGATGTTTTTGTCCTTATGGCATTATTTTGTGCAGCAATTATAAGTGATTCACTTTCTCTTTTGAGGTTTCCTTTTCTTAACCATGTCCAAGTCTTTTCATGTGCAACTTCTTCAATTTGTCATTTGAAGCGTCCATATAATTGTTTTTCTTCCCATTTTTGTTTTCTAGTCTTTGTTGTTTTTCTGATTGTCTATCTGTCACTTCTACTATTATTGGCCGCCATATGTAGTTTGTCTTTGCTTTTTCTTGTGTAATCTTCAAGTTGTTGGACTGTGTTCACTCCTTGATAGTCTTTTACTGGACTCAATGGCAACAAATCTCCTCAGGTATCCAGGACTCTTCTGGGTATTCTAGCAATGCAGTAGTCTGGATGGTCTCAATTCTTCATTTGATTACCAGTTCCTCCAGTCTTTTCCCAAGCTTTTTGAACTGTTCCAAGTGCACCAACTACAATTGGTATCACTTTGATCCTCATATTCCACAGCTTTTTCAATTCTCTAGCAAGGTCCAAGTATTTGTCTATCTTTTCATTTTCCTTCATCTTCACCCTGTAATCTGTTGGAACTGCAAAGTCTACCAGTTGACAAGTTCTCTTATTTTTGTAAATCAATACTAGGTCTTGTCTCCAGTCTGGGATAAGGTGATCCATCTTTATCTCAAAAAGACGCTAGTACCTACCTACGTGTGTCATGCTTTGTCATCACGTCAGATAAATAATGGACCATTCCGTTTTGATTCATAAGATAAGAATGCATGTGTTCAAATGTTATGCCCTATCATCACCTGAGATAAATAATGGTCCATATCGTTGTAATTGTGAGGGAAGAAAGGGAACAAAAAGAACATGCTATACGCCAGATAAAATAAATCAAATGCAGAAAAAGAAAAAAAGAAAGAAAGAATGAAATGTAAGAGATAAGAAGCGATAGCACTTGTCGTCTGTTTCAATGAAATAGTAAAAACAGCAGAAAAGACAGAAAAAAGAAGTTAGGAAAAAAAAAAGAAGAAAAAAAGAAAGAAAGGAATTCGCCGAAAATTATTATACTTTTTTACATTTTGAGCTATGTTGAAATAGCTCTTAAATAAACATATCAAACGTTGTAAGATTCAAATTAACATACCATGGTATGGCCACAGTTTCCGCTAGTTCTTCTTGTTCTTGTTCTTGTTCTTGTTCTTCTTGTTCTTCTTTGACACTTCTTCTTCTTCTTCTTCTTCTTCTAATTATTATTATTATTATTATTATTATTTCTTCTTCTTCTTCTTCTTCTTGTTTCTTCTTCTTCTTCTTCTTCTTCTTCTTATTATTATTATTATTATTACTTCTTCCTCTTCTTCTTGTTTTTTCTTCTTCTTCTTTCTTCTTCTTCTTCTTCTTCTTCTTCTTCTTATTATTATTATTATTATTATTACTTCTTCTTCTTCTTCTTCTTCTTCTTCTTCTTCTTCTTCTTCTTATTATTATTATTATTACTTCTTCTTATTATTATCATTTCTTCTTCTTCTTCTTCTTCTTCTTCTTCTTCTTCTTCTTCTTCTTCTTATTATTATTATTATTATTATATTACTTCTTCTTCTTCTTCTTCTTCTTCTTCTTCTTCTTCTTCTTCTTCTTCTTCTTCTTATTATTATTATTATTATTATTGCTTTTTATAAAGTGTTTACTACTTTGTTTCTCTTGTAATGTTTTATTACTGAAATCATCTGTGATATTTTTACTATTGTGATTTCTTGTTTTATGTTCAGTTGTACTATTAGCTTGCTTTTTATAAACACTAATGTTTTTTCTTCTATTGCTAAAGTGCTTTTGGAATGTTTTATAATGTACTGTTAGCTTGCTTTAAACATTACATGCTTAAATGCACCAAGAACTTTTTCTTTCTGAATATACCCAGCTGAAATCAGGGTACGTCTAACATACCCGGGTGTTTTTTCTTTCCTCCCTCAAATACGATAATTGCTTGAAGTACTTTTAACCATATTAGTGTCTACAAATTATTAGAATTAGATAGGAATACTTGAAACCATATAACTGTGTGCAAATTATTTGTATTAAGTATAGTTACTTAAAGCTATAATATTTTTGTACTTAAAATAATTGAAACCATATAATTGTCTACGAATTATTAGAATTAGATAGGAATACTTGAAACCATATAACTGTGCACAAATTATTTGTATTAAGAATAGTTATTTGAAGCTATAATAATTTTTTACAAAGGATTACTTGAAACCATATTATTGATTGAAATATTTAAAACCATATAATTATGAAAAAATTATTAGAATTAGATTGGAATACTTGAAACTATATACTGTGTAAATTATTTGTATGAGAAATAGTTACTTGAAGCTATATGGTTTACAAAGGATTATTATTATTAATTGCTCGAAACCATGCAATTCCTTAAAATATTCGAAACCAGATAATTGTGTGCAAATTATTGGTATTAGATAGGATTTCTTGAAATTATTATTATTATTATTATTATTATTATTATTATTATTATTATTATTATTATTTATTTTTTTCCCCCACTTCTTTTGAGTTTTTCACATCAACGTTAGCTGATGATATTTCACTGGAGTCTGAGTAACAAAAGGTCTCCTCAGGTCTCCAGGACTCTTCTAAGTATTCTAACCGATTGCAGCAGTGCAGTAGTTTGGATGGTCTCAATTCTTCCTCTGGTTCCCAGATCCTTCAGTCTTTTTTCCAAGTTTATTGGGAACATTCCAAGTGAACCAACTACAATTTGTATCACTTTCACTCTCATATTCCACAGGTTTTCAATTCTCTGGCAAGGTCCAGGTATTTATCCATCTTTTCATTTTCCTTCAGCTTTACCATGTGATCTGCTGGAACCAGAAAATCCACCAGTTGAGACGTTCTATTCTTTAAAAATCAACACTAGGTCTGGTCTCCTGGCTGGGATAGAGCGATCCGTCTTTATCTCAAAGTCCCAGAGAATTTTATGCATTTCATTCTCAAGAACAGATTCAGATTTATGCATATATTTTGTTGTATGG
Source organism: Doryteuthis pealeii (assembly GCA_023376005.1). Taxonomy (NCBI): domain Eukaryota; kingdom Metazoa; phylum Mollusca; class Cephalopoda; order Myopsida; family Loliginidae; genus Doryteuthis; species Doryteuthis pealeii. The sequence continues at coordinate 66,869,392 of CM042163.1, forward strand.
TGAAAATTTAATTGTTTGCATAACTCCCAGTGGATCACTTTCGCAACCCAGTCGTGCCTAGCTTTGTATTCCCTTTGTGCTAGTTTGCTACATTCACTTAATACATGGTTTACAGTCTCATCTCTGTCACCGCACAGTCTTTATTATTATTATTATTATTATTATTATTATTATTATTATTATTATTATTATTATTTGCTCCTTTTGAGTTTTCACATCAGCATTAGCTGATGGTCTTTCACTGGAGTCTGAGTGACAGCAAGTCTCCTCAGGTCTCCAGGACTCTTCTGAGTATTCTGGCAGATTGCAGTGTTCTGAATGATTTCAACCTTTTCTCTGATTTCCAAACTTTGCAGACCCTTTTCCAATCCTTTTGGGACTTTTCCAAGTGCACTAACCACAATTGGCATCACTTTCATTTTCATATTCCATAACTTTTTCAGTTCTCTGGCAAGGTCCAGATATTTGTCCATTTTTTCATTTTCCTTTAGCTTCACCCTGTGATCTGCTGGAACTGTAAAATCCACCAGTTGACAAATTCTTTCTTTTTTGTTTATCAACACTAGGTCTGGTCTTCTTGCTGGGATAAGGTGATCCGTTTTTATTTCAAAGTCCCAGAGAATTTTATGCGTTTCGTTCTCAAGAACAGATTCTGGTTTATGCATATACCATTTTGTTGTATGGTCAAAATTAAATTTTTTGCATAATTCCCAGTGGATCCCCTTTCTAACTCAGTCGTGTCTATTTTTGTATTCTCGTTGTGCTAGTTTGCTACATTCGCAGAGTATATGGTTTACAGTCTCATCTCTATTCCCGCAAAGTCTACATTTACTATTTTGTTGGGTCTTATCAATTTTCCCTTTGATGTAGTTTGTCCTTATGGCATTATTATTATTATTATTATTATTATTATTATTATTATTACACCTTTTGAGTTTTCACATCAGTGTTAGCTGATGGTCTTTCACTGGAGTCTGAGTGACAGCAAGTCTCCTCAGGTCTCCAGGACTCTTCTGAGTATTCTGGCAGATTGCAGCAGTGCAGTGTTCTGAATGGTTTCAATCCTTCCTCTGATATCCCAACTTTCCAAACTCTTTTCCAATCCTTTTGGGACTGTTCCAAGTTCACCAACCACAATTGGTATCACTTTCACTTTCATATTCCATAACTTTTTCAGTTCTCTGGCAAGGTCCAGATATTTGTCTATTTTTTCATTTTCCTTTAGCTTCACCCTATGATCTGCTGGCACTGCAAAATCCACCAGTTGAGAAGTTCTTTCTCTTTTGTTTATCAATACTAGGTCTGGCCTTCTTGCTGGGATAAGGTGATCCGTTTTTTCTCAAAGTCCCAGAGAATTTTATGCGTTTCGTTCTCAAGAACAGATTCTGGTTTATGCATATACCATTTTGTTGTGTGGTCAAAATTTAATTTTTTGCATAATTCCCAGTGGATCACCTTTCCAACCCAGTCGTGTCTTTTCATTATTATTATTATTATTATTATATTATTATTATTATTATTATTTGCTGTCCATCGTATCCGATGATGACACCACGCGAATCTGTTTCCCCCAATATGTTCGGTTTCTGGTTGCGTCTTGCCAACTGACTATGGGGATGTTAAAGTCCTCTAGGTTTCTCTTGATTTAGTATTTGTATCTGAGCTTTGGTCTAGCAATTTAACGTGATCCCTCTCTCAGTTGAGATACAGATTCTGCTTTGGCAGTCTGTCATCCCCAAGTCTGTTTAAGTGGCCAGCCCATCCCAGGTTGTGCTGTACAAGTATGTCATGCATGCCTTGGAATCCAGTTATCTTCAGGGTGGACCTGTTTGAAACATGCTGTCACCACACAACATTTAATATATATTTGGAACCATATAATTCTGTGCAAATTATTGGTGTTAGAAAGGAATTCTTGAAATCATTAAAAATCATATAACTTTATAATTGAATTGTTACTTGAAGCAATAACCTTCTTTTTAAAAATGATTATTACCATTATGAGTTATTTGAAACCAAACACATTGATTGAAATCCTTGAAAACACATAGTTATGTGCAAACTATTAGCACTAGATAGGAATATTTGTAACCGTGTAATTGCGTGAAATTATTAGCATTAGGTAGGAATACTTGAAACCGTATAATTGCGTGAAATTATTAGCATTAGGTAGGAATACTTGAAACCATATATTTGAGTGCAGATTACTTGTATTAAGAATAGTTATTTAGAATTACTCTGATTTTTTTAAATGTGGCTTGATAATTAGTATTATTCGTATTATTCGAACTATTGTCCTCATCTTTATTATTATTTGTACAATGTTTTGGTCGATGCGCCTCCTGGCATTCTTCGGGAATTTCTTGTTGGACTTAGGAGCCTTTTTGAAACCGGGAACCTTCTTTTCGAACTCGGAAACCTACTTGTCGTTATCGGAAGCCATCACGGAAATTTAAACTCATCCCTTTATTCAATCCACGGGGGTATCCTGTTCTTATTCCACTAACCATAGCTGGGGTACAGGTATTAAGCTGTGTTAATACTTCTATATTACTGTCACCCTTGACCAGGATTGAACCTGCAGCCTAGAGATAACTATCACTGAGAACTGGCTTAACCAAACGCCTTTATCCGCTATGCTATGTGTGCAATAGTCCGAATAATCCATTAATACTAGCTATTTAAAAGTTTTTTTTTACTAAGGATATTTATTATTAATTACTTGAAACCATATATTTGCTTGAGATACTTGCAACCACATAATCGTGTGCAAATTATTTGCATTAAACATAGATCCATGAAGCTCTGATTTTTTTTCAAATAATACTCATTCAGTATTATCTGCGTTATTCGGACTATTGTCCCCATCTTCATTGTTATCTGTACAATGTTTCGGCCGATATGCCCTCCGGCCTTCTTCCGGTATTTCTTGTCGGACTCGGGAACCTTCTTTTCGAACTCGGGAACCTTCTTTTCGAACTCGGGAACTTTCTTGTCGTAATCCCGAGTTCGAAAAGAAGGTTCCCGAGTCCGAGAAGGTTCCCGAGTCCGACAAGAAATACCTGAAGAAGGCCGGAGGGCATATCGACCGAAACGTTGTACAAATAACAATGAAGATGGCGACAATAGTCCGAATAACGCAGATAATACTAATCTTCAAGCCTCATCTCAAACATTCAGAGAAATAATAATCATTCAGTCGGTAGAACATCCGCCTCGGAACCACAAGCGCATGAGTAGCACAGCTTGAATCTGTGCAGTAAAGTGGGGAGCTGGTAGTCGGTGTGGCGCTTTTTCCTCAGATGCAAGAACTGTCTAGATCTTTCACTTGTACCATTGTTTGAGGAAATAGCATCAAAGATCGTCTGCTAAAATTCGCAAAAAAATCCTTGTTTTTACAACATTTGGCCTAGAAATTGGTTAGAAAATTTACCGTTTTCAATATCTCAATCAGGAAATGTTATTTTATTTTAAAATAAGACGAATTAAATAGTATAAATAGAATTCAAATTGAACATTTTCTAACCGAATGTTGTAAAAACAAGGATTTTCTTGTGGATTTTAGCAGATGATATTTGATGCTATTTCCTCAAACAATGGTACAAGTAAAAGATTTACTTTTTGGTATCAATATTCAGTATACTAATACACAACTTTTGCATAGATGGACAATTTGATATTTAAAAAAAGTGAAAAATCGACTTACCCTATTGTAGAGGGATATCAAAAGTACGGTGTTTGGTCTGTATTTAAACCCTTTTGTCCTGGTCTCCAAAATACAGGCCACGCCTCGTAAGTTCTGTTTAAGATGATTTAACGCCCGTAGCGGATATTTCACGCAGTTTGCTTTCTGTCTCCAGCTGGTTGCCTTCTGCGGAAGACATAGAATTCAAAGTTTGCTCATACCTACAACCCCCTACCCCCACTCGCCGACCCTTCTTGCTAGACAGAAAGAAAAATAACAGCGATCCTTTGCTTTCCATTAGGAGAATACCAGACAGACAATAGCGTATTACTTAATTAATGGAGGAAAAGGTTTTTTGTAAGACAATCTGTGTCGTCTTCTTCTACCCAGGGATGGGATGGAAGGTTCGGTTGTTAGCTTTCTGCTAAGCGAGACGAAGGAACAATAAGACAAAAGGAAGAACAAAAGAAAGATTCCAGGGTTTGAAGGGAAGAGGAACAGTTGGATTGCCGGCTCTGTTAAAATCGTGGCCGTTTGAGGAGAACTGTGGTTCTATAGGAATTAGTTTGTTGTAATTCATATATTTGATTCTGTCTCTATAGTCATTCAGTCTAAAATAAAGAACATTTCATCCGTGTTAAAGTCTTGGCCGTTTGAAGGGAAATGTTCTTTTACAAGTATTAGTTTGTTGTAATTCCTTTATTTGATTTTGTCTCTATAGTTGTCAGTCTAAAGTAAAGAACATTAATAATTTGCCCACAGTTATATGGTTTCAAGTATTCCTATCTAATACTAATTTTTTGCACATATTTATATGGTTTCAAGTAATCCTATCTAATACAAATAATTTGCCCACAGTTATATTGTTTCAAGTATTCCTATCTAATACAAATAATTTGCCCACAGTTATATGGTTTCAAGTATTCCTATCTAATACAAATAATTTGCCCACAGTTATATGGTTTCAAGTATTCCTATCTAATACTAATAATTTTTCCATGGTTATATGGTTTCTGTATCCCTATCTAATGCAAATAATTTGGAAACAGTTATATGATTTCAAGTATTCCTATCTAATACTAATAATTTGCCCACAGTTATATGGTTTCAAATATTCCTATCTAATACTAATGATTTTTAAACATATCTATTTGATCCCTAGTTGGTATCCTAACAGGGACTACCACTCCGGCTCTGGGGGTTGTCTCATCGTGGTGCAATGATTAACAAGCTTGTCTTACAGATCAATTTCTACTGAACAGCGAGTTCGATCCTCGCTGGATGCCCCATACTTGCGACAAACCCTAATGGTGAATGAGCTGGGTAAATACTCACTAAGACATAAGGTTAGATTCGACCACGGAGTAATTGTTAGGAGTCACTGTACACTGTGTTCGGGGCTGCAGAACTGGTGCTTCGCCTCCGGATGCAGTTAAGAGTCCTAGCCAGGTCGCATCTCTTTGTGGGAGTCTTAGCTCTCCCCAAGGGGCACGGTCTGCCCCACTAGGCCCCACTGACAGAACAAGTATCAAATATAGGTAAATACGGCTTGTATTACTAAGAGGAAGAGCTCAAAATCAGTCTGGCAGTAATACATAGCTTGGGGATTAGTGCCCCAACTATGTTTTCTTGTTAAAAAACCCCAGAAAACTTTTAACGGTATAGATTACTTCCCAGCGCCTAGGGACCTATTTACGTCAAAGTAGACTTATGTGCTAAAAGGTTAGAGACAAGTGTACACGGGTTAGATTCGCTCTGTTCTACTTGTAAGATTTGGACTCAGTCGGATAATATTTGTGTGAACTTATAGGTAAGTGTTCTGGGTATGATATTAAGCTGAATCCGGTAGTGATAACCGTTACACAAGTATACGAGGGTAATCCCGAGGGTAAAGTCTCCAAAATATTTAGAAATCACAGAAATGTTTATTGTTTATTTTCAATGTTATTTACATCATTTTCAAGTTTGAACATGTATCTATTTTTCTTCATAATCGCCATTTCGGTCAATGAATTTTTGTAAGCGAGGTGGCAGGTTTTTTTTTATGCCCATATCTTGTCGGACTCGGGAACCTTCTCGAACTCGGACTCGAACTTGGGACCTTCTCTTCAAACTCGAGAGCCTTCCTGTTGTAATCGGGAACCTTCACGGAACTCGAATGAAGGGTTAGGTTCGAAATTCCGTGAACGATCTCGATTACGACATGAATGCTCCCGAATTCGAAACGGAGTGGTAGTACCTGTTAGGGTCCCATCTATGGGTTGAATAGAAAAATATGAGTTTATAAACAAAATTGTATTATGCATTAAAATGAATTTATTCTACAACTTTGTCGGCATTAAATGACCCACCGTGGTTGATATGCCGTAAAACAAACCAAACCAAACCGAACCCCTATAGATTTTTGAATACCTAATTACCAATAGAAGTATTCGGCATAAAATAACCCAAAATTGACATGCCGGAAAATCCAACCAAAAAATCCCAACCAAACCGAGTTCGAAAAGGTTCCCAAGTTCAAGGAGGAGGTTCCAGAGTTCGAGAATATTCCCGAGTCCGACAAGAAATACCTGAAGAAGATCGGAAGGCACATCGGCCGAAACGTTGTGCAGATAACGATAAAGATGGGGACAATGGTTCCAGGAAAAGAAATTGCTGATATTTCATTGTTTCGACTCTGAACTTATTAGATTGAAACCTCATTGAACGCGGCCTCGACATAATTGCAGACCCCACTTAATTTCTAGTAGCCGCACCCATGAGTTCTGTCACGGCCCACCCTGGAACACGCCTGGCTTGGTGTACCCAACACAATGACCTCAGCACCTCGTAAACGACATGCCACGTGGTATAACCGCTGAAGCAACATGTTAGGTAGCTGTCCCTAATTTTTTGTCACTTTGGAGTTATTATTAGAACTGTTATGAATAAGAAGTACGAAATCTTTGCTTAGGTTACTAAAATAGCAGCTTATCTCCGTTCGGCCTTTGTCGGGGGTTAAAGTGACAAACGTCTTATTAAGATTAATTCTTTGATGCTGCCCCCAGGTTATTTACAAACCGTACCGCTGTGCTAAGCACAAAATAGCTCGAACATCAGAGTGACTTAATACAACAGTAGGTAAAAAATATATCAAAACTATTGGGTATCGAGTGCGGCGGCGGCGACGGCGGTGGGGGCCGGGCAACCCCCTCTTTTTTTTATTTTTACTTTTTTTTTTTCGTTTGTACTAATTTGACCCCAACAGCAAAGTACGCATTTTTTGATGTTGTGATCAGAAGTGTTATTTTTCAAGTCGAAACGCGGACGACGCAAAGTTGAAGAGTCACGTGACCATCACATCAGAAACTGTCCCCCCCACCCCACCTCCCGCTCTGATCGAGGAGGAAGGTGAATTAAACAAAATACTAGTTTAATTTCTTTTTTTTTTTAATATTGCCTTTTTTAATAAATATTTTTTAATAAACATTTATTTATAAATATTATTTCTTGATAAACATTGTTTAATAAACATTATTTTTTTAAAAACCATTTTTAATTACCATTATTTATTAATAAACATTTTTAATAAACATTATTTCTTAATAAACATTATTTAATAAACATTATTTCTTAATAAACATTTTTTAATAAACATTATTTTTTAATAATCATTTTTTAACATTATTTCTTAATAAACATTATCTAATAAACATTATTTCTTAATAAAGATTATTTTTATTCTTTAATAAACATTATTTTTTAATAAACATTTTTTTAATAGACAATTTTTTAATAAACATTATTCATAACGACATTTATCGTTTATTATTTAAGTTAGTTATTATATTAGACCTATTTTAAGGTAGATAAGTTGGTAAATAGCGGATTAGTGCGTCTGGCCTCCTGCCTTAAAAAAAAACAAAACGAAACAAAAAACGCTAAGCGGTGCCTGCTCAAATCTGAACCGTGCTAGTTATGCTACTCCTTAGCTGTTTGAAGGCGTTTTTCCCGAAAAGTTAATGTGATATGAAAGCAATATTTTACCCCTCCCACATCCGAAGTTTTTTCTCAACGAGTAAATGTAAATATTTTACTCCACCTCCTCTTTAAAATAAAAAAAAAGAATATCTAAATATTTTGATTTTTCATTTGTATTTGTTTACTATTGCTCCCAGCACCACTCTGACCCGGAGTGGTAGTACTTGTTAGGGTCCCATCTATAGGACTGTTTGTTATGTATACTCTTCTAACATACTCTGGTTTATAGCAGAGAGAGAGAGAGAGAGAGAGAGAGAGAGAGAGAGAGAGAGAGAGAGAGAGAGAGAGAGAGAGAGAGAGAGAGTGAGTTTCTAAAAATTGAGTATCCATTAAGAATGAATTTATTTCAAAACATTGCCGGCATTAAATAACCCACTGAGGTTGATATGCCGTAAAACCAAACCAAACCAAATCTAAACGATCCATTAGAGTCACTTATAAGTCACCGAAAACTTATTTATCTACCTTAAGCCTAAGAGATAAGAATCTTTTTATCTTTCTCAGTGTATGTTTTCTCATGAATCCTACGAGATTAACACCAAAAGTTCGTTTAAATCGCGTAGGTCAAAAGGTTTAGCTCAGTCGATAGAACATCCGCCTATAAATCCCAATGTTCGATACTAAAGTGTAAAGTTTTTAAATGCCATCCTTGACCAGTTGAAAACGGTTTAAAGAAAGCCTGTGTTATGGAATCCTTTGGTAAGCGTATGTCCTATCCTGCAAATTGGTAAAGGTCCAGTGATTTAATCCTATGTCCATAGTCCATGGGTGTCACAGTAATTATGACCATTAGGGTCAGTTTAAGTATTGTATCAACCTAGAGTACTGTCAGTGATTGGCCAAGAGTTAGATCACATAATTCTGGCCTAGTCTATAAGTAGGTGCGGGCATTAACACACACCGTAAGATTCACCCGCCATCAGCGCATGAGTAGCACAGCTTGGGTTTATCTGATCTATGGGGTTTAGGTTTGTTTTGTTTTGTTTTACGGCATATCAACCTCAGTGGATCATTTAATACCGGTAAAGTTTTGAAATAAATTCATTCTGAACAGATACTCAGTTTTTTTTTCTAAACACATTTTTCTATTTAACCGATATATGGGACCCTAACAGGTAACACTCAAGGTCAGAGAGCAATGAAGGGGTGCTCCACATTACCAAACCTCCAAAACTGGAACCTCAACATCAGATAGAGTTTAACGTCAGGACATAAAGACCCTCAGTCACTGTCTTCTAGTACCGATATGATAAAAAGGGTTGGGGCTTGCCATAAGGGCAATAGGGTTGGGGCAGATCTATGTGGTAAAGCAGGTGGTGGCTGACAATAGCTGTAAAGAAGGAAAGAAAGAGATTATTACTTTACATATTGAACTATTTTGCAATAGGTATTAACTAAGCATATCAAACGTTATAATAATTAAATCATCATACTGTGGTCTATCCACAGGTCTTGCTAGTCAAGATTATTATACTTTCTACATATTGAACTATTTAGCATACGTCTTAACTAAACATATCAAACGTTGTAATAATTAAATTATCATATTGTGGTATATCCACAGGTCCTGCTAGTCAAGATTATTATACTTTCTACATATTGAACTATTTAGCGATACGTCTTAACTAAACATATCAAACGTTGTAATAATTAAATCCTCATACTGTGGTATATCCACAGGTCCTGCTAGTTTATTTTCAAAGTATTATTTTTATAAATAAAATTCAGCATTTTATGCGTAAATACTGAAAGCTTTCTTGAATAGCATTAATTGCTTCATATTTTTATATTAATTTCTCAAGTGGATATGAATATGTAATAATTAATAATTATTAATCGTGGTTTAATGGTTATTGTTATAGGAAATGGAAACAGTGACCCCAGTTAAAATCCAGAACGAGACGGTTTGCATTTCACATTACACTAAATATACATGGGAAAACTATCAATCAAAATGTTCACCCTCCAACTGTGGATAAAATAGTTGGGCAGATTAGCAACCCATTTAGGAGAAGGAAAAACTCTGAATTCCAACCTGTTAAATTCTCCTTTAAAACTGACCTTGTGCCTCACCCTGCTCGGAATTAGTTGGATAAATACATATAATTATCTGATTATTTAATTAGGAACACTAATCAACGAATGGTTACGAACTTTCTACACATTTTCCAAACTCAACGTGGTTATAAATCCATCATTTAGTTAAATTGAACTTAACACACCTAAATTCACCAGCGTATGTCACCACACCGAAAGAAAAACAACAACTAAAAATCAAAGGATTAACCAAATTTAATGAAATTTTCAGTGTTGATATATTAATAAATATAAAATATAATGCACCTGTTAAAAACTTTTACTTTTTTCAGCTTAGTTAACTTTGAACCATGATACGTAAGTCGTCGGGACGGCCTAAAGTCGGTATCAGCCAATCAGCGAGTGAGTCTATCACCTTTTCACTTGCGCTAGACCAAGAAGATTATTTTAGCGTCTGAGTGAGCGCCACACCTATCGTCAGCTCCTTACTTTACCGCACAGATCCCTGTGCTACTCATACGCTGAGTTGGCGAGGACCGGTATCGAACTAGGAGCCTTGTGGTTTCTAGCCGAACGCTCTACCGACTGAGCTAACCCGGCCCATAAACTGATCTGAAAAAATGTAAAAGTATTTTTAATTGATTATTAGATTAATTCTAACGGTACGTCAACCCGTCTACGTTTATTTTATGTCTAGTTAGAGAATCACGTTCATTGTACGTTCATATAAGGTATGTCAGAAAAGTCCCAGGTTGATAACATTCTTCGATGTGAGGGGCATTGTCTGCTATCTTAATGGATAATCAATTTTGTTTATAAACACATTTTTCTATTTAACCCATTGATGGGACCCTATCAGGTACTACCGCTCCGGGTCAGAGTGGACCAGAGAGCAATTGTGATCAAGGGGTGCTCCACATTCCCCAAACCTCCTGAACTGGGACCTCACCATCAGATAGAGTTTAACGTCATTCCCAGGACATGAAGATTCTCAGCCACCGCTTTCTAGTACCGATATGATAACAACAGTCGGTGGTTGCCATAAGGGCAATAAGGCTGGAGTAATCATATAGGTGCTTGACCAGTCGATTGATCGGAGGGGGCCTCTTCCGACCGATGTTCTAGGTTAAGTAAGGATCTAAGTATATTGTTGCATGTCATCGACTGCTCGTCCACCAGGCTTTCGTCACGGGTCACCACCCACGGCCAACTGGTGGCTTCATCGAGGGTGGGTGTTACCCCTCTGTAGAGGTGCAGCATAAGTCGAGGTATCACTGTAATTGTTTTTGTTTTTTGGCTTTCAATGGGTATCAATTGTTCGTCAAGTCGTTATTTGTAAAATTTCGAGCCAAAATTTCAGCCTTGGAGATTAGGGTAGGTCGATTTTTCACTTTTTTAAAATATCAAATTGTCCATTTATGCGAAAGTTGTGTGTTAATATACGGAATACTGATACTAAAAATTAGATCTTTTACTTGTACCATTGTTTGAAGAAATAACATCAAAGATCGTGTACTAAAATTTACAAAAAAATCCTTTTGGCCTAGAAATTGGTTAGAAAATTGACACATTTTCAATTTGAATTCTATTTCTAATATTTAATTTCATTTTAATAAAATAAAATAACATTTTCTGATTTAAATATTGAAAACAATTTAATATTTTAAAAGAGTGAAAAATCGACCTACCCTATTGGAAACGTCCCAAATATTAATGTTAATTACAAAGTAGAAATCCTCTTCAAGTAAATGAGAGAAATGATTAATTTGCATCTTTTTTTAAAAATAAGTAAGGAAAAATATCCCGAGAACAGATAAGTTTGAATAATAAGAATATGAGTAAAAATAGTATTCAAACCATCTCAGACTTACTGACGGCATAGTATTAATATTGGATTGAAGAAGAAGAAGAAGAAAAAGAAAAAGAAGAAGGGTTGATGACCATAATAAAAAGAAATGGATAATAATAATAATAATAATAATAATAATGATGATGATGATGATAATAATAATAATAATGGTAACAATAGTATTAATAATAATAACGATAATAATAATTAGTAATAATAACGATAATGACGATAATAAGACTTAAGGAGTAATTATGTGAAGAAAAAGAAGGAAGGAATGATGATGAGAAAAAAGGGATAATAATAATAATAATAATAATAATAATAATAATAATAATAAGAAGAAGAAGAAGAAGAAGAAGAAGAAGAAAAAGAAAAAGAAGAAGAAGTGCTGATGATAAGATGAAACAGAGGGAGAAAAAATACAATTCTGTCTATCTGTCTCTCCCATCATATATATATATATATATATATATATATATATATATATATACACACACACACACACACACACACACACACACACACATATATTATAATATATATATATATATATATATTATATATATAGTGTTGAAATAGGTTAAAACATCAACAAGAGACAAAAGTAATGTTCAACATCTCGAGAAACAAATTATAAAAATAGAAGATAAATTCCTGGTAAAAGTTAAAGCAAACAACAATTATTTAGGACAAATGATAAAATCAGAGAAAAAAATCCTGAAAATGAAATTAACAGACGTAGAACAATTGGTTGGAATGGATTTTGGAAAAATAGACACATAATGACAAACACCTTACCACTAAGCTTAAAGCATTGTAGATATTTACCCAACCCGTTCGCCATGGGTAGGTGTTAGGAAGACCTTCCAAAAATAGAATTGCTCCCCTTTGATCAGTAGGAGACTGATGGAAAACCCGGAAATGGGGTTTCGGCCATATTACTTTTGGATTGGGTTTTGTTGCGAGTGGATGCAATGCACGAGCGTCAGAACAGTTAAACTAGCTAAGTCACTTTTAGGGTAGAATCATTGTCTACCTGTGATAAAAATAAAACCTTGTTAATTTTCCAACAACCTGGTCTTGCATTATTATTTCAGTCTTCCGTATTTTATCTGTATGTAAAAACATAGCAGTAAGATGTTTGGTTTTGTTTTGTTTGGTTTGGTTTGGTTTGTTTTACGGCATATCAACCTTGGTGGGTCATTTAATGCTGACAAAGTTTTGAAATAAATTCATTCTTAAATAGATATTCAATTTTTTTATAAACACATTTTTCTATTTAACCCATTGATTGAACCCACACACTGACATGCCCATATGCTGACTTCCACAGGATTACGTCACTTATGAGTTCGTCTTTGCTTCTCCGGCAGTGTCCTGCGTGTCTTGTCCGTCTTACTCGGATGGTTTGGGAGATATGTGGCAGGTGGCCGTACAGCTGTTTTCTCGTGGGGTGTTGTTTCTACGTCTTGTTCAGGATCACACGCAGCATTCTTATGCCGCTCCCATCTAGTTTATTCTCTAGTCGCTTCGTTAGGATCCAGGTGGTGCAGCCGTACAGCAGTACTAACACGAGAACGGCCTGGAAGAATTGTCTCTTTAACTTGTCTGTAAGTTAGGATTTCCATAGGACTGATAATTTATATATAGCAGACAATGTCTTTCCTATGCAAGCATTAACATCGTTTTCTGTGGATGAGATATTACTGCCTAAGTACCTAAATTGTTCTACCGATTTTAGGAGTTTGCCATCGATAGTTGAGATGTCTTTTTTGTTTTTAAAAGACAAATATTTCATTAACAAGATAGACATTGTCTTTCCATGTCAAACTATTCAGATATTTTATAATATTTTTACCTATAATTTTCATATTTTTTTTTACCTATCATCATCATCATGTCACGCAATTAGCACAGATATCTAAGACAATCTCTCGCCAGCCCCCCTATCATTCATCGTCCCAGAGAGGTCCTCCACGCAGCATCCAGTATCCTCGCAAAGCTGGTCAATGTAGGTCCTTGGTGAGCGGCCCACATTAGTCCATGTCTTGGCTTCACAGGAGGACGTCGCTTATAAGCTCATCATTGCTCCTCCAGCAGTGTCCAGCATGCCTTGTCCGTCTCACTCGGATGGTTTGTGGGATGGGAGGCAGGTGTCCTTACAGCTGCTTCCTTGTGGGGTGCTGCTTCCACGACTTATTCAAGACCGCACACAGCATCCTTGTGCAGCTCCCAGCTAGATTATTCTCGAGGCGCTTTGTTATGGTCCAGGTGGTGCAGCCATACAGCAGTACTGATATAACCACAGCCTGGAAGAATTGTCGCTTTAACTTGTCAGTGAGATCGGATTTCCAAATGACTGATAATTTGTTTGTGGACAACCATGCCTTTCATATTCGTGTATGAACATCGCTTTCTGTGGATGAGATATTACTACCTAGGTATGTGAATTGTTCTACTGGCTTAAGAGGCTTACCGTCGAGTCTGGAGATAATAATAATAAAAAGGATGCCCCATACTTGCGACCTTGTGTCTAATCCTTCTCAGGGCGAACGGTTTGGGTAAATATCTACTCGCTGGATGTCCCTTCTTGCAACCTTGTGTCTCATCCTAGACTTTTTTTTTTTTTTTTTTAAAAGAAGTTTTTAAAAATCGGCGGTGTGGGCTATTGTCGGTATCATACAGACAGCGAGGGAGTCTATCCTCTATTCACTAGCGCTATACCAGGGAGATTTCAGCCAGCCAATGATAGTTGAAACCCTTTCTAGATTTAGTTTTTGGCTTTGTTGTTCATTAGAGGCAACGTCAAATCGGCGTTTGGATTTAAATTCCGGCTTCTCACACGAAACCAATGCAGAAAGTCCGGAGTTAATTTGTCTCAGAAATTCGAAACGTCTACAAAGAATGCTGCAGGGGCTTGCATAAACAACCCAGCGGATATTATCCAACTCTGGGATTCTTCATTGACAGACCTTCACCAGTGAACACACAGTAGATGCATTAATGTGTGTGCTTTCCTGCCATCTTGTTTATTTCTCCATTGATGCATGCCGTAGCCGGCACTCATATGCGAGTGTTCATAAGTAAGTTTTAATGTGGGAACCGAGCTGTTTTTATACGCCTGACAACTCGCGCACACCCGAAATGAGGCGGGAATACATCAGCTTAGCAAAAGCACTGAATAGTATGGCACAGGGACAAATGGGCGGGTTATAGGTAAAAACTCAGTTTTATCAGAGTTCACGTAGAGGCTGATATTCTTTGCTACCTTTTCCAGGCTATGCAGTAGTGACTCGGCCTGTGCCGGTGTATCTGCAAGAAGTGCAAGGTCATCAGCGTAGTCTGCATCTGTGACAGTCTGTGCGGAATATCGCCTGCTTCTTGCCTTTTAAAGAGTGAAAACTTTTTCTTTTATGGTATCTAATTATGTCCGGAGTACATAGTCTAGGCATATTATAAATATATATGGTGCTAATGTATCTCCTTGTAGGACTCTAACAGCTAAAAAGAAAGGAGACATCTCCAGACTCGCAGACGACGATGATGTCCCCCCATGTCTTCATTTGCGAACCCTATGGTGGCTCATTAGTCCAATTCTGGACTTGAAAATGCGGTCACAGATATTGCACGGGAAATTCCCATCTACATTTGGTTGTTCATGACGACGAAGACGTCGCTGCCCTGCAGTCCTGTTTAGCCCATAATTGAGCTGCTTAGCGCTTATGCATGGGGCATCCAAGAATGAACGAATTCATTATTCAGTAGTAATGGATCTGCGAGACTAACTTGTAGACTATAAGTAAGTCAGTAGCCTGAAGAGGAGAAAGGATTAATTTTTATGTACGATAAATTTTGACTTTTCAACATGATCTCCTTCCTTGATTATGCCCATAATTCTGTATAGATGTAATAATATTCCGGGAATATTTCAGATCAACACTCAGCTGATAACTACGTGTTAAGTGAAGGACTTATTGATCCATTCACGTATATAAGTTGATTGGTTCATTGGTTGGTTGGGTTGGTTGGTTTTACCTCATGTTAACCCTTGGTTAACCCTTTTATGCTGAATAATGCTTCATTGTTTCCGGCTTCGATACCAGCCTTCGCCAACTCAGCGCATGAGTAGTACAGGGATCTGTGCGATAAAGTAAGGAGCTGATGGTAGGTGTGGTGTTTCAATTCAGACGCAAAAAAGATCTTGATCTAGTGCAAGTGAAAAGGGGATAGTCTCCCCCGCTATCTGGCTGATATCGACATTAGGCCACCCCGCCGACTTTATTATGTGTTGTGGACTAGCCTAGCGGACTTTGCGTAGAGAGTGAATGCGCTGGTTCAGGACTATTTATACACGGCTGTCCGAGAACATCGAGGCGACTACTGAGACTGCAAAGATTACGGAACCATTACACAGACTGTCTATATCGAGGTTGTAGCACTCTGTTGCGAGTTATTATGTCTGGCGCACATGTAGTTTGGATGTAGTAGTATACTGAATACTGTATCATCCAGTATATAACAGTATGATAGGTTCCGCGCTGTATTCATTATGAGTTTTGAAACCGCAATCAGACATTCAATGTAGCTGCAATATGCGTATGAAAATGTAAGAAAACACACTGCATTCGCCAATAGAAGAAATTCTGTGCTTCTCCATGGTAACGCAAGGCCACAATCAACAGGAAAGATATTGTTCTACATCATATTCACCTAACCTCGCGCCAAGGGATTTCCATCTTTTTCTCCGCCCTGTCAGTGGGGCTGTAGAATACACCGAGATCAATAACACCAAGTAATTATTTATCAAACCCGGTTATGTAAAAACCACTACACAATTTAAATACGCCATATATTATATAAATATTTTCTTATTGGTCTATAAGACACATTTCAGCACTAATAAAATGGGCCACCCTATCGTCTGTGGCGTTAGAATGCACTGACTTCACCTCTGCAGAGGGGTAAGACTCCCCAATGGGGCCACCTGTTGGTCATGGGTGGCGACCGTGATGCTTAAGGATAGAACCCAGATGGCTGAGCAGTCCATGACTTGCAATATTCAACTTTAGACTTTTCTTGGGTTAGACGGACGGTCAGAGAGGCCCCCTCCGATCAATCGGCTGGTCACGTCAAGCCCTAGCACCTATATGATTGCTCCAACCCTATTGCCCTTATAGCATCCCCCAATCCCTTTTTATCATATGGGTGCTAGACGGCGGTGTCTGAGGGTCTACATGTCCTGGGAATGACGTTAAACTCTATCTGATGGTGAGGTTCCAGTGCTGGAGGTTTGGGAAATGTGGATCACCCCTTCATCACCATTGCTCCCTAGTCCACTTTGACCCGGAGTGGTAGTACCTGTTATGGTCCCATCTATGGGTTGAATAGAAAAACATGAGATTATAAACAAAATTGTATTATGCATTAAGAATGAATTTATTTCACAACTTTTTCGGCATTAAATGACCCACTGAGGTTGATATGCCGTAAACCAAAACAAACCAAACGTAATAACATGGACTGTTTTTAGGCAAATCTAACTCGGATTTGCACAGAGACATCGTTAATGAATAAGATTTACTCTATTCTGTGTATATATTTTGACTATAATTTGAATACTCATTGATAAAATTAGGCAGTTCCTGAGGGTAGTGTGACGTAAGCAATAGTGTAGTTTCGGTTACAGACAGACAGACCCGAATCTCCATTATAATAAGATACTGTATGATCTATTCTTTTTTCTAAAGAGGAGACAGTAACAGGAGCTCCTTATCTCGAGATTCTTCAGAACTAGTTGACGCCAGAACTGCACGAAGTTAGCGACAACTGCATTTTTCAACAGGCTCAAGCGCCACCCTCCAGGCGCAGACAAGTTTACAGTTACCTTGACGCGTATCTTCCGCAGTGTCGGATTGAACGCGCAACAGCCGCCAACATAAGTAAGTTGGCTACCACGCGGTCTTCAGCTAATACCTTGTAATATTTTCTTATCTGAGAAAATGTCAAGTTGAATGTATTTGTCATCACTTCTGGTTAATTAATGATCTGAAACAATGATATTTAACACGAACCCCACGTTGTACGGGTTAGACACAAGGCCCTATTAATGTGGGACCACCCACAAGCCGAGACTCATAGGTGGCGGGTGCAAAAATGCGTTGATTCCGTCAGCATTCTCTCCTAAGGAGGGCGCCTCGGGCACTGGGCAATAAACTCAGCCCTGCCCCTTTAAATCAAAGGGGCAGGAGTTGCTAGGGGGATGGTCCTCTGGGATCAACGATGTTAGCTTGTAATGTCCAGGGGTGGGTCGGTATTGATCTGAAACAATGTGTCACGGTTTTGCAAGACTCGATGCAGTTGTGTTAAGCCCCATTAGGAGGTTAGCTCAGTCGGTAAAGGTTCGGCTAGAAACCACAAGTTTCCTAGTTCGATACCGGTCCCCGCCAACTCAGCATTGTAAAGTAAGGAGCTGATGGTAGGTGTGGCGCTCCACCTCAGATGCTAAAACAATCTCCTTGGTCTAGCACTATTGAAAAGGGGATATACTCCCTCGCTGACTGGCTAATACCGACTTTAGGCCGCCCGTCGACTTTACTTTTTACTTTTACCCCTATGTAGCCCCCCTATGTAGCCCCCCTATTAGGAGATCTTACCCCTATGTAGCCCATTAAGATGTCTTGTCCCAATGTAGCCCCATTAGGAGATCTTACCCCTATGTAGCCCCATTAGGAATTAGCCCCATTAGGAGTACCTCTATGTAGCCCATTAGAGGTCTTACCTCTATGTAGCCCATTAGGAGGTATTACCCCTATGTAGCCCCATTAGGAGCTTATCCCTATGTAGCCTCATTAGGAGGTCTTACCCCTATATAGCCCATTATCTTACCTCTATGTAGCCCTATGTAGCAGCACAGGGCGCAAAGGATTGTATAAAAAATTAAAGAAATTGTAAATGATTCTGCTTTATTTTGAAGGAACACTAATTGCAAATTAACTTAAATAAATTCTGTAGAGCATTTATGTACACTAGTAAATAGTAAATTCAATGTGTGTGTATGTGTGTGTGAGAGCGAGCGAGAGAGAGAGAGAGAGAGAGAGAGGGGTGATATTGATCATGACAACTATGTGGTGCAGTCATCTGTCTAATGTGTTCTTTTTATTAAATTTGTGATTAGCTCCTTTCAAGTTAGATGTTGGTGACCAATAACTAATATATTTGTTTACATTCGTGTTTGAGACACCCATATCTTATTACGAGGCCGATTAATTAAGTTCCATATTAAGTCAAAATGGATTAGAGGTTTTTAAATTGTTCACCATTTATCTTCCCGTCTTTCAGTTATTGATTTTATATTGATATATACATTAATTTGTGCATGTGCATGTGCATGTGCGAGTGTGTTTGTTTGTGTTTTTTATTGTTTGTTTGTGGGTTTGTATGTGTGTGTGTGTGTGTGTCTGAATAACGTCAGGTTTCGACATCCTCGTCGTAAAACGTTTCTGACGTAAGTCGACTATCTCCTGCAGTAATCTATATTAACAGCCTCATTTAGCCCTAATATTAAGTTCAAATGGATTAGAGATTTTTAAATTGTACATCCATTTATCTTCCGGTCTTTCAGTTATGGATTTTATGTTGATATCTACATGAATGTGTGTGCATGTGTGAGTGTGTTTGTTTGTTTGTTTGTTTGTTTCTTTGTGTATGTGTGTGTGTGTGTCTGTATGTGTGTGTATGTGTATGTGTGTGTGAAGTGTAGTGTATGAATAACGTTCAGGTTTCGACATCCTCGTCGTAAAACGTTTCTGACGTAAGTCGACTATCTCCTGCAGTAATCTATATTAACAGCCTCATTTAGCCCTAATATTAAGTTCAAATGAATTAGAGATTTTTAAATTGTACATCCATTTATCTTCTGGTCTTTCAGTTATGAATTTTATGTTGATATCTACATGAATGTGTGTGCATGTGCGAGTGTGTTTGTTTGTTTGTTTCTTTCTTTGTGTATGTATGTGTGTGTGTGTGTCTGTATGTGTGTGTATGTGTATGTGTGTGTGCAGTGTAGTGTATGAATAACGTTCAGGTTTCGACATCCTCGTCGTAAAACGTTTCTGACGTAAGTCGACTATCTCCTGCAGTAATCTATATTAACAGCCTCATTTAGCTCTAATATCTGATAAAATCTGATATTTCTTTCCTTTGTTTTTGAGAGACAGAAAGTACAAAGACAATTAAAAAACCTAATACAAACACCATTTCAACAGTTAAATTTATGGTAATAATGAGAAAAGAAACAATACAAAAATGATATAAATCTGCATAACGAGAAACAAATGGAAAATTTCCCTGACGCAAACAAAGACTTTCAAGGACAAATATCTCCCGTTTTATTCTCTGGACCCAACTGATTTTTCTTTTTCTTTTCTTTTTTATTTCATTATCTTCATCAGACTTCTTTGCGAATTGGCAGAAAGATTATTACGATTGAATTAACATGTTATAAGTTTCCGGTATTTCTATCGACACATATCGCCTTGTTGTGAAAAAAAGAATGCGTAGACGTACCTAATGATTCAATTTCTGTTTTTAAAAGCTACCAGATGTACAAATATAAAAGCCGACGACAGGCCTCTTCACAGGATCTCATTAATAAGCAGGTGTTGCGTGAGGAAAGTCGAGATCAGAGCGGTAATATCTGACATGAGTGCGAAGCAACTCTGTAACCTTTATCCTACTGTCTTAACATTAATATAACATCCTTCGAACACTCATACGCTGTCAGCTTACGATTGCCAGAAGTGCAGGTCGCCATAACTCGCTTACATCTTAACTTGGAAAATCAACTGCCTATACGTAATGCGATGGGTAAATTGTCGTCTAAATTACGCAAGAATTAGACATCTCACTTTATCTATCTATCTATACATATATAAAGGGTAGTTGTGTGTATGTATGTCCGTCTATCTATACATATATAAATGGCAGTTGTGTGTATGTATGTCCGTCTATCTATACATATATAAAGGGCAGTTTTGTGTATGTATGTCCGTCTATCTATACATATATAAAGGGCAGTTGTGTGTATGTATGTCCGTCTATCTATACATATATAAAGGCAGTTGTGTGTATGTATGTGTCGTCTATCTATACATATATAAAGGGCAGTTGTGTGTATGTATGTCCGTCTATCTATACATATATAAAGGGCAGTTGTGTGTATGTATGTCCGTCTATCTATACATATATAAAGGGCAGTTTGTGTATGTATGTCCGTCTATCTATACATATATAAAGGGCACTGATTTGTATGTATGTCCGTCTATCTATACATATATAAAGGGCAGTTTTGTGTATGTATGTCCGTCTATCTATACATATATAAAGGGCAGTTGTGTGTATGTATGTCCGTCTATCTATACATATATAAAGGGCAGTTGTGTGTATGTATGTCCGTCTATCTATACATATATAAAGGGCACTGATTTGTATGTATGTCCGTCTAACTATACATATATAAAGGGCAGTTTTGTGTATGTATGTCCGTCTACTATACATATATAAAGGCATTGTGTGTATGTATGTCCATCCATCTATACATATATAAAGGGCAGTTGTGTGTATGTATGTCCGTCTATCTATACATATATAAAGGGCAGTTGTGGTATATATGTCCGTCTACCTATACATATATAAAGGGCAGTATGGTATGTCTATCTATACATATATAAAGGGCAGTTGTGTGTATGTATGTTATAAAGGGCAGTTTTGTGTATGTATGTCCGTCTATCTATACATATATAAAGGGCAGTTTTGTGTATGTATGTCCGTCTATCTATACATATATAAAGGGCAGTTGTGTGTATGTATGTCCATCCATCTATACATATATAAAGGCAGTTTTGTGTATATATGTCCGTCTATCTATACATATATAAAGGCAGTTTTGTGTATGTATGTCCATCTATACATATATAAAGGGCAGTTGTGTGTATGTATGTCCGTCTATCTATACATATAAAAGGGCAGTTGTGTGCATGTATGTCCGTCTATCTATACATATATAAAGGGCACTGATTTGTATGTATGTCTGTCTATCTATACATATATAAAGGGCATTTTGTGTATGTATGTCCGTCTATCTATACATATATAAAGGGCAGTTGTGTGTATGTATGTCCGTCTATCTATACATATATAAAGGGCAGTTGTGTGTATGTATGTCCGTCTATCTATACATATATAAAGGGCAGTTGTGTGTATGTATGTCCGTCCATCTATACATATATAAAGGGCAGTTGTGTGTATGTATGTCCGTCTATCTATACATATATAAAGTGCAGTTTTGTGTATGTATATGTCCGGAGGAAACTTCGAAAGTAAAACAATTAACGACAAAGTAAATATATATACACATTAAATATCACCAGAGCTTGGTTTTTGAGCAAAAATAACGATGGTTTGATTTATATTAGTGAAGATAATTAAAAAATAGAATGTAAATGATAACAGCATGGATTTTTAAAAATTTAATATTTTAGATAGTAGACATTAACATTTCTTTTCAGAGTAGCTGCAACAATGCAAGGTCTATTTTTTTTACATAGGGTTTTAAATGGGGCATCCCGCGAGGATTCAACTCATAATTCAGTAATAATGGATCTGCAGGACTAACTTTAAAAAAATCCCCCTCTACCCAGGCGACGCCGGGTAGCCGCTGTCTTATATATTTACGAGGCTAATACCCAAAGTAAGACCTCCGAAGTGCAATTGGACATATAGCATAGTAGATAAAGGTATAGGGTTAAGACAGTTCTAAATGACAGTTATCTCAAGGCTGCAGGTTCAATCCTGGTTAGGAACGAAAGTAACATAGAATAATAATTAACACCGCTTAACATCTGTATCCCAGCTATTGTTAGCGGAATGAGACCAGGATACCCCCGTGGATTGAATAAAGGGTTGGGTTCAAAGTTTCGTGATGGCTCTCGATTACGAAAAGAAGGTTCCCGAGTCCGATAAGAAATACCTAAAAAAAAACCGGTGGGTACATCAAGCGAAACGTTGTACAGATAACAAAAAAGACGAGGACAATAGTCCGAATAATATAAATAATGGCAAGAAGTCGCTATAGGCTTCAACCACGGCCTCCAGACGATTTTTGAATCTCCTTCAAAACTTTCCGATGGCCTCCTTGTTTAAATTGTTTAATATAACCGTTGACTTCATCATTAGTGTTTCAAGGCGTTTTGTTAGTTTCTCGCTCAAACCCCACCCCATTAATAATAAAGGGGATTAAAAGGTGGGGAGGTAGGTAGTTGGATGTTAGGGGTAATGGGATGGGTCCGCAGACATTTTCTACTGACCAACTCTGAGTTCTCCAAGTTGTGGGACATTGGGCAGAGTCCTTTGCCAGACGTATTTTTCCAACCTCTCGATACATTTGAATTGATATATATATATATATATATATATATATATAAAAGGATATGAAAACACACAATGCTGTTAAAATGAAAATATTTTATATCATATTCATAGCTAATATTGAACAATATTTCGATTTATAAAAATCATCATCAGAGCTTGTTTTCAATCCGGACTCACCGAGTCCGGATTAAAAATATTTATTTTCTGAAAAAATCTGTTGCAGGCTGACCATGAACGGGTTAAAACTCTTCCTTTTGAAAAAGAGAATTTTTCTGTTTTTGAATTTGAAATATGTCTTTTTCTTTCAAAAACTGTTACACTAAAGATATACAATTATGTCGTTGGCGGAGAAACGCGTAGCGGATGTGCTAATGACGAAACGATCGCATGGCTTGCACGCTTTTTGGAACAACAATGCTTCTGTTTTGAATTTATATTATTTTCTGCTTCTCTCTCGATGAGTCCGGATTAAAAGCTCTGATGAAAATTTTTATAAATCGAAATATTGTTCAATATTAGCTATGAATATGATATATTTTCATTTTAACAGGATTGTGTGTTTTTATATCCTTTTATCTATACTTATACCGTCGGATTCATTTCCTTACTCTTAATTTATATATATATATATATATATATATATTATATATATATATATATATATATATATTTTTTTCTTCTTCATTATATCATATTCATATATATATATATATATATTAAAGATTTTTGTTTGTTCTTATAGCATTAGAAGCATTAATCTTAAACGTAATAATAATTTTTTTGAAAACGAAGTAATGCAAAATATATGTTGAGAAAACATATTCAAAACTTTCGATACTCTGTAGATGGCAGTTTGCGCTGAAAATATTAAGTATTTAACACCAAAGAATTTAATAAATATGTTTTCTCAACATATGTTTTGCATTACTTCGCTTTCAAAATATATATATATATATATATATATATATATATATATACGCTCGTAAAACCCGGTAAAGCTCTCTAGGGGCGATTTTGATTGAATTTCACCACCAGCGTAATAAAGCAATGATCGTCTGTTGTTAACAGATTTGAATTCTCTGATAATCGTAAAATATACACTCCGATGTATTTATTTATCAGTTAAAACACCGCTCCTTAATGACAGCTGTCGACGACCGAAAGTTTAAGGAACCGGGCTGAGGAAAATTCAGTCGGGTTTCACTCCTGGTCAGAAGTATTTGCTGTGTGTAGCCACAATGATGAGACGTGAAACGTCAAAACACAGTATCTGTGGACTTATATATATATATATATATATATATATATATATATATATATATATATTGTGTGTGTGTGTGTGTGTGTGTGTGTGTGTGTTATTGGCATTCTTTCGTCTACTAAAGACGATGGCGTAGTGTCCACTTTATATCTGCAACTGTGTGAGTGGCTGAACAGACCAATGTTTGAATGGCAATCTCTGGTGCAGTGACTGCAAACAAACAATGATGCTTGCTGGAGTTGTTGTTGTCTCTCCATCCTTTTGGCTCTCTTTTCTGTGGCGGCTTCTTTCCTCTCTTTTTCACCCCTCCTCGTTCCTTGTTTGACGAGGATGAGCCATGTCGCACGGTCTTCTGCACAAGCCTCCCATGTGTTGGTCTGGAGGTGGCATGTCTTCATGTCCCTCTTGCAGGCATCTTTATAGCGCGGCGGGCGTGGTCTCCCTACCGGTCGGGTGCCCTTTACTAATTCACCATACAGTAGGTCTTTGGGGACGCGGTGTTTGTATGTCTAATTTTTAAAGTTAAGTTAGCTACTCAAGATTTAGAAGTCAATTGGAAAATTCTCAGAAAATAATCTCACGGAAAAATGGCAGGAACTTAATTTTGGTAATTACTCGCAGAAGTGTTCTTAAGCTGGAGATAAACACCATTTAACTTAAAAAAAAAAAGTTTTGCAATTATGTTGTGAACATTTAAAACGAGAGAAATAACGTGATTACTGTTTCTCTTTTAAAAAGCCAATTGATGCCAAACCGCTCAATCTCTTCCTGTTTCGGAAAATAGATGTTTGTTTTCGCAATATTCAACAAAATGGCCGCCTATTTGTTTTTGCAATGGATGCGCGAATGTTTCTCACAACCCGTTTTCATCTCCGAGGTAATTCATCTCCCGCTATTTCCCAGGGAAATTGGCGGCGCCTGTCTCCTTTCCGAGTGACATGCTACCATTTTCATTAATATTTTTTGATTATTCGGATTATTGCTCTCATATTTATTGTTATCTGTACAAAGTTTCGGCCGATGTGCCCTTCGGCCTTCTTCAGGTATTTTTTGTCGGACTCGGGTACCTTTTCGAACTCGGGAACCTTCTTTTCGAACTAGTGAACCTTATTCTCGTAAACAATAAAGATGAGGACAATAGTCCGAATAATCCAAATAATACTAATTATCAAGCGTTATTTCAAAAATTCAGAGAAACACTTTCATTTAGTTATATGATACGGACGTGGTGTAATGGTTAGTAAGCTAGATTCGTAAACCATTGTTAGTGAGTTCGATTCTCAGTGGACGCCCCATATTTCTGGCCCTGTGCCACATTTAAGGTAAGCTTAGTAAATAACTATATGGTACCGACATTGTATGGAGGCGTGTGGTTTAGAGTCATAGGAAATAGACTCGTCGACCCGACTTCAAATCCTGGACAAGGCTGTTTGCATTTCACATAGCGCTAATACCCTTGGGAAAGGTATGAATCCAACTATACCCCTTCCTGCTTACGCCGAGGGGTTGGTATATATATATATATATATATATATATATATATATATATATGGTGTTCGGGATAAATTTAACATACTTATATTTGGTTATTTGTCTCCGTATGTTGGAGGTATTGACACACACTGCGCATCATTTAAAAGCTTAGATACTTCTTCATTCATATACGTGATTATAGAATGGATGACTGGAACCCACCTGAATTATGGAAGAGAATAACTTGTATCATTATGACCTATTCAATACTTATGTAGGTAACCATTTAAGCAACAGCAATTACTGTAAGTAAACCATATTTCAAAGTAACATAATTCGGCATTAAATGACCCCAAAATGATTGATATGCCTTCGAACAAAACAACCAACTACTCGGAACAGCATCATTCTGACGTAACATGAAATGAGCATAAAAAGGTTTCGGTGGGGCAATTACATATTCACCAGTCTTAAAAATATTTCAACAGCACCAGTTCAAGCCATGATTGTCTCTGATCATATTTGAAAATATTCTACCCAAAACAGCATCATTCTGATGTAACATGAAATGAGCACAAAAAGGTTTCTTTGTGGCATTTACAGATTCACCAGTCTTTAAAAAAATCCAACAGCAAACGCACTGGGTTTGAATATTGCATAGACGAGAAACTGACAGCTACAAAGCGCCGTTGACTTTATCTTCGCTACCTTAACTCGGATCACCTGATCTATTCTCTGTGCCACCAACCGTCAAGCAAACTGAGCCGTCTTGTTTTTCCCAAGGTCTGTTTTTGTCATATTTATTTAAAGTCTTTAACGTATCAGATATTGAAGTTAATGAACAGATTTTAGCTGTCGCTAATTAATTTCAAAAAGTCGATATCGAAAGGGAATTCATGCAAATTTGAAATTTGAAATTTAAGATTCAGTAATTTATTAAAAAGAAAATAAAAGAACTTTTTTAAAAAGCCGCGAACCGAACCGAACCGAACCCATATTTGCTGGTTTCCGCTTGTACAACACACCTACTTCCTTTTGACGTGAAACAAAAATCAGGAGCGTAACGAATTTTATTATAAAAAGCAACATCTGTTCGTACCTATTAAATTGCCTTGTCTGTACTAAGGAAAGCTTAGCTCGACACAAGGCTGCAAGTTTGGGATATTTTGTGAGGAAAAAGGGTCGGTTTAGCTCAGTCGGTAGAGCGTGTGTCTAGGAACCACTTGGTTCCTGGTTCGATACCGAACCTCACCAACTCAGCGTATGAGTAGCACAGGGGTCTGTGCGGTAAAGTAAGGAGCTGATGGTTGGTATGGTGCTTCATCTCAGACGCCAAAAACAATATTTTTGGTATAGCGCTAGTGAAAAGGGGATAGACTCCCTCGCTGTCTGGCTGATACCGACTTTAGGTCACCCCGACAACTTTTTTTACTTAGTGCTAGATCAAAAAGGATCTGAGTTATTTACAGTACCTGCTGTTGCTTAAATGGTCATCCAGTATTGAATGGGCTCATCAATGCCTAGCTCCACACAACGCAGCAAGTTTGGGATATTTTGTGAAAAAAAAGGCCGGTTTAGCTCAGTCGGTAGAGCGTGTGTCTAGGGACCACATGGTTCCTGGTTCGAGACCAAGCCCTCGCCAACTCAGTGTATGAGTAGCACAGGGGTCTGTGCGGTAAAGTAAGGAACTGATGGTGAACACCGATCTAAATTCGGCAGTACCGTCATTTATAAGATAAAAAGGGCAATGGTTAGAGTCGTAGGAAATGGACTCGTCGACCCGAGTTCAATTCCAGGACGAAGCTGTTTGCATTTCACGTGGTGCTAATGCCCTTGAGAGAGGTATGAATCCAATACTCCCTCCAGCTATAGGTAAATAGCAGAGCAGACTCGTCTCTTTAACCATGGCTAGATAACCAGTCTAGGAAAAGGAAAACTCTGAATTCAAAACTGTTAAACTCCGCTTAAGAAATTGACCTCGTGTCGCATCCTGCTCGTGCGGAGGGGTTGGGAAATATATATATGATTTTTTTTAAATTGTGGTTTTGTATGGGTGTTTTACTTTGGTTTTTTTTTGGTTTTTTTGCTTCATGTAAGTTTACTTTGGAACTTGGTATCCGTATATTAATATGCTAGTACATACCTACGTGTGTCACCTCAGATAAATAATGGACCATTCCGTTCAAATGTTATGCCCTGTCATCCCCTCAGAAAAATAATGGACCATTCCGTTCAAATATTATGCCCTGTAATCCCCTCAGATAAATAATGGACCATTCCGTTCAAGTGAAGTGAATTATGGCCGTTGAAAACAGTTTCACAGTGAAGATTCCAAATAACAAAAACGTCTTCTCTGTTTTTCCCCGAGCATCATTGCGTACCCCTGCTATAATGGTACCCACTAATGCTTTGTAAAAGCAAAGTTATACGAGCCTGGCTAATTCCAATACCTAACAGTAACGTTTAGTGTAAAATGAAAGGTGTATATAGAAATAATCTACTTAAGTTTCACCAAGAAGCATCATCAGGGTTAATTGTAACAAATTAATCAATATATTAATTAATTAATTAATCAATATATTGATTAATTGAGGCAATTGCGGAAATACAATTATGGCCGTTGAAAACAGTATCGCTGTGAAGCTCACAAATAACAAAAAAGTATTCTCTGTTTTTCCCGAGCATCGTTGGATACCCCTGCTACAACGGTACCCAGTAATGCTTTGTAAAAGCAAAGTTTATACGAGTCTTGCTAATTCCAGTACGTAAAAGTATAAAGTTTAGTGCAAAATGAATTGTGTATATAGAAATAACCTAATTAAGTTTCACCAAAAAGGATTATCAGGGATAATTGTAATGAATTAATATATATTGATTAATTACATGCAATTGCAGAAATACAATTATGGCCGTTGAAAATAGTTTCGCAGTGAAGTTCACAAATAACAAAAAAAAGCCTTCTCTGTCTTTCCCGAGCATCATTGGGTACCCCTGCTACAATGGCAATTGCGGAAGTTAATTATGGCCGTTGAAAATACAGTTATGGACGTTGAACACAGTTTCGCAGTGAAGTTTACATATAATAAAAAAAAATCTTCTATTTTTTTTCCCGAGCATCATTGGGTACCCCTGCTACAATGATACCCAGTAATGCTTTGTAAAAGCAAAGTTTATACGAGTCTTGCTAATTCCAATACCTAACAGTAACGTTTAGTGCAAAAATGAAAGGTCTATATAGAAATAATCTACTTAAGTTTCGCCAAAAAGGATCATCAGAGTTAATTGTAAGGAATTAATATATATTGATTAATTACATGCAATTGCGGAAATACAATTATGGCCGTTGAAAACAGTTTCATAGTGAAGCTCACAAATAACAAAAAAGTGTTATCTGTTTTTCCCGAGCATCATCGGTACCCCTGCTCCAATGGCAATTGCGGAAGTTAATTATGGCCGTTGAAATACAGTTATGGCCGTTGAACACAGTTTCGCAGTGAAGTTTACATATAATAAAAAAAATCTTCTCTGTTTTCCCGAGCATCATCGGGTACCCTGCTACAATGGCAATTGCGGAAGTTAATTATGGTCGTTGAAAATACAGTTATGGCCGTTGAACACAAGTGAAGTTTACATATAATAAAAAAATCTTCTCTGTTTTTCCGAGCATCATCGGTACCCCTGCTACAATGGTAATTGCGGAAGTTAATTATGGCCGTTGCGTTGAACATAGTTTCGCAGTTAAGTTCACAAATAAGAAAAAAGTATTCTCTGTTTTTTCCCGAGCATCGTTGGGTACTCCTGCTACAATGGTATCCAGTAATGCTTTGTAAAAGCCAAGTTTATACGAGTCTTTCTAATTCCAGTACGTAAAAGTATAAAGTTTAGTGCAAAATGACGTCAAAGTGAAAGCAATCATTTTCATTGGAGCCAACAAATCTGATATCTGATAGGCAAGTTCAGAGGTAAACTGAATCTACTTGAGTTGGCGGCATGCGATTCATTTATGTTTGGTTGTACACAACTTTCTTTGGGTCTTTTAGAGCTGAAATATCTCCTGATTTAATAAAGTAAATGCCTTATAGCATATCAAAGGATCGGATACGGGGAGTTGATTAAAGTGCAATTTTCATGCATTATTATCCACTAAGTTTCGCTTAGTCAGACACACGGACAGAAATTTCACAGACGGGCATTTCACCGAACTGATATCTTACTAGGGCTTGACGTGACCAGCCGACTGATCGGGAGGGGCTCTCCGACCTTCTGTCTAGCCTAAGTAAGGGCAAATGTGGCGTGTTGTATGTCATGGACTCTCAGCCACTAGGGTTCCATGGCTCAGCCACTAGGATTCCATGGCTTGCCACTCACGGCCAACAGGTGACTCAGTTATGGGAGGGGGTCTTACCCGTCTGCAGAGGTGCAGTCTATGTATTCTTAAGCCCCAACCGACAGGCATTTTCATTTTTGTTTATAATAAAGAAACATCTGTTATAGAATACGCTTGTTCCATTATCCTCTGGTTAAAATGACTTCGTCCAAATTGTCAAAGGTTAATTGTGAATGCAGATTATCTGGTGTCGCTTAATCGCAGATTTCTTATTTGTCCATTTGGAAATCAGCGCGTGTGCAGCACAGGGATCTTTGCGGTAAAGTAAGGAGTTGATGGAAGGTGTAGCGCTCAACCTCAGACACAAAAACAATCTCCTTGATCTAGCCTATTGAAAAGGGGATAGACTCCCTTGCTGTCAGGCTGATGCCGATTTTAAGCCATCCCGACGATAACTTACTTATTTCACCCTATTTTAAAAATGAAACATTTCAAATAATTTGCAGCGCTGAAATGCCCATCATAAAATTAAAATGATTTTTTTTTAAAGTTACGTGTTTTTTTTATTATTTGTAATATTAAAATTGTGAATTACGGAAGATATTTTGGTAATTTTGCTAGGATTTATATGTAACTAGCAGCGGCTACCCGGCGTCGCCTGGGTAGATGGGGATTTTTAAAAGTTAGTCCCGCAGATCCATTATTACTGAATCGTGAGTTGAATCCTCGCGGGATGCCTCTTGTA
>CM042163.1:66905218-66910218 GCA_023376005.1 Doryteuthis pealeii
TATAAAACACAGAGCATAATTTTAAACGTACTAATAATATAGGCTGTCTTGTGACAAATCTAATTCCGATTTTTATGGGGACATCGTTAATTAGTAAGATAAATTCTATGTTATACTTAAGGATATTGACTATAAATTAAATACGCATTGATAAATTTACGTAATTCAGGGGGGCATTGCTGACGTATACAGTGACGTCAATTCGGTTACAGACAGACAGATAGATAACGAATCTCCATTATTATAAGAAAGGTTGCAAAAATATGCACCCTCCGGGCGCAAGTATTTAAATTTTAATATAATGAAATATATTAAATTAGAAAGACTAATGAAACTAAATAAGAATGCAGATAAAGGAAATTGAAACAGAAGTGTTATAAAAAAAATAGAACAACTATGAAACCAACTTTACATAATTTTCATCACTCCTGCCCTTCATTGCTAAATTTTCCGAATTTAACTATTAAGTTAAAATAGGAAGTAAAGAATAAAATTACAGTTATTTATTCTTGTTAATGAATTTCTTTTAACATTTATAGAAGAGATTTTTGCTCATATTCATTAAGATAAAGCCAAACAATTAGAAATCAATAAAACAAAATAAATAAAGTACATATTTATTAAAATCAAATTTTTAATATCAATATGCAAATTAGCCTTCCGGTTCAAACTGTAAACCGCTATTTTGTTGTATATATATATATATATATAATTGCATGTTGTTAATATGTCGATAAGGCCAATAGTATTAATAATGTAAAACAATTTTTATTAATAATTGAGGTTTAAATAAAAATAAAATCATGGAGAATGTGATGTATAATAACGAAGGGAATTGTGACTTGATTAGTAATATAGTTTTGGGGACCATATTACCTTTAGGCACCCCGTTTTGATCTCGATTAAGAAAGGGCATATTTTTCATTTACACCGTCAATATCCGGTTGTTTGTTAGGGGTTAGGGTTAGGGGTTAGGGTTAAAGGTTAGGGGTTAGTTTTAAAATTTAAAAAAAATCTAAAAATCGTCTATTAAAACAACCGGATATTGACGCTGTAAATGAAAAACATGTCCTGTTTTAATCAAGATCTAAAAGGGGTGCCTAAAGGTCATATGGTCCAGTTTTAGTTACAGACAGAAAAAAACACACAATCTCCATTATAATAAGATTTGTTAAAAATGTGATTTTTATGCTCCCTCTTCACCAATGAAATATCATTTTTCTTACTAAAATATCTTGCCTCCAGTTAAAAATATCTTTCCAGCAATAAACCACACCCCAAAAGATCAGTAATCCGGTATCGTAGTTTACATACCAAATTACCGGCATAACAAAATAGGAAAAATGAATCCATTATTATTATTATTATTATTATTATTATTATTATTATTATTTACTCCTTTTATGCTGATGGTCTTTCACTGGAGTCTGAGTGACAGCAAGTCTCCTCAGGTCTCCAGGACTCTTCTGAGTATTCTGGCAGATTGCAGCAGTGCAGTGTTCTGAATGGTTTCAATCCTTCCTCTGATTTCCAGACTTTCCAAACCCTTTTCCAATCCTTTTGCGACCGTTCCAAGTGCACCAACTACAATTGGTATCACTTTCACTTTCATATTCCATAACTTTTTCAGTTCTCTGGCAAGGTCCAGATATTTGTCCATTTATTATTATTATTATTATTATTATTTTCTTTTATATTCAATATAATAATAGATAGAATACATGTGTACATGAACAAACTCCTTTTTCTGTCCTTTATTTATTTTCCCTTTCAACACACACACACAGATACACACACACACACACACGCATATATATATAAGTATATATCAATATAGTGATAATATATATATATATATATATATATAATAAACGAATCGTTTAAAAACGCTTTTTTCATAAATGAAAAATGGGTCCAACACCGACCAGTAGACCAGGATAAAATCTAAAATGAATGAATGCTTACTCACCCCCCGTGGCAGTCTCATTACTGCCAGTTTCATATATATATATATATATATATATATATATATATATATATATATATATATATATATATATAGTGGAGTTTGAAATAAAATCCGAGTGAATGAGAAAGAAAAAGACAGTTTGGACTATCATATTAACATATTTCTCTAGATATCTAGCGTCATCAACATGCAAATGAATTTATTACCAAAACAGATCTACATGAAGGGAAGAGAAGCGTAAAAGTTTATGTAGACCGTGTGAACGCTTAATTTGAATTTTTTTAATTCATGAGTCCCCCGCAGTCAATGTACGTCCGGGTTTTTACAATATAACCCCTATCCTCTCCATTTTAAATATTAAATCGTAAACAACCCAAAATAAAGAAAATTGTCCAATACGTTTGAAATTTTAAAAACAAAACAAAAATTAATTAAGCGTCCAGACGTTCTACATAAATTATCACACTTCTTACGCCTTAATGTACATCTATTATTGTTATAACATTATTTACATTCTTATATATATATATATATATATATATATATATATATATATATATATATATATATATATTCACATGCGCATTTCTGTGACCCGGGATTTCATGCTGTGATGCATTCGTCTGACAGAATGAAGTGTTTTGAAAGTCTAATAATATGGTCAATCTTTAGTAGTGATGGGTGGAAAGGGACATTATATTTGAATATATATATATATATATATATATATATATATATATATATATATATATATCATATATATTATACTTGTGTATGTCTGGTTGCTAGTGTGCATGGGCACATACAATAACTAACGCATGTATGCGCACGTATAACTGCGTATGTGTTGGCATGCATTTTCATACATATGCACATTCACTTAATATATATATATATATATATATATATATATATATATATATATATATATATATTGTCTTCATATGAGGGACTATATTGTAACTGTAATTATTAACATATTAATAAACCATCATAAGGTCACTTGATTTAGGGAAGTAGACACATGTTTAAAATAATAATAAATTTTGATCATAATATTACATGTAAAATAAAAGCACATTTCATGCCATTTTGAATTACATACATTCTGACGTGGGTGATTAATATGAAGATTAACCATGTGTACTAGTTGCGATATCCGTCCTTGATCGGGAAATAGTAGTGACGGCTAAAGTATTTTGAACAAATTTTAATGAATATTGAAATTAAAAGAAATAAAAGGGAATAATATAGCATAAAGAATGATAAAGAACGTTAGCAGAAATTCTTCTCCGGTTAAATGAGATAATTTTTCGAGATTCTACACTTGAACAACACACATAAAGCAGACCGTGCATGGTGACATGAGATTATGGCAATCAGAACGTGAACATGAATATTTGCAATTTTCATCGCAAACATTTGTATATAGATTACTAGTTTTTTGAACATTTTTTGAGGGCGATAAGGATTTTAGGGTTTTGAGATTTTTTACTTTTTGAGATTTGAGTCGTGAGAAATTTGTTTTTGAGATTTTGAACGTTTTGATTTTTATGTTTTTGGTTTTTGAGATTTTAGTCTTTAAGATTACGTTTCTTGAAATGTTGGTTTTAAGATTCGGATCTTAATGATTTTGATTTTTATGATTTTTAAGATTTTGTTTTTTTAAGGTTGTGAATTTTATTTTTTGTTTTTTAAGATTTTTTAAAGATTATTTTTGAGATTTTGGTTTTTGAGATTTTGGTTTTTAAGATTTGCTATTTGAGATTTTGGTTTTTAAGATTTTGGTTTTTAAGATTTTGGTTTTTAAGAATTCGTTTTAGAGATTATGGTTTTTAGGATTTTTTTTTTTTGATATTTTTTTTTTTTTTTGATATTTTCGTTTTTAAGATTTTCGTTTTAAGATTTTGATTTTGGAGATTTTCGTTTTTGAAATTTTGTTTTTTAAGAATTCGTTTTTGAGGTTATGATTTTTAGGATTTTGTTTTTTGAGATTTTGGTTTTTGAAATTTTGTATTTTGAGATTTTCGTTTTTAAGATTTTTATTTTTGAGATTTTGTTTTTTAAGAGTTTGGTTATTAAGTGAAAATCTAATTACCTCTTTCCAGAAATAGAAATTTTGACGCTAAATTGACCCGTGGAGACTTTTAGTGACTTGGGGTGAGGTGAAGCCGGATTTATAACGGAAAAAGAATGACAATTGCTCCACCTCCCCTGTCAGAGGGATTCCAAAACTTCCTTTATAATATAAACTGAAATAGATAGTAAATGTTATTCTTATTGACAATATGATTGAGAAAAATCAAATCAATAATTTACTTTGGAACCTAACATATATATCTTTTTCTTTTGATAAATTCATTTTACTTCATAATTTTAACTTCTCATCTAACTAATTTATTTTCTATGCAGAGGCCATCTGAGGGCCCCCCTAATCAAAAATGCCCTCAAGGTCTAAATCTGACTCTGGTGGGGGTGCGGAGTGATCCATTCAATTTCGAGAGTCGTGAAAGTTTCAAGTAAGTTGAATGCGTACGAACTGTTGAAAATGAAGAACATTATATACATGATATTTACCACGTACCCCACGTGTACGTGTTAGGTACGAGGCCCTATTAATGTGGGACCATCCACAAACCGAAGTTCATGGGTGGCGGGTGCAAAAAATGCGTTGATCCTGTCGGCATTTTCTCTCAAGGGAGGCGTCTCCGGCACCGGGCAATAAACCCAGCCCTAATTGGAGTACTCCTTCATCACCATTGATCCCAGATTCACTCTGACCCGGATTGGTAGTACCTGTTAGGGTCCCATCTATGTGTTCAATAGGAAAAGATGAGTTAAAAATGTGTTTAAAGAAAATAATTGAGAACCAATCAAGAATGAATAAAACAAAACCTTTTTGGTATAAAATAACCCAATAAGGCTTGACATGCCGTAAAATTCAACAGAATGATAGAATATACACATAAAAGAACGGAGTTAAGAAGGATAAAGTGTCTCAAGTGACATACTCACCGGATTTGGTTTCAAC
>CM042163.1:66915218-66940218 GCA_023376005.1 Doryteuthis pealeii
AATTAATACAAAAGGGCTGAATATATTTCGTAAAAATATAGCATTTATAGTTGTAGAAAAAAGTTTTTCTCTCTAACACGATTTCGGTATTTAAGGTACACCTTTCTCAGTAGAACCTCCTGATGAAGGTGTACATTGGATACCGAAACTGTGGTAGAGAGAAAAATCTTTTCTACAAATATATATATATATTGTCTATAACCTTGCTGATGAGACCTAATAGGTCGAAATGTACATCCAGGGATTGACATTTTCTCGATTTGTTTAGCCTTACATTTGAACATATATGCCCGTCTAAATTCATTAATTATTAACTAATTAATTTTCAAAATTAGGTATGACTTCAATTAAGCACATATCCTCCAAAAATTGTCGGCTAAACGCCATATACAAATAAAACACATTTGTTTGTTTACTTACCCTCATAAATATATATATGTGTGTTTGTGTGTATGTGTGTGTATGTGTGTGTGTGTATCTGTGTGTATGTGTGTATATATATATTTACCAACCCCTCCGCACGAGCAGGATGCAACATAAGGTCAATTTCTTAAGCGGAGTTTAACATGTTTGAATTCAGAGATTTCCTTCTCCTAGACCGGTTGCCTAACCAAGGTTAAAGAGTCCAGTCTGCCCTACTATTAACCCATAGATGGAGGAAGAGTAGCATTCATACCTTTCCCAATGGTATTAGCGCTAAGTGAAATGCAATTACCACGTCCAGGATTTGAACTCGGGGCGACAAGTCCATTTCCCATGACTTTAACCATTACACTACGCGCTTCCTATATATGTGTGTATATGTGTGTGTGTGTGTCTGTAGGTGTTATAATTTCGCATATGCTTCTGAATAAGTTATAAATTCATAAAAACTTTTTAAGAAAAAAACCCTCTAAAATACTCTTCATGGACAAAAAAACATTTAACTTATATGAAGGTTTTTAAAGCATTCTCCTAACTGGATTCATGAAATATGCAACACATGTGTGAGTATTCACAAAATTTAAATTGAGAAATCAAATAAAAATTTTGTCCTAACTTCTTAAAATTCTATTTTGGAATGAACAGTTATTTTATCTATCTATGTTTGTTTCGTTTTCGGCCTATCTTTAAATTCAAATAAGAGATAATTATAATTGAACTGAAAGTTTTAATTGTAGGAATTTTTAGGATATAAGGCGTGAGGCAAATGGTCACTTCTACTTATAGACTCGTCGACTACCATGTGACCAGCCTTCTTATCCAATCACTGGCAGTGCTGCTGCTGCTGTTGTTGTATTTATATTAGCCTGATTCTTAATCTTAGCTTATTGATACTTGGATCTTCTTGGACGTCGGGCCTAAAGGAAACAATACCACAGGACTTGTGGACTTACTTATTTACTTTAAGTTCTTTTACAACTGACCAAGGATGGCGGCCAAATACTTAAAATTAATAACGTTTAGACTAGTCAAA
Organism: Doryteuthis pealeii; assembly: GCA_023376005.1. Classification (NCBI taxonomy): domain Eukaryota; kingdom Metazoa; phylum Mollusca; class Cephalopoda; order Myopsida; family Loliginidae; genus Doryteuthis; species Doryteuthis pealeii. The sequence goes on from CM042163.1 coordinate 66,916,675, forward strand.
ACCAAAAAAGATTATAAATCAATAAAGAAGAATATTGGTTTTAAATTTAAACCACTAATAATAATAATTATTATAACATTTAATAAATTGAAAATCAAAGAATTAATTTTTTTTATTATTAACTATGTTTCTCTAATCACTCATGCGTTTGATTAAAATTTAATATATTCTTCTTTAATAATTAATAATACTAACAAAATAAAAAACGTCCTCTGGGCGATGTAAAATACATTTTTGAAAGACATTGCCTGAGGTGGTGGGAGTTAAAAATTCAATGTCAGAGAGTTTGTACCATAAATAAGTAAAATCATCAAATTTATTAAAGGTGTAAAAAATAAAACAATTTGAAATGAAAACTTAGTTCTGATAACATTAAATATGTATTAAAATAAAACAAATTATATATAAATACATAATACCGGGCATGTATTAATTAAAACTTGTTTAAAAAATGAGGACCATCTAAGTTTGTATGATCAAAGTTTGAGTGTATTTATTCTATGTTATCACGATTTTGGGTAATGTGACGTAAACAGTGACGTAATTTTTGTTACAGACAAATAGAGAGCAAATCTCCATTATTAATAGATACATGTATATTTTTTTTTCTTTGCAGTTTTTTTTTTAATACAGGCAGTATTAAACCAAACAGACTAACTAGTTTATTTTCGCTCCGTTCGAGTTTCCGGGTCAATTTCTTAAATGTTGGGGTGTAATTTGTTAATGAGTGCACCAAAATTTTCCCAAGTACTTTCAGCACTACAAAATACCATCTTCACGGAGTTGGATGTAATTAAGACGTTTTGTTCGGTGTTTTATTTAAATAAAGAAATGTGAATGGATGAACTAGTAGTAATGGGAGTAAATAGGATGGGTAACTCACAGAAATTGTGTAAAGATGTGTAGGGATTGGGAGGAGGAGAATTGGCGGGAAATGAGTTCTAAACATTTTACAATATGGGCTGGGTATTTGAAATTAGTTTTATTTAACGTAGGCTGGTTTTTTGTAATGTATAGAGCTTTAAAGATGTGCACAGTGTGTGTGTATATAATATATATATATATATATATATATATATATATATATATATATATCGCATGCATTCATCAGGTGACGTTAATCCGAATATTCGGATCAACGTCACCTGATGAATGCATGCGATTTTGCATGTATGAAACCTAAGGTTGTGACTGTTCTATTGCCATCAAATAAATAGATATGTAATACCTTTGTATATTTATTTTATTTATATTATATAATAGCTCTATTCTTTATATCGAGCACTCTCCTAATACTACTGCAATTTGGCGCACCATTCCAGTGAAAGCTGAAGCGGTGACTATCCGAGACTATATAGTTATATATATATATATATATATATATATATATATATATATATATATATATATATATATATATATATATATATATATATATATATATATATATATATATATATATATATATATATATATATATGCTCCCGTAAACCAGTAGAGCTCTTTAGGACCGAATTTAATAAACATTCACCGCCGGCATAACGCAATAATCATCTGTTTACAGATTTGATCTCTCTGGTGATCATAAAGTATATACACAGATGTATGTATTTAAACCAGTGAAAACACCGCTCCTTAATGGCAGCTGGCGATGGCCTAGAGGTTAACGGATCGGGCTGATGTAAAATCAGTCAGATTTCGCTCTTGTTCGGAGGTAGTTGTTGTGTCTAGCCACACTGATGAGACGTGAAACGTCGAAACACGGTGTCTGTGGATGACCTATATATATATATATATGTGTGTGTGTGTGTGTGTGTGTGTGTGTTTGGTTGAACTCGAGTGACAATTCCTGTCGTACGAGTTTCTGTTCAATCCTTTCAAGGTGTCTGGCCATCTTTTTGGTGTCAGGGTGGAACTGGTGTAGCAATCCACCAAAGGTGTCTCTACGAGCGCTTTCGGCATGTCGATCTGCCATCTTCAGATTGGAAACTGATGGTATGTTTCGTGGTGTCTCGTTTTTAAAGAAAACGAGCTGTAGCGTAGGAATTGGTAGTGGGAGGTAGTAACAATTGGTAGTGGGAGGTAATAGGAATTAGTAGTAGTTCGAACGAACGATGCAGTAGAGACTTTGTGGGAGGGGGTCACGAGTTTGTGAGAAGAGGAGGGGAATAGTGGAAGGAGGATAGGCGGGAAATTATAGGCATTTGAAGTTTATTTTGTTTAAGGTGTTTTTTGTTTGTTATATATATATATATATATATATATATATATAAAAACACACACACATATATATATATATATATATACAAACACACAGACATATTATATATATATTTGTGTGTGGTGTGTGTGTGTGTGTGTGTGTGTGTAATCACTAAGACTATAAAAAAACAAAGATTCCATATGATTAGGAAGTTAGTTGCGTTTTTGATTCCCTTTCCACTCGCAGCACCGAAACGAACACGCAACTGTTTGATTTTCATCTTCCTTGAAAGAAGGGGGGGGGGGGGCACCAGAAGTAATTCTCCCTTCGCCTACGTAGTGTTGTTTTTTTTGTTGTTTTTTTGTTATTGTGTCCATACGTAAGAGCTATTTCTTTTTTTTGTTGTTGATTGGCATTATAGCAAGTAACATGATGTTTTCAGTTCATCGTTCTTTTGGGGATTAGAGGGTTAATATCTCATTGGTTGGATGTCAATGTGAGTTTAAACCAATCATTATTGGTCAATAAAAGAGAGGAAGTCCGCCTAAAAAAATATCGACAAGATTGTTGACAAATATGTTGATCCAAGAGTAATTAATCTCATGACGAAAAAACGTGAGGACCCCCACCCCGAAAAAAATACCCCCCCCCCAAAAAAATACCCCCCCTCAAAAAAAAAAAAAATCAAAAGAAAAACAAAAAATAAAAATAAATGAATTAAAACAAACACAAAGGGACTTGCTACCCCCCAAAGAAACAAAACAAAAAAAAAGCAAAACAAAAAAAGCAAAACAAAAAAGACTAAAAAAATCCCCCAAAAAAGAAAAAAAAGACAACAAACATAAAGGAAAAAACCCAAAAAAAACCCAAACAACCCCCCCCCAAAAAAAAAAAAAATCCCCAAAATACAATGAGTGATTTCCCAAATTTTCTCTCCAGAATTTTGCAGGTTAAGATTGCAATCAGAGTAACACAATAGAAAAATACTTCTATTTATTTTTTTTTTGTTTATTTGTTTGTTTGTTGTCTTTTTATTATTATTATTATTATTATTATTATTATTATTATATTATTTATTTATTTATTTATTTGATATTTTCAGCAAGTAATTTTTGGTTGTCATCTGGTATGCATCTGGCTCTCTACTCTGGGGGATTCGTAGTTCTGATGGGAAGCAGACAGTACGGAGCCCGGCATTAGATTACAAACCCCATTATAGTTTAGATATCATTGCGTAGAGAGAGAGAGAGAGAGAGAGAGAGAGAGAGAGAGAGAGAGAGAGAGAGAGAGAATAAAATGTGCAGATACTTTTGGACGTAAGGGTTTCGCCCCCCCCCCCCCGAAAGTAAAAAATCAAAATCACTCATGTTTATGCACAAGCTTGACAGGCTGGACTTTATTGGCCACCGTCCAACGCCCTTTTTTCTATTTGTCGTCAAATGGCATTAGGATGGCTGACTTTATTTGAAGGGGTCGGGTTAGCTCAGTCGGTAGAGCGTTCGGATAGAAACCACAAGGTTCCTAGTTCGATACCGGCCCTCACCGGGACTAATAGCGATGAAGGAGTACTTCCCACTCCTCAGAGCTCCAGAATTGGAACTTCACGACTAGATACAGTTTAACGTCATATCCAGAACACCAAGAACCTCAATTACCTTTTTCTAGCAAATATATGATAAAAGTATGGAGGTGCGTGGTGTAATGGCTAGAGTCGTTGGTAACGGACTCGTCAACCCGAGTTCAAATCCTGGATGAGGCTTGTTTGTATTTCACATAGCGCTAATACACTTGGGAAAGGTATGAATCCATATAGGGCAGACTGGGCTCTTCAACCTTGGCTAGAGTTGTTAGAAACGGACTCGTCAACCCGAGTTCAAATCCTGGACGAGGCTTGTTTGTATTTCACATAGCGCTAATACACTTGGGAAAGGTATGAATCCATATAGGGCAGACTGGGCTCTTTAACCTTGGCTAAAGTCGTAGGAAACGGACTCGTCAACCCGAGTTCAACTCCTGGACGAGGCTTGTTTGTATTTCACATAGCGCTAATACCCTTGAGAAAGGTATGAATCCATATAGGGCAGACTGGGTTCTTTAACCTTGGCTAGAGTCGTAGGAAACGGTCTCGTCAACCCGAGTTCAACTCCTGACGAGGCTTGTTTGTATTTCACATAGCGCTAATACACTTGGGAAAGGTATGAATCCATATAGGGCAGACTGGGCTCTTTAACCTTGGCTAGAGTCGTAGGAAACGGACTCGTCAACCCGAGTTCAAATCCTGGACGAGGCTTGTTTGTATTTCACATAGCGCTAATACACTTGGGAAAGGCATGAATCCATATAGGGTAGACTGGGCTCTTTAACCTTGGCTAGAGTCGTTGGAAACGGACTCGTCAACCCGAGTTCAAATCCTGGACGAGGCTTGTTTGTATTTCCCATAGCGCTAATACTTGGGAAAGGTATGAATCCATATAGAGCAGACTGGGCTCTTTAACCTTGGCTAGAGTTGTTAGAAACGGACTCGTCAACCCGAGTTCAAATCCTGGACGAGGCTTGTTTGTATTTCACATAGCGCTAATACCCTTGGGAAAGGTATGAATCCATATAGGGCAGACTGGGCTCTTTAACCTTGGCTAGAGTCGATGTAAACGGACTTGTCAACCCGAGTTTAATTCCTGGACGAGGCTGTTTGTATTTTCCATAGCGCTAATACACTTGGGAAAGGTATGAATCCATATAGGGCAGACTGGGATCTTCAACCTTGGCTAGAGTCGTAGGAAACGGACTTGTCAACCCGAGTTCAAATCCTGGACGAGGCTTGTTTGTATTTCACATAGCGCTAATACCCTTGAGAAAGGTATGAATCCATATAGGGCAGACTGGGCTCTTTAACCTTGGCTAGAGTCGATGTAAACGGACTTGTCAACCCGAGTTTAATTCCTGGACGAGGCTGTTTGTATTTTCCATAGCGCTAATACACTTGGGAAAGGTATGAATCCATATAGGGCAGACTGGGATCTTCAACCTTGGCTAGAGTCGTAGGAAACGGACTTGTCAACCCGAGTTCAAATCCTGGACGAGGCTTGTTTGTATTTCACATAGCGCTAATACCCTTGAGAAAGGTATGAATCCATATAGGGCAGACTGGGATCTTCAACCTTGGCTAGAGTTGTTAGAAACGGACTCGTCAACCCGAGTTCAAATCCTGGACGAGGCTTGTTTGTATTTCACATAGCGCTAATACCCCTGGGAAAGGTAGGAATCCATATAGGGCAGACTGGGTTCTTTAACCTTGTCTAAGTAACCAGTCTCGAAGAATGAAGACTCTGAATTCAAACCTGTTACACACCGCATAAGAAATTACGTTGCACCCTACTCGTGTAGAGGGGTGGGTAAATATATATGATAAAAGGGTTCGGCGGTTTATTTAGGAGTTAGGGGTTGACGTGACTAGCTGATTGATCATAGGGGGCCTCTCTAGCCTAAGTAAGGCTTAAAGTGAAGTGTTGCAAGTCAAGGAGAGTTCAACCACCAGGATTTCGTCCTCAAACATCACGAGTTACTACCCCCAGCCAACAGGTGGCCCCATTGGGGGACTTTACCCCTTTGCAGAAGTGCAGTCGGCTAATTCTTGTTGTATAGTAACATTTGTCATATCTATTTGCATTAAGGGAAATACTCCATGGCGTATTGGCTAATGCACTCGAATGTGACATCATAGTAAACGAGTTCCAATTCCAGTCAAACTATTACGTCTACTTTTGGACTAATACCCTTGGGAAAGGTATTCCCTCTATTACTTAATGAGATGAATGAAATTCTCAAGAGCATTGTGATACAAACGGATAATCTGATCTCTGGTCAAAAGATCAGCACTACATTAATTAACACACAAAAAAAATGGACACATAGCGTAATTGATAAAGGCGTTGGGATAAGACAATTCTAAGTGATAATTATTTTGGGCTCCAGGTTCAATCCTAGTCAAGGGCAACAGTAACATAGAATAATAATCAACACAGCGTAACACTTGTACCCAGCTATGATTTGTGGAATGAGAATAGAATACCCCTATGGATTGAATAAAGGATTAGGTTCAAAGTTCCGTGATTGCTCCCGATTATGACAAGAAGTTTCCCCAGTTCGAAAAGGCTCCGAAAAGGCTTCGAGAGTCCGACAAAAAATATCTGAAGAAGGCCGAAGGGCAGATCGGCCAGAAAACAATAAAGATGAGGACAATTGTCCGAATAATCCTAATAATACTAATCATAAAGCCTCATCTAAAAAAATTCAGAGAAATAAAAAAAAAGAACTTATCTAGTGAATTTTGCAATTGCGTCGGACCACAGAGTGAAAATGAAAGAAAGTGAAGAAGTTGACACATACTTGGACCTTGCCAGAGAACTGAAAAACTGTGATGGCGATATTAATAGTATTGGTGCTCGCAAAAATTTGTAAAAAAACTGGAGGAATTGAAAATTAGAGGAAGAATCGAGTCCATCCAGACAACAACATTGTTGAGATCGACTAGAATACTCATAGAAGTCCTGGAGACCAGAGAAAACTTGCTGTCATTCAGCCTCCAGTGAAAAGCCACTAACTAACGTTGGTGTAAAAAATACTCTTTAATTTTAAATTGTTGTAATAATAAAATTATAATAATAATAATAATAATAATAATAATAATAATCCAACAACATTATAAACTTCATTAAAAAAGCCATGGGAAAACTGGCGATTCAATTAAAAGCCGGAAAAACAATCCCTGGGAGAGAAAGCCAAAAATCCAAGAGAGGTGATATGCTTTGTGTTAAGGAGACCACTTATCAGCGCACTACTCTTTATTATTGCCAATGATGCCGCTAAACCAATATACTTAAAAATGTACCGGGATACAAATTAGTAAATTCACAAGAAAAAGATAACCACCTGATGTACATGGATGACATTAAAATTTTGCCAAAAATGGAAGAAGAGGAGCGAGCCAGTACAACTATTAGAATACATGCAAGCTGAAATGAAAGGAAAAGTTAAAAGGAATATCTCAGGAGAACTAGAAAAACTTCTAGAAACGAAACATAACAGCAAGATCTGATCAAAGGAATTAATACCTGGGCTGTCCCCATTATAAGAATATTCAGGACTCATTAAAATGGACAAAAGAGAACTCAGACAGATAGACCAAAGGACGAGAAATTATTGACCATTGCACAAGGCTCTCCACCCTAGAGATGAATAGAGATAGATTGTATGTGTCAAGAAAGGAAGGGGGAAGAGGTCTTGCAACATAGAGGAATGCGTAGAAACCACAATCCAACAACTTGAAGATTACACAAGGAAGAGCAAAGACAAACTACTTAGGCGGCCAACTAGTAGAAACGGCAGATGGACAAACAGAAAAACGACAAAGACTAGAAAACAAAAAATGGGGAAAAACAATTATATGGACGCTTCAAACGACAAATAGATGAGGTTGCAACATGAAAAGACTTGGACATGGTTAAGAAAGGGAAACCTCAAAAGAGAAACAGAATCATTAGTAATTGCTGCACAAAATAATGCCATAAGGACAAACTACATTAAAGCGAAAATTGATTAAGACCCAACAAAATAGTAAATGTAGACTTTGCGGTAATAGAGATGAGACTGTTAACCATATACTCTGCGAATGTAGCAAACTAGCACAACGAGAAATAAAAACTAGACACGACTGGGTTGGGAAGGTGATCCACTGGGAATTATGCAAGAAATGAAATTTTGACCACACAACAAAATGGTATATGCATAAACCAGAATCTGTTCTTGAGAACGAAACGCACAAAATTCTCTGGGACTTTGAAATTAAAACGGATCACCTTATCCAGCAAGAAGGCCAGACCTAGTGTTGATTAACAAAAAAGAAAGAACTTGTCAACTGGTTGATTTTGCAAGTGCCAGCAGATCACAGGGTGAAGTTAAAGGAAATGAAAAAATGACAAATATCTGGACCTTGCCAGAGAACTGAAAAAAGTTATGGAATATGAAAGTGAAAGTGATACCAATTGTAGTTGGTGCACTTGGAACAATCCCAATAGGATTAGAAAAGGGCTTGGAAAGTTTGGATATCAGAGGAAGGATTGAAACCATTCAGAACACTGCACTGCTGCAATCTGCCAGAATACTCAGAGAGTCCTGGAGACCTGAGGAGACTTGCTGTCACTCAGACTCCAGTGAAAGACCATAAGCTAACACTGATGTGAAAACTCAAAAGGAGTAAATTAATAATAATAATAATAATAATAATAATATAATAATAATAATAATAATAATAATAAAACCTAGTATCTATTAACAAAAAAGAGAACTTGTCAACTGTAGATTTTGCAGCTCCAGCACATCACAAGGGGATGGGGGAGATGAAAGAAAACGAAAAGATAGACAAATACCTGGACCTTGCTAGAGAATTGAAAAAAAATGTGGGATATGAGGGTGAAAGTGACACTAATTGCAGTTGGTTCACTTGGAACGGTCTCCAAAAGCTTGGAAAAGATACTGGAAGAGGCAGAAAATCAAAGGAAGAATTGAGATAATCCAGACAACAGCATTGTTGAAATCAACTGAAATACTCAGAAGAGTCCTGGAGACCCGAGGAGACTTGTCATTCAGAATCCAGTGAGAGTTCATCAGCTAACAATGGTGTGAAAAAATTGTAATAATAATAATAATAATAATAATAATAATAATGCCATAAGAACAAATTATATCAAAGCAAAAATTGATAAGACGCAATAAACAGTAAGTGTAGACTGTGCGGTGACAGAGATGAAACTGTAAACCATGTATTAAGTGAATGTAGCAAACTAGCAGAACGGGAATACAAAGCTAGGTACGACTAGGTTGGGAAGGTGATCCACTGGGAATTATGCAAAAAAATTAAATTTTGGCCATACAACCAAAATGGTATATGCATAAACCAGAATCTATTCTTGAGAATTCCTGGGACTTTGATATCTCCATATCCCAGCCTAGTGTTGATTAACAAAAAAAAGAAAGAAAAAACAAAGAGAACGGGTCAACTGGTGGACTTTGTGGTTCCAGCAGATCACAGGGTGAAGATGAAAAGGAAAACTAAGAAATGGACAAATACCCGAACCTTGCCAGAGAACTGAAAAAAGCTATGGAATATGAAAATCAAAGTGATACCAATTGTAGTTGGTGCACTTGGAAATGGTCCCAAAAAGTTTGAAAAAAGACTGAAAATCTGGAAATCAGACGAAGAATTGAGACCATCCAGACTACTGCATCTGCCAGAATACTCAGAAGAGTCCTGGAGTCCTGAGGAAAGTTGTTGTCACTCAGCCTCCGGTGAAATACCATCCACAAACGCTGATGGGAAAAACTCAAAAGGAGTGAAAAATAATAAGAGCCAAACATTTTTCTAGCGTTCAAAGAGGTTGGATCGGAGTTTCATCTTCTCTGATATGATCCACCTGGTGAGGGAAGTATAATATAAGACCCGAAACTCCCATATGAACCAAACAATGACATCACTGACGACGCCTTTCCAAAATGTAGTAATGTGCGTATATTTAAAGATTAACTTTATAGCTAAGCATTTCCTTCAATCTCCTAGTTTATACAAGTACCTAGCAAGCCTCTGCGTGGCTGTTACGCATTTCTGGGCCAATATATAAGAATCTATGAACTATTCGTAAAATACACAGAGTGAATCTGGAAAGTAGGCGGCCTAATAATATGTCAGGTCTACTGGTGGAACAGATATACTGTTGCAAAACCCGAAATCTGTAACATCACTGATGACCTCCTTTAGTGCATTTCGGCGATGTTTAACAGAATAATAATAATAATAATAATAAATAAATAATAATAATTTGACCATGCTGACAAATGTTACATGCACAAATCAAAATATTGGATGATATGACACACATATTTGTCAATGATTTTAATACAGGAATCCCAATCTGATGACCGATTTACGGTCAAGTAATGTAGAAAACACCGGTTCCCACTAGATCTTCGAAGTTAAGCAGCGATGAGCCTAATCAATACTTAATTGGGTGACCACTTGAACAACAACAGATACTCTAAGCAAATTGAGTCCTTAGTTTATCAAAAATGACTTGAATTGGCATTAAATGACCCGAAAAGGGTTGATATGCCATAAAACAAAACAACCAAACCAAACACTTAATTATGATTGAGTCATGTTGGAAGTAATGGTTCCTGTTAGATCGCCAAAGTTAAGCAGCGATGAGCCTGTTCAATTCTTAATTGGGTAACCACTTGAACAACAGCAGATACTTTAAGCAGCCCGAGTCCTTAGTTTATCAAAAGGACTTGATTTAGCATTAAATGACCCAAAAGGGTTGATATGCCGTAAAACGAAACAACCAACCAAATTAGAAGACCAAATCTAATTCCGTCCGATCTCCAGTTCTTCTGGGCTTTTTTCCAGGTTCTTTGGCGTTGTTCCATCGGTTCCATAATGTTTTCAATTCTCTGGCAAGCTCCAGCTGTTTATCTATTTTTTCCTACCTTCAATTTCACTCTGTGGCCAGAGAACAAGTTCTTAACCCATAATTAAAGTCTAGTCTTCTGGCCGGTCGTTTGGGGTCGTTTCAATGGCGCTAAATATCACAGAGAAATGTGCGCATCATTTTCAAGAACTGATTCTGGCGTTAGGCTTCAGCCATAACTTTTCCTTTCACATGGCTGAACTGTGACATCGTAGTAAGTGAGTTCGAACTCCAATCGCGTGATTACAATCACTTACGGACTAATATCTTGGGAAAGGTATTAACTCCCTCAAACCCTCAGCTATGGTATTTCTCTGATCTTTTTAGATGAGGCTTGATAATTAGTATTATTTGTATCATTCGGACTATTGTCCTCATCTTCATTGTTATTTGTACAACGTTTCGGTCGATGTGCTTTCCGGCCTTCTTCAGGTATTTCTTGTTGGACTCGCGAACCTTCTCGAACTCGGCAACCTTTCGGATTCGGAAACCTTCTTGTCGTAATCGGGAGCCATCACGGAACTTTGAACATAACCCTTTATTCAGTCCACGGAGGTATCCTGTTCTCATTCCGCTAACCATAGCTATGGTACAGGAAGGTTCCCATATCTGGGGACAAGAAGGTGTCCTGTCCGAAAGGTTCCTAAGTCCGAGAAGGTTCCCGAGTTTGAAAAGGTTCCCGAAACCGACAAGAAATACCTGAGAAGGGTCGGCGGGCACATCGGCCGAAACGCTGTACAAATAACAATGAAAGATGAGGAAAATAGTCCGAATAATACAAATAATACCCTCAGTTATAGGTTAAATAGCACCACTGCCATTCTTCTACAAGGGTGGTTTTGACATTAAATAACACAGGCAGGTTGATATGTCATTAAACAAAGAAACCAAACCAAACCAAACCTTGCGAACCGTTTGACATGTCGACAAGGGAGGTTAAGCATGGCCTAAATATATATTCAGTTGGATGGTTGTTTGGTTGGTTGATTTTACAGCCCTGTAAGTACGGGTCATTTTGTTGGATTATTTTGGGGATATAAGGTGTGCTACAATACACCACCTAAATTTATAGACTGGGTCGAGGTCACGTGGTCTATTCCTCCGCAAATCAACAGCCATAATGCGTGGCTGATTGACTACTTAATAGCTGATACTGACAACCCAAGGATTCTGTACCAAGGATTTCCGCTGAACAAGCGCTCTTGCTTGAAGCCTAAAAGGATGGCCGATAATATCGTAACATGCCAAAACAAGTCATTTTGATAACTTCATTTGTTTTTAAACTTCTTAGTGATCTTCAGCCTGATATCCCTGGACCAAGCACATCCATCCCATTAACAATAACTGTAAAGACAAGGAATTATGTTACAATGGTTACTAGTGAGATGTTGATTTACTCTAACACAGCTAAAACTGCTAAATAAATTGATTTAATAAATTATATTTTATTTGTAAAATACATTGTAATGACAAACGATAACACCGATAGACTTTTGAAAGCTGTATCCTACTTAGAATAATTGGTGCACTTATTGAGAGCTTATATAGTCTAGTATTCACTTGAGAATTCTCCAAAGGGGGGGGTGATCATAATATATGGGAAGTAACTCTCAATTACTTATTACATACATCTTTGTTTCTCTGAATTTTTTTTTTTTAGATGAGGCTTGATAATTAGTATTATTTGTATTATTCGGACTATTGTCCTCATCTTCATTGTTATTTGTACATGAAGAAAGCCGGAGAGCACATCGCCTGAAACGCTGCACAAATAACAATGAAGATGAGAACAATAGTCCGAATAATACAAATAATACTAATACATCTTTGTGTTTAATCTTGTTTTCAATTTGAAGCATACAAAAACAGCGTGTGTTCGCATGTGCGTGCGTAGGAATCCAATGGGGAGCTAAGAGGGTGGGGTGCTAGCCTGAAAACGTTTGGGAACCTCTGCATTAACTATCTACATTTCCGTAAAACAGCTGTAAGCTGGTCACCTGCTTTTCTTTTTTAAAACTTTGGCCACCTGTAGCAATTAAAATTGAAGAATTTTAACAGCATCGAAAAAGACATCTGAAAAAGTCTGTTGAAATGGTAATGTCTGTTAAGTGGAATGTTTGCTACTTAACTCAATTATAGTCGTTAATCCTTCCGTCATTTTTTTTCTTCTTCACTTCAGAGAAAGTCTATTCGTCTTTGTCAGTCACACCACACACATATTGCTTGCTAAGATATTTATTACGGAAAACAGTTAGCTAAAAACATAAACATCAAAATATCCATTTCTCGCTTGGTCTCGTCCCGCTGGCTGGCAGCATACTTCCCACAATCACTGGCATTCGGTGTTCGGTCTAGCTGATCAAATATGATTTAAATGCTGATTTTCTAGGAAACTAGATTCCTCAAAAAATTCACCAATAAAATCCGTATAACTTAATCTGGAGAATGCCTAGTCACTTGATATGAACAAAGACGGACACTTCAGTTAAAATGAGAGCAAGGCCTATAAAAAAGTAAACCACACACACACATATATATATATATATATATATATATATATATATATATAAGTATGTCAAAAAAGTATCGAGATTGTTTGTACTTTTTGACACACCTTGTATTCTGAAAAAAAATAACACTTCATCCATTCTTTATTTCTATCTTGGTAAATACAGCTTTAAACTTGGTACTTTTTGAAATACCCGGTATTCTGAAAAAAGAATTAATGTATGGAACGTTATTTTTTTCAGAATACAAGGTGTGTCAAAGAGTACAAAAATGTTGATAAGCTGGATCTATATACTACGACAATAATCGCTACGCCAACGCGCCTCCACAATAAAGTGTTCACTAAGTGTTCATTGCAAAGTTAGTGACTCGATATAAAACTGTACCGTGCATCTAGTGGTGAAGTTCCAGTTCTGGAGCTCTGGGGAGTGTGGAGTATCCCTTCGTCAAAAAATACGAATTTAAAAAGTATGTTAAATTGAGTTTGGAAAACAATTGAATATCCATCTAGAATGAATAAAACAAAACGTCTTCGGCATAAAATAACCCAACAAAGCTTGGCATGCCGTAAAATCAAACCAATTAACAAACCTGTTGGAATATTTTGGGCATATAAAGTGTGCTCTAATTCCCCACCTGTATTTATAGACTAGCCAAGGTCATGTGATTTACAACTCCAGCCAATCAACAAGCCATACTGCGTGGCTGATACATTACTTAAACACGGATACTTACCACAGTTCACTTGCAATCATTGAGGAGGAACTTACTACCATTGACGAAGGAAATGGGGACTCTTTACCAGAAGAACCAAAGGATTCAGAGGATTACCAAGGATCCAATTCCACTGGACAAGCGCCCTTGCTTGAAGGCCAAAGGATGGCCCATAAAAACTTAACAAAACCAACCAACCAACCAACCAGCCAACCAAATCGATATAAAAAAAATTGTGTGTCTACTGGGGACATAAAAAAACAAACACTTTTGAATTACAGGTTTGCTCAGTCGGTACACCATCCGTCTAGTAACCAAAAGGTTCCGGGTTCGACTCCGGTCGACGTCAACCAAGCGTATGAGTAGCACAACTTGGATCTACGTAGTAAAACAAGTAACTGATGGTAGGTGTGGTGCTTTAACCCAGACGCAAAAGGCTTCTAGGTCTAGCACTCCGGCTGATACCAACAATAGGGCCACTTCACCACTGGAAGTGATGTAAGTTAGTAAGCTAGTCGCCCAGATTCACTACTACTAAATAGCGAGTTCGGTTCTCGCTGGATGCCCCATATCTACGACCTTGTATCATATCCTACCCATGATGAACAGGTTGCATAAAAGAACGTCCCATCATAGTGTAATAGTTGTCTAATGTTGTATACCCTTCTCATTACTTCTTACTTTCTTCTGTTCTTCTAGCGTCTTTGACATCTTAAGTTCCTCTAGGTCTCTTCTAACATCCCTCTAGCGTCTTGGTGATCAGTCGCGCTTGGCTCATTTCTTCTTCCAATCAGTCCTGTTACCAAGACATCCATTAATCACATGACCGTGTTATTTTTCTTAAACTTTTATTTCCTTAACTAAACATTTCATGTAACTAACATCTGACTAACATAGCGCGCGTGAGTTCCAGTTAAGGCAGGACACCCTCTCTGCTTGACGTCTAACTGAAAACTGAGGACCCAACCAGGTCCCACGTGACTTCACGTAATTTGGGGGGCTTTCTGTACTATTCCATGGAAAGTCCCGCCCATGATATGAAAAGGGCCATCCCTTTAGAAATACAGGGGATTGACAATAATCTTATGCAACCGAATAGATTATGTAACACTAACAGGTTCATTACTATTGAATAGCAAATTCGAGATGGAAGTACTGAACGTCTCTGGAGTCTGGATATGTACAATATAATGTTATATAGAAAATGAGAGGGTCATATATGCGGCCTATTGTCGGTATCAACCAGACAGTGAAAGTCTATCTCCTTTTCACTAGCACTAGAACAGTGGAGAGCCACACCTACCATCAACTCCCAACTTTACCGTACATATCCATCCGTGCTACTTATGTGCTAAGTTGGCGAGGGCCGGTACCGAACTCCTGAACCTTGTGGTTCCTCGGCCTTTTCTCTACCGACTGAGCTCAACCGGTCTCTTAAATACGGTGATTAATTTCAGTGAACAAATTGACTGCGAGAGTCTATCTCCATTTCACTAGCACGAGAACAGGGGGATTGTTTTAGCATCTGAGGTGAAGAGCCACAGCTACCATCGACTAACTCACTTTACCGTACAGATCGAACTCTGGAACCTTGTGGTTCCTCGGCCGATTCTCTACCGACTGAGCTAAACCGCTTTCTTAAATACGGTGATTAATTTCAGGGAGCAAATAAAAAATTAAATTCACTTAAATAAATTAGCTTAATTAATTTACACTGACATATTGAACATAGGGTACCATTATAGTATGTGGCCTACCTTTTGAATGTGGCCTACGAAATCATGTCTCTCTTATAGTATGTGGCCTACCATAAAAAGCATATTATAAGGTTATAATAATAACAGCAAACCCTAACCCTAATCCTATTTCATAATTTTAGAATATTTTAGAATTAAATAGATCTCTGATTCATGTAAATTATGGATAAATTCTTTTTTTAAATATTCTTGAAATTGAATATATGTGAAAAATTTATTAGCTTCAATAAATTGCCTACATCTTATATCTATAAATATACTTTTACTGAGGTAGGACACATTCAAACCGGGTAGGCCACATACTATAACAGAATCAAAAAGGTAGGCCACACAGTACAACTGCACCGAATATAGTATATTAAACTCGAGCAAACTGTTTAGAGTAGAACTGTTATTTTTTTCTTATTATTTTTCTTATTATTTATTTTTCTTATTATTTTCTTATTATTTTTCTTATTATTTTTACTACTATTTATTATATTATGAGAAGAAAATATTTTTAAAAATATAACAAACACAGGATATTATAATCAGGGCAAACAATTTTATGTGTCAATACTTAAGTATTTCGGTATTATACCATCTTCAGGACACTGTTAAGTAATATTTTTGTGAGGGACAAAATGAAAGATGTTAAGTGTATTATATATATAATATATATATTATTTATACTATTTATTATTTCTCATCTTTCTTATTATTTATTTTTCTTATTATTTTTAGTATTATTCATTATATTATATACATTATTTTTACTATTTTTTATAACTCACTTTTCTTATTATTTATTTTTCTTATCATTTTAAAAAATTATTTTTACTATTTTTATTATATATATATATATATTTTATACTATTCATTATAACTCATATTTTTCTTATTTATTTTTTTAATTATTGTCTTATTTTTCTTATTATTTTTACTATTATTTATGATATTATATATATATTATTTATACTATTTATTATTACTTATCTTTCTTATTATTCATTTTTCCTTATTATTTTTCCTTATTATTTTTCCTTATTATTTTTTATATTATTTATATAATTTATTCTATTAATTATTTATTATTTTTTTTTCTTATTATTTTTCTCATTTTTCTTATTATTTTTACAATTATTTATTATACTGTATATATTATCTATACTATTTATTATTACTCATTTTTCCTCCTATTTATTTTTCTTATTATTTTTCTTATTATTTTTATCTATTATTTTTCTTATTATTTATTATATTATATATTATTTATACTATTTATTATTACTCAATTTTCTTATCATTTATTTTTCGAACGTGTAACTTACATAAAGCCGTAAACGTTTTTATTGACTCTAAATTAAACCTTAACAATTGTGAGAGATTTATTCCGTCGTACGGCTCTCACCGATTAAAAACAGCTGACCGCAATTTTTAAAAGCATTCGCCCGATCCGTACGCTAAACTATGTCGACGGCCGATTTTCCCGCCAACAAACAAGCGGCCATTTTGTCTGCCTGTCATCAGACAAGCATCGGGATTTCGTTTTTATTTCTCACCTTGCCTCTGAAAAACTTGTTTGCCTGTGTTGTGGCAGCCCGCGCCAGTCTCTTGTCAGTCCAGTCTCCTTCTTGTTCACTGGTCGGGATCGTGCTGAGCTGGGCCCCAGGCCATTTAACGGAGACATATTTACGATTACGAATGGGACACGTAGACAAGTGTCCCTTCCTACTGTCGGTTCGCTCAGGGCGCGAATTCTAATATCGTGAATTCTATTAGAGTGTGTATGACAGTATCCATGTTCACATATGAGTCGTATTTCACATATTTGCATATCGATAAATCATGAAAAGAAACAGGGAATATTGTCAAAAGGAGATGGAAATAAAGCAGAGAGTTAAGGAGCCTCGTCAGACAAACAAGAGATTGAACCGAAAATGTGTTAAAATTTAAAAGACTAAAAAAAAAAAAATAATAAAATAAAATAAATAAATAAATAAAAAAAAGAAGTGTTGCTCTCCTTGAACCTAGGTAGAGAACATTTATACTCTAAAATTGGGCACTAAACTGGATCTAGTGGTGAGGTTCCAGTTCTAGAACTCTGAGGGGCTTATAAATACATTATGAAAAGAAACAGGGAATATTGTCAAAGGAGATGGAAATAAAGCAGAGAGTCAAGGAGTTTCGTCAGACAAACAAGAAATTGAACCGAAAATGTGTTAAAATTAAAAAGACAAAAAAAATGAAAGAAGTGTTTCTCCTCCTTGAGCCTAGGCAACGAACATTTATACTCTACAATTGGACACTAAACTGGATCTAATGGTGAGGTTCCAATTCTAGTTCTGGGGAGTGTGGAGTGCCCCTTCATTGCCTATTCCAGGTCCACTCTGACCGGGAGTGGTAGTACTTGGTAGGTCCCATCTATGGGTTAAATAGATAAAAATAAGTTTTTAAAAAAAGAAAAAGAATACCCAAACATGAATAAAAAAAATAAAAACGTCTTCAGCATAAAATAATAAGGGTTATTCTGTGAAATACAACCAAACAACAAACAAATAAACATTCTTGTTGGGATTATTTGGATTATTCGGGCTATTGTCCTCATCTTTATTGATATCTGTAAAACTTTTATGTGCCCTCCTGCTTTCTTCAGTTATTCGGTACAAAGATTCTTGTCCGACTTTCTCGGAATCGGGAATTTCGAGAAGAAAGCGAGTCCGAAAGAAGGTTCCGAGTCCGACAAGAATACCTGAAGAATGCCGGAGGGCATATCGGTGGAAACGTTGTACAGATAACAATAAAGATGAGGACAATAGTCCGAATAATCCAACTTTTAAACACATTTTTCTGAACTCATTTTAAAAATCTTTTTAACTCATAAATGGGACCCTAACAGGTACTATCAGTTCCGGGAAGTGACGATCTGGGAGTAATGGCAATTAAGGGGTACTTCTCAATATTCAGAACTCCAGAATTGGGACCTCACAACTAGAACTTTACGTCATACCCAGGAACTAAGATCCTCATTCACCGCCTCCTAGTACATATATAATAAAAGGGTTGGGAGTTTGCCTAAAGGGCAATAAGGTCGGGACAATTATATTGATGCTAGGGCTTGACATGACCAGCTGATTGATCGGGGGAAGCCTCTCCGACCAGCCGTCTAGCCTAAGTAAGAGCCAAAGTGGTTTGTTACAAAGTGGTTTGGGATTCGAACTCGCTTATTACGATGTCGCACTTCATTTCCAAATCGTCTTGCGTTATCATTTCACGAAAATGTTTTCGATGCTCGTCGGCGGGGTTTAGAATACGTTAGTTGCATCCTCTACAGACCGGTAAGGATACAATTTATGGGTTAAATAAATAAAAAATGACTTTTAAAAATGTGTTTTAAAAATGAGTTTAAATAAAAAAAAATTGAAAACCTATCAAGAATGAATAAAATAAAATGTATACGGCATAAAATTACCCAACAAGGGTTGACATGCCGTAAAATCCGACCAACCAACCTTTTAGTAGGGGTCACTAAAAGGTTGGTTGGTTGGATTTTACGGCTTGTCAACATCTTCAGGGACATCTGTGGTCAAGAATGTTTTTCGAACATTGGACTTCACAGTCACAAGAGGCGCTGTAACTTCAGGAGCACAAGAACTATATAGTCTTCCGAAGTTGCAATGCATATATATATATATATATATATATATATATATATATATATATATATATATTGTTCAATTGCACTCAAGCGTTTCACTAAGTAGTATTAATAAGTAAGTAAAGTAAAGTCGTCGGGCGGCCTAATGTCGGTATCAGCCAATCAGCGTCTATCCCCTTTTCCATAGCGCTAGACCAAGGAGATTATCTTAGCGTCTGGGGTAGAGCGCCACACCTACCATTAGCTTCTTACTTTACCACACAGATCCCTGTGCTACTCATACTCTGAGTCGGCGAGGACCGGTATCGAACTAGGAACCTTGTGGTTTCTAGCTGAACGCTCTACCGACTGAGCTAACCCGACCCTAAAGCATTAACAGTTGCAGTTTTTCTTCAACTACATGCAATACCATGAAGATAAGAGATCCAGAAGAAAGCAGCGGCAACAAAGCGCCGGCACATCAACATCTTCAGGGACAGCCTTCAATGCAACATCTGTGGTCGAGAATGTTTTTCGAACATTTGACTTTATAGTCACAGGAGGCTCTGTAACTGCAGGGGCACACGAACTATATTATAGTCTTCCGAGACTGCAATGCCAATGAATGACTACCACAATTCGAATAATAACACCGGTAAGTATTCATGTCTAATGAATGACATTACGCAATGCCATTGTAGCGATTGTCCGCCCCTGTTCGGATGAACATGGGGGCAAAAGGGTTATCTTCGTTTGCTGCCAGGTTTTCGGCCATATGTGGCTGCTGTATTTAAACAGCAGCCCGGTAAATTCTCATTCTCTCTCCCTCGGTACAGCAACGACTACACATGGCATGAACACGTGGTGTCTATGTCTTTTAAGTGTGGCGGGGGGCTTGCCCCCAACCAACCAGCAGTAAGTGACATTCCTTCATTAACTCTTCTTTATGACTTAGTCCTACCTGTTCTGTATCGTATGGTATCTTGTCATGTATGTATGTTCTCTATGTGCTCAGACAAATAAAGTCTGCATTTGTTGTTATATATATATAACTTCTTTGTCGGATTATTTCATGTATGTATACCGTATTTGACGGCGTATAAGACGCACGGGCCTATAAGATGCACCCCCATTTCAGCAGGTCAGATTCAGGAAAAAAAGGTTTTAGTGTATTTTAGCATATATTGTTGAAAACAGTCTAGTTGTGTATTACACAAGCAGAAACATAGCTGTATAAAAGCAATTTGGCAGTACAGGCAAGAAATAAGCATACACAAGACATCTCAATAGCAGGAAATAATGATAATAAAATTAATAATAACACTTCAAACTTCACCTACGATGTATAAGACGCAGGCCAATTTTTTGAGCCAAAACTTTGGAAAAAAAGTGCGTCCTATATGCCGTCAAATACGGTATGTACCTACTCTGAGCTTTCTAACGTATTTTAGGACCATATTACCTTTAGGCACCCCTTTTTGATTTCGATAAAGAAAGGACATGTTTTTCATTTACACCGTCAATATCCGGTTGTTTGTTAGGGGTTAGGGCTAGGGGTTAGTTTTATAATTAAAAAAAAAACTAAAAATCGTCTTTTAAAACAAGCGGATATTGACGGTGAAGATGAAAAACATGTCCTTTCTTAATCGAGATCAAAAAGGGGTGCCTAAATGTCATATGGTCCGTATCTTAAGAACATTCTTATCTTATAGGGTCATACAGCGTACGATCACGTAGCACTGTTGGATATGAATTTATATAAAACTGAATACATATTCAAACTTGTTTATGTCTCTGCCATTAATAAAACGACATGGTAGTAGACTATATTTATCAAACAACCTACGTATTCTGGATAAAACTTCTCTTTTCAAATTTCTTATTAAGTTCTAACAAATGGTAGAGATGCTAGCTAATAATTTAGCGAAACAGTTTGAGCGGACTTCCTGTTTCTTGAGTCAGCACAATAGTATTTCTCAATGGCTTTCAATGTAATTTATTTAAATGTAACATCCCGCTGTGGACCGACGAATAATATCAACCGCAACTATTTCGGGTAGGATTCTACTTACGAGGGCGGCCTAGAATGTAATAGGACTAATTCTTATCTTTTTTTATTTTCAGGTTAGCAACCTTGACTGGAAATCAGCTGATCAATATTTTCCTCCAAGAATCCCGTTCAAATGAAAATTTCAGATAAAAATAAATCTTGATAAATACAGCTTTAATCTCGTTACTTTTATGACACATCTTGTATTCGGGAAAAAAATTAATGTTCAATTCATTGTTCATTTCTATCTTAGTAAATACAGTATCAAACTCGGCACTTTTATGAAACACCTTTTATTCTGAAAAAAAAAAGAAGTTCAATTCATTGTTCATTTCTATCTTGGTAAATACAGCTTCAAACTCGGCACTTTATGACACATCTTGTATTCGGAAAAAATTAACATTCAATTCTGTTTAATTCATTGTTCATTTCTATCTTGGTAAATACAGCTTCAAACTCAGCACTTTTATGACACACCTTGTATTCGGAAAAAAGATTAATGTTTAATTCATTGTTCATTTCTATCTTGGTAAATACAGCTTCAAACTCGGCACTTTTAGGACACAACTTGTATTCTGAAAAAAAAAAAAAAGTTCAATTCATTGTTCATTTATATCTTGGTAAATACAGCTTCAATCACGATATTTTTTGACGCACCTTGTATATCCGTTACACTATGTTTTCGACAAGAAACACCTGAAAAAGGCCGAAGAACACATCAACCGAAACATTGTGTATATAACAGTAACGATGAGGACAATAGTCCGAAAAAATCTAAATAATACTAATTCTATGTAATTTTATATTTTATTGGGTTAGTGATGAGAATCCGACAGTGAATATAAAAAAACAATGAATATTTTTTTGTTTTGTAGTTAAACAATTCGTTAGGGTTAGGGTTAGGTTTATAATTCTATGTAATTTAAATTTCCATTGTGTAAGTAATGGTTACCTGCCAGTGAATGTAAAAAAGAAAATAAATAATTTGATTGGAAATTAAACAAAAGGTTTTGGCTTCGCTTTATTTTGTAAACGGACACTTAGAAAGTATTACACTGCGAAAAAGAAAAAAAATGGTAAGAATACGTTAAAAAAATATTGGTCTCCTTTTATTACGAACTAGAAGCGACTACCCAGCATCATTTTGGTAGCCAGGGCAAAAAAGATAAAAGAAAAAAGAAAAAAAAAGTCGTGTGATGTTAGCAAGTTAGTCTCGCAGATCTATTATTATTATTATTATTATTATTATTATTATTATTATTATTATTTTCACTCCTTTTGAGTTTTTCACTGGAGTCTGAGTGACAACAAGTCTTCAGGACTCTCCTGAGTATTCTAGCCGATCGCAGCAGTGCAGTATTCTGGATGGTCTCAATTCTTCCTCTGTTTTCTAGACCCTGTAGTTTTCTTTCCAAGTTTATTGGAACCGTTCCAAGTGCACGAACTTTCACTCTCATATTCCACAGCTTTTTCAATTCTCTGGGAAGGTCCAGGTATTTATCCATCTTTTCATTTTCATTCAGCTTCACACTGTGATTTGCCGGAACCGCAAAGTCCACCAGTTGACACGTTCTCTTTTTTTTTTTGTTAATCAACACTAGGTCTGGTCTCCTGACTGGGATAGGGTGATCCGACTTTATCTCAAAGATTATTATTATTATTATTATTATTATTATTATTATTATTTGCTCCTTTTGAGTTTTTACATCAGCATTATCTGATGGTCTTTCACTGGAGTCTGAGTGACAGCAAGTCTCCACAGGTCTCCAGGACTCTTCTGAGTATTCTGGCAGATTGCAGCAGTGCAGTGTTCTGAATGGTTTCAATTCTTCCTCTGATTTCCAGACTTTCCAAACCCTTTTCCGATCCCTTTGGGACCGTTCCAAGTGCACCAACTACAATTGGTATCACTTTAACTTTCATATTCCATAACTTTTTCAGTTTTCTGGCAAGGTCTAGATATTTGTCCATTTTTTCATCCTTTAGCTTCACCCTGTGATCTGCTGGCACTGCAAAATCCACCAGTTGACAAGTTCTTTCTTTTTTGTTTATCAACACTAGGTCTGGTCTTCTTGCTGGGATAAGGTGATCCATTTTTATTTCAAAGTCCCAGAGAATTCTATGCGTTTCTTTCTCAAGAACAGATTCTGGTTTATGCATATACCATTTTGTTGTAT
>CM042163.1:66945218-66957718 GCA_023376005.1 Doryteuthis pealeii
TATATTATATATATTATATATATATGTGTGTGTGTGTGTTGTGTGTGTGTGTGTGTGTGTGTGTGTGTGTTCATGCCATTTAGTTTTGAAATGTTTTTTTTTTTCTTCAATTTTTCCCCTGAACTATTTTCTGCATTTACCATTCTGTTTTTCTAACGACCTTTTTTAAATGATCAAGAGGCGTATGGCGTTGCACTTACGACAGAGATATATCTCGACGATCGCTTGAGAACATAATTGGATCTAATCCAAGCGCTACATAACAAAAAAAATAAGGCTTTTTATCTTGTCAGGCTCATTTGCTAGCGAGCCCAAACGTTGGCACAACAGCAAGGTTGCTGCTGCTCAAATACACATGTTGTTTTAAATATATATGTATATATATATACCAACACCCTCGCACGAGTAGGATGTGACACAATGTCAATTTCTTAAGCGGAGTTCAACAGGTTTGATTCTGAGTTTTCTTTCTCCTAGACTGGTTACGTAGCTAAGGTTAAAGAGCCCAGTTCACCCTACTATTAACCCATAGCTAGAAGGAGAATTGGATTCATACCTTTCCCAAGAGTATTATTGCTATGTGAAATGCAAACAGCCTCGTCCAGGATTTGAACTCGGGTCAACGAGTCCATTTCCTACTACTCTAACCATTACACCTCTAAGCAGCAGTTATACAGCCACTTACCTCCTATCACACAAACAAATTTAATTAAGACAAACAAAACATAAGTCACTATGCATGAACTCATAAGTGACGTTCTTCTATGGACTCCTACTCATTGACACACCAGAGTTGCCTGACCTGCAAAAACTTACATTCAATAGCTCGGTTTGGTTTTCCTTCTCTAAAGAGCCCAGGCTGCCCAACTATTTATCCATAGCTGGAGGAGCGTCGGGTTCATACCTTTCCCAGGGTTATTAGCACTAAGTAAAATGCAGTTATCACATCCAGGATTTGAACTCGGGGCGACGAGTCCATTTCCCCATGACTTTAACCATTACATTCTTTTAATAAATATAACAGTTTTCTGGTTGCGTCGCCGTGTCGTTAGATTCATTAAGCTAAACTAGCAAACCTTTAATGCAATTGATGGTTCAGTGCTCGTTGAGAACCCAAATCACTTGCCTTGTGCCAGACTAGTCACAGTAGATTCCCACTTCGGGGTATATCGGATAAATGCGTTCTGGTCTCCTGCTCTAAAAAAACGCTAAGGTGCCTACTGAAAATCAGACCCGTGCTACTTAGTAACTATCTTACTGTTTGAAGGCGTTTTTGAAGGCGATATTTAGCCCCCTCACAAATATTTTCTCTATTAGTAAATGTAAATATTTTACCCCCTCACCTTAATCTTTTTTAGCGGTTTGAAGGCGTTAAAAGTAAACCATATTCATTTTTTTTTATCGACAAGTATATGTGAATATTTCACTCCCTATATTTTTTTCGGCATTTTCATTTTATTTTAATTCGAAACAGCTGTCACGAATTTTTTAAAATAAATACAACTGAGTTTTTAAATAAAAACAATATACATTATTAAACAAATACACAGGTCGCATTTTCAGCAGACACCGATTAGCGTTTTTTAGGGCAGAAGGCCAGGACTTGCATTGTAATAGCCTTCAAAACCAACTGCCAAGCCATATATATATATATATATATATATATATATATATATATATATATAACTCTTATGTTGTTTATATATACTAGCTGAGATAGCCACTGTAGTAGGGTGAGAGATCAAGTCTTAGATCAAAGTTGGTTGCAACCACAATGAAATGATCTGTCACTCCCCTTGGACTTTAAGGAAACATCTAAAGAAAAAAGCCATCTACACAAGGATGCTTCATGCTGCTTTGAACAAATCCTGAAATGCGCCCCCTACGAAACAGTGGTTGTACGGCCACTACATCCCATCTCACAAACCATCCAAGTAAGACAAGCAAGACATGCATGGCAGAAGTAAGTTTGAACTCACAATTGACGTTTTCTTATGGACTCCTACACATAGACACACCAGTGTTGGCTGACCAACAAGAACTTACACATATCAGCTCTGCACAGACACTGGATGCCACATTGAGGACTTAAATAGAATGATGTATATATCTGTACAAAATTTTGAAAAATAGAATAAAAAAAAAACGAAATTTAGAAAAATGTCTCTTTTCTTTTTTTTCCCTTTTTCTGTTTACTGAATGGGTGGATTGCCCCGGTGTTTATTCCTTTGGTGATATTTCTGCTATGTGAAATGCAAATAGCCTCGTCCAGGATTTGAACTTTTCTCGCTGTGTCTATTTCCTACAATGGTAACAATTATACCACAAGCCTCCATATTTCTTGATATAGACAATGTTCTTCTACAGGGATGGCTTTGGCATTAAATAACCCACGAAGTTAGATATGTCATTAAACAAAGAAACCAAACCAAACCGAGCTGTTGAATGTAAGTTTTTACTGGTCTGGCAACTCTGGTGTGTCGATGAGTAGGAGTCCATAGAAGAACATCACTTATGAGTTCGTAGTGACTTAGCATGTCTAATTGAATGGTTTGTATGATGTGGGTAAGTGGCTGAATAACTGCTGCTTGGAGGCCCGTGGTGTAATGGTTAGAGTCGTAGAAAATGGACTCATCGAACCGAGTTCAAATCCTGGACGAGGCTGTTTGCATTTCACATAGCGCTAATACCCTTGGGAAAGGTAGGAATCCAACTACTCTCCTTCCAGCTATGGGTAAATAGTAGGGTGGACTGGGCTCTTTAATCATGGTTAGTTAACCAGTCTAGGAGAAGGAAAACTTTGAATTCAAACCTGGTAAACTTCGGTTAAGAAATTAACCTTGTGTCATCCTACACGTGTGGAGGAGGGGGAGGTAAACATATATATAACTGCTGATTTGTGGGCTGTTGCTTCCAGGATTTGTTTAAAACAACATATAGCATTCTTATATGTTCTTCAAGGGTTTCGTTAAATTAGTAGTAGTACAGCCATATATTAACACTGATACGGCTACAGCTTGGAAGAATTCTTGCTTTAACTTATCAGATATATCAGATTTCCATCCATACATATATAAAGGGGGGTTGTGTGTATGTGTATGTCCTGAGGAAACTTTAAAAATAAAACAATTAACGACAAATAAATATATATACACATTAAATATCACCAGGTCTTGGTCTTTGAGCAAAAATAATAGAGATTTGATTTATATTCGTGAAGTATAATTAAAAAATAAAATTTAAATGATAACAGAATGGATTTTTTTTTCATTTAAAATTTTAGATACTAGACCGTAACATTTCTTTTCAGAATAGCTGGATTCAATGCAAGGTCTATCTTTTTTTTTAGATAGGGATTTAAATTGGGCATCCTCACGAGGATTCAACTGATGATTCAGTAATAATGGATTTGCGGGACTAACTTAAAAAAAATCCCCCTATACCCAGGCGACGCCGGGTAGCCACTGCTAGTACCTATATAAAGGATAGTTTGTATGTATGTATGTCCGGGGAAACTAAGAAAATAAAACAATTAATGACAAAGTAAATATATATACACATTCACTATCACTATATCTTGGTTTTTGAGCAAAAATAATGAAGATTTGATTTATATTCATGAAGATGATAAGAAAATAAAATTTAGATGATAAAAACATGAATTTTTTTTTGCATTTAGTATTTTGAATAGGAGACATTCATTTTTCTTTTCACCGTGTCTGGATCAATGCAAAGTCTTTTTTTAGGTAGGGATTCTAATGGGGCTTCTTGTGAAGATCCAACTCGCAATTCAACAATAATGGATCTGCGAGACTACCTTTTTACCCCCCCCTTACAACGCTGGGTAGCCACTGAGTAGTATGATATATGGGAATGATCAGTTGGAATTTTATTAATCATTTTTCCTATCATTCATGAACATTGGCATTACTTTTTATAAATAAGGGCCGGTTTAGCTCAGTCGGTAGAGCGTTCGACTAGAAACCACAAGGTTCCCGGTTCGATGCCGGCCCTCGCCAACTCAGCGTATGAGTAGCATAGAAATCTGTGCGGTAAAGTAAGGAGCTGGTAGGTGTGGCGCTCCACCTCAGACGCTAAAAAACAATCTCCTATGTCTAGCGCTAGTGAAAAAGGGATACACTCCCTCGCTGTCTGGTTGATACCGACTTTAGGCCACCCCGACGACTTTACTTAAATCAGTCTGATTTTTATTTATTTTTATTTTAGATGAGGCTTGTTTCAATTTTCTTGTTCTTTTTAGGTACTCTTTTTTTTTCTTAACAAAACAACTTTTTCTTTCATGTCTGTTTACTGAATGGTGTCTGCTTCCAATATCCCCACAGGTACTTGTTCTCTTCTTTTCCCTCAAGTGTTCTGATGCTTTCCCGATTTGTTGGTTCTGCCCCCACCCCACCTCACGCTGTTTCTCTTTTACCCTTTTCATTATCAGAACTGCATATTTTTCAGTCTAAAATTCCATTCCTATATCTTGGCTGTATATTCTTATAGTTTGTATCTTTTTTTATTTTCTTCTAGTTTTTCTTTTCTTTCATTTTTGGCAAATACCTTAATATCATCCATAAACACGAGGTTGTTTATCTTTTCCTGTGTCTTTGAAAATTTGTGGCTCCCTGTGCATTTCCTGAGTATACAAGGTGTGTCAAAAAAGTATCGAAATTTTTTGTATTTTTTGTATTCTAAAAAAAAAAAGAAAAGAAGTTCCATTCATTCTTCATTTCTATCTTTGTAAATACAGTTTTAAACTTTTTTGAGACCTTGTATTCAAAAAAAAAAAAAAAATTAATGAATTGAACGTTATTTTTTTCAGAATACAAGGTGTGTCAAAAAATATCGAAATCTTTTGTACTTTTTGACATACCTTGTATTCTGAAAAAAAAGTTCCATGAAAGTTCCATTCATTCTTCATTCTATCTTAGATTGAAACTTAGATTTAAACTTGGTACATTTTTGACACACCTTGTATTCTGAAAAAAAAAAATGAATGGAAGGTCATTTTTCAGAATACAGGGTGTGTCAAAAAATATCGAGATTTTTTGTACTTTTTGACACGTCTTGTATTCTAAAAAAATAACGTTCCATTCATTCTTCATTTCTATCATGGTTATACAGCTTTAAACTTGGTACTTTTTTGACACACCTTGTATTCTGAAAAAAAAATGACTGGAAGGTCATTTTTTTAGAATACAGGGTGTGTCAAAAAGCATAGAAAATCTCGATCTTTTTTGACACACCTTGTATAATCGAGTGGAATTATTGTTATTTTATTCCCTGCAATATTTTCTCACTAATTTAAACTGGTGGTCTTTCGCTGGAGTCCGAGTGACAGCAAGTCTCGGTTTCCAGGACTCGCCTGAGTATTCTATGTGTCGGAGTTCCTCTCTTGGCTATTCTTTATGGTCTGGATTCTTCCTCGGATTCCCAATTCCTTGACTAGAATTAGTCTCGCCCTCATGTTACGCTGATTTTTAGTTCTCATTCAAGATCTAAGAAATTGTCTGGCCCTAAAACGTTTCAGAAGGTCTGTAAAACCAACCAACCAACCACCTAACCAACTGAACATGAAAAAGAATCGAGATTTTTTGTACTTTTTGTATTCTAAAAAAAAAAAAGTTCCATTTTTCATTTCTATCTTACTAAATACAGTTTTAAAATCTGTACTTTTTTAACACACCTTGTATTCTGAAAAAAATTAACGTTCCATTCCTTTTTCATTTATTTCTTGGTAAATACAGCTTTTAAAATCTGTATTTTTAACACACCTTGTATTCTGAAAAAAAATCAATGTTCCATTCATTCTTCATTTCTATCTTGGTAAATACAGCTTTGAAATCTGTACTTTTTTTAACACACCTTGTATTTGAAAAAAAAATCAATGTTCATTCATTCTTCATTTCTATCTTAAATACAGCTTTGAAATATGTACTTTTTTAAACACACCTTGTATTCTGAAAAAAAAATCAATGTTCCATTCATTCTTCATTTCTATATTGGTAAATACAGCTTTAAAATCCGTACTTTTTTAACACACCTTGTATTCTGAAAAAATTAACGTTCCTTTCATTCTTCATTTCTATCTTGGTAAATACAGCTTTAAAATTTGTACTTTTTTGACACACCTTGTATTCTGAAAAAATTAACGCATCAATTGACCAATAGTTCTTAACCTTTTGTTTACCTACGAATCCCTTTGATTCCTATTTTATTCTGGTGAACCACCCATAGCCATTGAATGTTTAAAACCCCTATTTTATTTTTATGTTCGTAATAAGTAATTGAGAATTACCCCCCTATTCTATGATTACCCCCTATCCTTGGAGAACTCTCTAGCGAATACTAGACTATATGAACTCTCAATAAGTGTACCAATTATTCTAAGTAGAATAAAGCTTTCCAAAGTATATCGGTGTTATCGTTTGTCATTACACATTTAAATATTTATTTTAAATTGAAATGGAAGTTCCGGGACGAAAAACGGAAGAGAAAAATTGGTCTTTTTCGTCTAATTTGACCTTACTCTCTCTCTCTCTCTCTCTCTCTCTCTCTCTCTCTGAAAAAGAACCCACGAGCCTAGAAAGGAATAAACAACCCCTTTGTGACTATACGACTTGCGTATGTTATTTCTGAACTAACTTTGACAACTGCTAAATATTTTAAAATACGTTTAAATATTTTTTTTGTTTGTCTGGACCCGAAAAAATGTTATATGGTTTCCCGGGGGCGCATATGACTCCCGATTGAGAACCACTGTTCTAGACAATGGCTATTGTAGTGCGTTCATTCCTTAGCATTTGTTTCATTGTTGTGACTTTGTCCCGTACGAAAGTCAACCTGGTCAATATGTCTTTCCTGAATCACATGTTTTCATGCAATAAATAAAATCTTATTAGGTTAACGAGCAAGCATCGAGAAAAAAGAAAAACAAAAAAAAGAAAAAAAGAAAAGGGAAAAAAGGGAAAGAAAAAAAGAAAAGAAATCACAATAAAAATACACACTTTTGTTTACGGCTTTATTCCGTCCATAGTATTGCGTATAATAGTTTAACAGCAGCTTTGAAAATAGTTGAAACACTTTTAGGTTTTAAGTCCTTTTTTGTTTTCGCTAATTGTTTTCTTTTAAAAGGACATTTTTTTTTTTCTACGTCACAGCGCCGCTTTTTTAAAAAAATTTTTTTTTAACAGACATCACAAGCCTGTAAATAGATTAGTAAAGAATTTATTTGTTGAACAAATATTCCTTGTCACCACAGAGACAAGGGTTCTAATACCAGAAGTCATTACGGGATGAATCACTAAGTCGAGTCACTAAACATTTTTGGTGTGTACTGTTTTCATAGGTGCCCGAAAAAAAGAAAGAAAAACGCACGCTGGTATTTACAAAACTTAATTCAACACAGTAATAAATAAATTTAGACAAACTTGAAACCGTTGAATTCCTTTGTAGCAGAGCCCCGTCGGCGGGACATAAAAGGAGGAGGGAGGAGCTCTCAAATTAGTTTTTTGACTAACGACAAAAAAAAACCCTGTGCAGAGTTTTTCCTTCTCCTCGGCTGGTTACCATACCATGGGTAAAGAGCCCAGTCGGCTGATCACGTCAACGCCCTAGCACATATATGATTTCCCCAACCCTATTGCCCTTATGGTAAGCCCCAAACCTTTTTATCATATATACTAGAAGGTGGTGGCTGAGGGTCTTCATGTCCTGGGAATGACGTTAAACTCTATTCTGGAGGTCTGGGGAATGTGAAGCACCCCTTTATCCCCATTGATCCCTGGTTCACTCTGACCCGGAGCGGTAGTACCTGTTAGGGTCCCGTGTATGGGTTAAGTAGAAAATTGTGTTTATAAAAAGTTGAGTATCCATTAAGAATGAATTTATTTCAAAATTTTGTCGGCATTAAATAACCCACTGAGGTTGATATGCCGTAAAATAAAACAAATAAATAATTAGAGGGAGAATAGTTGGATGTGTACCTTTCCGAAGAATATAAGCGCTATGTGAAATTTGAACTCGTATAGCTGTGTCCATTTCCTACGACTTTAACCATTACACCTCGCTTCTCTAACTAATAGAATACACCGACCGCATCCTCTGTCGATGGGTAAGCTATTATAGGGATCCTAAAACAGGAACCTCCAGTGTCAGGAGACGCAGGAAGTTAGGAATTAACTCCCTTTAACAGGATGAGCAATTCGGCCAGTTGGAAAAAAACTACTAGTCAATGGTTACCAAGCTCTATCATGCCAGCAGCCAATGGACAGCGTAGCAACCCCCTCTGTGAGGGAGCACTGCAGCCCTTGAATATCTAAGAACATCCCTAGTATTAGATGCGAGTACGCCTTTGTTTGGTTGGTTTGTTTTACGGCACATCAATCTATGAGGGTCATTTACTGCCGATAAAGTTTTGAAATAAATTCATTCTTAATGGATACTCCTTTTTTTTTATAAACACATTTTTCTACTTAACCCACTCACGGGACCCTAACAGGTATTACCACTCCGGGTCAGAGTGGACCAGGAAGCATTGGTGATGCAGGTGTACTCCAAATTTCCCAAGGTATGACTCCAACGATTCTCCCGCCAGCTATGGGTAAATAGTAGAGCAGACTTGGCTCTTTAAATTTGATAAGGCAACCAGTCTGGGAGAAGGAAAACTCTGAATTCAGACTTGTTAAACACTGCTTAATTAATTGACCTTGTGTCACATCTTTCTTGTGCGAAGGGGTTGGTAAATACATACAACCTATTCTTAAACAGATCTACCTTAAGCATTAGAAATTGTTCTACATGGGGGGATAGGGGAGCTCTCACTAAGAGGGCGTCTCTAACATTAAACAATAATAAAGAGGAAGCCATGTTGCTGCAACATGAAACTAATGATACAGAATTTTATGATAGGTGAAGAAAAACTCTGAATTCAACCCCGTTAAACACCGCTTAAAAAATAACCTTGTGTCGCATTCTGCTCGTTCGGAGGGGGTTGGGTAGATACGTAACCGTGTGCAAAACCATTAGTAAGAAGAAACTACTCAAAAATGAAAAAAAAAACAAACTTAATCTTTAGGCATGAAATAACCCTAGACCAGTTGACCTGTCCTTAGAATCAATCACCCAATCAATCAATCAATGAATCAATCAATTTACCATCGGTTATAAATCTCAACTATTTCTCTGAATGTTTGAGATAAGGCTTGATGATTAGTATTATCTGCGTTATTCGGGCTATTGTCCTCATCTTCATTGTTATTTGTACAACGTTTCGGCCGATATGCCCTCCGGCACTCTTCATGTATTTCTTTTCGGACTCGGGAACTTTCTTTCCTGATTACGACAAGAAGGTTCCCGACTACGACAAGAAAGTTCCCGAGTTCGAAAAGAAGGTTCCCGAGTCCGAGAAGGTTCCCGAGTCCGACAAGAAATACCTGAAGAAGGCCGGAGGGCATATCAGCCGAAACGTTGTACAGATAACAATAAAGATGGAGACAATAGTCTGAATAACGCAGATAATACTAAATCTCAACTATCTCGACCACTGAGTCAGTTGTTTCTTTTTTTCTTCTTCTTACTTATCATAAAAATATCGAACAGGTTGCTCTTAGGTTATTTAACTCCACAATCCCAGCGAGTTTTGAAATAAGAGAAAGAGAAAAAGAGAAAAAGAGAAAGAGAGAAAGAAAGAAAGAAAGGAAGGAAGGAAGGAAGAGAGGAAGGAAGAAGGAAAGAAGGGGTGAAAGAAAAAGAAAAATATATTAAAAAATAAATAGAGTAAAAAAAAAAGGAACAAAAAAAAAGAAAGAAAGAAAGAAAAGAAAGTAATAAAGAGAGCCAAACGGGAGAGAGTCTAAAAAGATAGAAAAACAAAAGAAAGAAAGAAAGAAAAACGAAAGAAAGAAAGAAAGAAAAACAAAAGAAAGAAATAAAGAAAGAGAGTCAAACAAAACGGATTCTAAAAAGAAAGAAAGAAAGAAAAACGAAAGAAAGAAAGAAAAAAAAGAAAGAAAGAGAGCCAAACGGAAGAGAGTCTAAAATGAAAGAAAGAAAGAAAGAAAGAAAGAAAGCCAAACGGAAGAGAGTCTAAAATGAAAGAAAGAAAGAAAGAAAGAAAGCCAAACGGAAGAGAGTCTAAAATGAAAGAAAGAAAGAAAGAAAGAAAGAAAGAAAGAGAGCCAAATGGAAGAGAGTCTAAAAAGAAAGAAAGAAAGAACGAATGAATGAAAGAAAGAAAGAAAGGAAGAAAGCCAAAAGGAAGAGAGTCTAACAAGAAAGAAAGAAAGAAAGAATGAAAGGAAAACAGAAATAAATAAAGAGAGACAAAAAGGAATAGAGTAAAAAAAAAAAAAAAAAAAAAAAGGAAAGAAAGAAAGAAAGAAAGAAAGAAAGAAAGAAAGAATAAAGGAAGTTCTATCGATAAGAAACTTGTCACCGTAATTTGAGTCTGTTTACTGTGGCGAGAAAGAACTTCTTTCCGAATGTGTATTAGAAACCGGACATGAATTCTCCCCTTGCAGGATTTTGTCAATAAAACCATTTGGCATGTCGGACAGCGCTTCCTGACAGATAAAGGTTACAGCGTTTAGATATAATATACCAATGACCCAACAACATTGAAAGAAAACCAATCGTATCACGTAATCAAACTCTTTGCTCAATCGAGGGCAACACGTTGTTATATAAAGGTTATAGTATCACAGATCAATAAATAGTGACTTCCATTCTCACTGGGTGCTCCAGAAATCCTGGCCTTGTGCCAAAGTCAAGTTTAATGAATGTAGTAAGAGGGAAAAAAGAATCGTCTCGCATGTCTAAGCGGACGAGCACGTGGAAGATAAGTGGAATGAACAGTGCTGCCCAGTGCAGAGATTGAACTCGCAGCCTCCGGGTTGTGAGTGGTATCTCTAAGTAAGCATCCTGTCACCCTTGTTGGTTTGAATGGTTCGGCCAGTGAAAAGAAATAAAAAAACACCTAGGCATTTTCTCGAGAATGAGCACTTTTTGTTCAGCTTGGAGAACCGTTGCCAGTTTATAACTATTTGCTATGCCAGTTGGGCGAGACGCTTTGGAACGTGGTATTGCAAGTATTCAATATATAAATCAGAAAATGTTATTTTATTTTTATTAAAATATAACGAATGAAATATACCATATTTGACGGCATATAGGACGCACTTGTTTTCCAAAATTTTAGCTCAAAAAATTGCCCTGTGTCTTATACATCGTAGATGAAGTTTGAGACCTCCCGTTGGCCAAGGCTAATCTTCTCTATGATGCTCACTAACCCAGCTTACGCTCAGTACTTTTATTTACCCTAAACTTCATGCATCCTTATTTTATTGCTGGTATTGTTATAATCAAGGTTAACAGTATATGCTTAAATACACTAATTTTATTTTTTCTGAATGTGACCTCCTGAAATGGGGGTGCGTCTAGTTACCGAAAGCCATGCCCGTGCGTCTTATATGTCGTCAAATACGATAAATAGAATTCAAATTGAAAAGGCGTAAATTTTCTAACCAATTTCTAGGCCAAATGTTGTACAAACAAAGATTTTTTGTGAATTTTAGCAAACGATCTTTGATGCTATTTCCTCAGACAATGGTGCAAGTAAAAGATCTAATATTTGGTATCAGTATTCAGTATACAGACCATATGACCTTTAGACAGCTCTTTTTGATCTCAATTAAGAAAGGACATGTTTTTCATTTACACCGTTAATATCCGGTTGTTTATTAACATACGATTTTTAGATTAAAAAAAAAAAGTATACTAACACACAACTTTCACATAAATGGACAATTAGATATGTTTAAAAAGTGAAAAATCGACCTACCCTATGCGCATACGTAGAGACTTTATCAGAAAAGCGATGACACGAATCAGTTTCCATTCATCAGTGAATGACAACTCTTCGTCTTGTCGCGACTTTTGTATTCATTGGTTGGATTTTAATGCATGTCAAACCTTGTTGGGTTATTTTATGCCGAAGATGTTTTATTTTATTCGTACTTGTTAGGCAATCAATTTTTAAAGCACATTTTTTAAAACTTATTTTGATCCATGTAATCCATAGATAGGTCCCTAACAAGTAGTACAATTCAGGGTCAGAGTCGACCTGAGAGTAATGGCAATGAAAGGATACTCCACACTCCTCGGACCCCTTGAATTTGAACCTCATCTCCATATGCAGTTTACGACATATCCAGGACAATAAGACCCTTAGCCACAGCCTTCTACCACGCATATGATAAAAAGGGTTAGGAGTTGTCATAAGGACAATAGGGTTGGGACAATCTTATAGGTGCTAGGGCTTAACGTGAGCAGCCGATTGATCGGAGAGGGCCTCTTCGACCGCACGTCGGGCCTAAGTAAGATCCAAAATGGAGTATTGCATGGACTGCTTAGCTACCAGGATTCCGCCCTTAATCATCATAGGTTGTCACCCATGGCCAACAGATGGCCCCATGGGGGGAGTCTTAGTCATTTGC
>CM042163.1:66962718-67037718 GCA_023376005.1 Doryteuthis pealeii
AACAAAATACCAGTTTTCAGTGTAAACGTATAGCTAATTTGCATATTGATATTAAAAAAACTGATTTTAATAAAAATGTGCTTGGTATTATTGGTTTCTAATTGTTTGGTTTTATCTTAATGAATATGAGTAAAAATCTCTTCAATAAACACTAAAAGAAATTCATTAACAAGAAGAAATAACTGTAATTTTATTCTTTACTTCCTATTTTAACTAAATAGTTAAATTAGGAAAATTTAGCATTGAAAAACGGAAGTGATGAAAGAGTAAGTTTCAGTTGTTCTATTTTACGATTATACCCCTCCGTTTCAAATCTTTTTATCTGAATTCTTAATTAGTTTCATTAGCCTTTCTGATTTAATCTAATATTTTATTACATTTAAACTTAAATACTTGCACCCGGAGGGTGCATATATTTGCTAGTATATATATATATATATATATATATATATATATATATATATATATTCAGAATACAAGGTGTGTCAAAAAGTACAAAAATTCTCGATACTTTTTTGACACACCTTGTATATATTTGTGTATAGGGCTGGTTTAGCTCAGATGGTAGAGCGTTCGGCTAGGAATCACAAGGTTCCTGGTTCGATACCGGCCCCCGCCAATTCAGCGTATGAGTAGCACAGTGATCTGTGCGGTAAAGTGAGAAGCTGATGGTAGGTGTGGTGCTCCACCTCAGACGCTAAAATAATCTCCTCGGTCTAACGCTAGTGAGAAGGGGATAGAATCCCTCGCTGTCAGGCTGATACCCGACGACTATATATATATATATATATATATATATATATATATATATATATATATGTACTATATATACAAGTCACAATTCCTTTAGTTACATCATATTCTCCATGATTTATTTTTATTTAAACCTCAATTATTAATAAATTGTTTTACATTACTTACACTGTTGACCATATCTACATACTAATAACATGCAATTGTACTTATATATACAACAGAATAGAGGTTTACAGTGTGAATAAGACTAATTTGCATATTGATCAAATTGATTTAATAAATATATGCTTAGTATTATTGATTTCTAATTGTTTGTTTTATCTTATTGAATATGAGCAAAATCTCTTCAATAAATCTTGAAATCTATTAACAAGAAGAAATAACTGTAATATGATTTTTTACTTTATTTTAACTAAACAGTTTAATTAGGAAAATGTACCAATGAAAGACGGAGTAACGGAAAATGATTTAGTTTCAAAGTTGTTCTATTTCAATCATACCCCTCTGTTATTTTATCTACATTCTTATTCAGTTTCATTAGCCTTTCTAATCTATATCCTATTTTATTATAAAATTTACTAAAATATATATATTTTATATATATAACTGACAGGTTTCAATAATTTATTCAGATTTTCATATAGTGAGTCCTGTTGATTTAAATTTCCTTGTCGGCTTTCTTTTTTTCCCCCTCCCTTCATACATATATACATGTACATATTTTCAAAATTTTACAACCAGTAAATCGCTTAATATTTAAAGTGCATAAATTGGTTGAAAGGGTTAGATAATGTTATGATTGAAGTAACAAGAGAGAGAGAGAGAGAGAGAGAGAGAGAGAGAGAGAGAGAGAGAGAGAGAGAGAGAGAAATATATGACTATATATGCTATATGCTTCCCATCCCCCAGGGGTTGAGCACTTTCGATGGGAATTCGCTGACGACCGCCAAATAAAGCGTAAACGCAACGCTCTCCTATAAAAAGAGATGGAGCACTCTATGACGACCTTTACATACATACAATGTTTGTATCAAAACAGTTACAATCCACTTCACATTCTGTGGGTGACAGCGGGGTTTCTATTCCGGCTGCAAGGTAGCTCACAAAATGTCTAGCCACACTG
This sequence comes from Doryteuthis pealeii, assembly GCA_023376005.1. NCBI lineage: Eukaryota > Metazoa > Mollusca > Cephalopoda > Myopsida > Loliginidae > Doryteuthis > Doryteuthis pealeii. The sequence goes on from CM042163.1 coordinate 66,964,598, forward strand.
AAGAGACTTGATATGTCGAAATACGTCTGAGGATGACTATATATATATACACGCACACACGCACACACACATACACACACACACACACACACACACACATATATATATATATACGTACACACACACACCTACCTATATATATAATTATATATATATATATATATATAATATATATATATATATGAGTATAGATAAAAGGATATGAAAACAACACAATATGCTGTTAAAGTGAAAACATTTTATATCATATTCATAGCTAATATTGAACAATATTTCGATTCATAAAAATCATCTTCCGAGCTTGTTTTTTTACTCCGGACTCATCGAGAGAGGAGGCGAAAATAATATGAATTCAAAACGAAAACATTGATATTGCAAAAAAGTTATGCGGTAGTTTCAAATATAAGCACATCCGCCACGCGTTTCTCGGTCAGCGACAGTCATGTATATCTTAGTGTAACAGTTTTTGAAAAAAGAAGACATATTTTAAATTCGACAATAGACAAATTCTCTTTTTCAAACATGATGAGTATTAACCCGTTGACGGTAGGCCTGCAAGATTTATATATATATATATATATATATATATATATATATATATATATATATATATATATATTATAAAAAAGAAGGTCCGCAAAATGTATTTTGTTCTCAGAAAAGTTTTTAAAATTCTTTTTATCTTACATATGCGACACGTGTTTCTGATCTGTTGTCTTCTTCAGGCATTGAATTATTATTATGGCAGAATATGACCGATATTTGATAGATTGTGTGTGCTTCTGCAACTTTTCTATTATAATAGAATATATATATACGTACGCACACACACACACACACACATATATATATAGATAGATAAATATACATTTGTGTGTGTATATATGTATGTGTGTGTATGTGTATGTGCATCTGGGCAGTAATTTTTCATGCAAAGTCCTATTGAACGTGTCGGACAAGGAACCTATTATCATATTTATTTTATTCAACTTTCTTTTTATCTTTATGTGGGAACGTAGGTTGTAGAAGGGATCGGTCGAAATGTTGTGGTTTCAATAGTACTGTATAAATAACGTTTACAATAGCCCAAACCCTTATTTAATTCATAATGACTCTTATAAAATTATAAACCTTAAATAGATTGTTGGCCTGAAGAAGGTTGTAGAATGGATCGGCTGAACTCTTGAAGGAAAAGGAACACAGTATAAAGAACGAGTATGACTTATGAAAATTATGGAATTGATCTTGATCTTACCGATGAGAATTGTTTTATTTATCTTTTTTTTTTTTTGGGGGGGGGGGGGTCAATTTTTTTTATTCACTGACCCAGATTTATTTATTGTAGTAGATTCAAACATCTTTTTTATCTTTTTCCCCCCGAAGAGCTTTCTTTTTGTCAATCGTAAACGATGTTCGCTAATCGAAAAAAAAAAAAAAAAAAAAAAAAAAAAAAAAATAAAAGAGAATACTCGGCGCTAAAACAGCAAACAAACGTCAACAATGGCGCATATATATATATATATATATATATATATATATATATATATATATATATATATATAAGGTGATGATAAAAACAGCCAGATCCCTTTTTCTGTTTTATTAACACCCCCATCTTTCCTTTTTCTTTTTCTTAACTGATTTGATTTGTGTTTCTTTCGCTTCTTCTTCTTCTTCTTCTTCTTCTTCTTCTTCTTCTTCTCTTCTCTCTCTTTTCTCTAACTTTACCGTAAAAGGGACCATCATTTTGACACTTGGCCTACACATGTCTGATTCGCCCATTCCTGGGGAAAGCCGTTTTATGGCCAAAACAAAAGAGGAATTGCCGAAAAAAACAAAATCGGTGTTAGTGGGTTAGAACAACTAACCGTGGAGAAAACAGGGAGAAATTCTTCTGTGACTGATTCATAGAGAAATGCAATGTTCGCACCCTTTTCTTGTATACATGTTGGCTGTTTTATTTACTTGGGGTAGCTCAGTGGGGGGCACAAGGCCGTAAAAATAGAGCATCCAGTGGGAATGAAACTTACGATTCAGCAGAAAAATTGTGAGAGACAAGCTTAATATGAAGAGGTACTCCACATTCCCCAAACCTCCAGGACTGGAACCTAACCAGAGAGAGAGAGAGAGAGAGAGAGAGAGAGAGAGAGAGAGAGAGAGAGAGAGAGAGAGAGAGAGAGAGAGAGAGAGAGTTTGTTTTATAGCATATCAACCTCAGTGGGTTATTTAATGCTGACAAAGTTCATTCTAAATGGATACTCAATATGTTTCACAAACCTCCAGGACTGAAACCTCACCGGAGAGAGAGAGAGAGAGAGAGAGAGAGAGAGAGAGAGAGAGAGAGAGAGAGAGGGTTGTTTTACGGCATATCAACCTTAGTTGGTTATTTAATACGGTCAAAGTTTTGAAATAATTTCATTCTTAATAGATACTCAATTTGTTTCAGAAATCCCCAGTACTGGAGCCTCACCGGATATATATATATATATATATATATATAGAGAGAGAGAGAGAGAGAGAGAGAAGGAGAGCGTATACTTATTACCTATTTACTAAGTTTTGACATAAGGTCATAGATACGGACAGAAAATATATGGTGGTTGGGGTGTCTAAAAATACACACCTGCTAAGTAAAAGTAAAAGTAAAGTCGTCGGGGTGGCCTAAACACGGTATCAGCCAGACAGCGAGGGAGTCTATCCCCTTTTCAGTTGCACTAGACCAAGGAGATTGTTTTTAGCGTCTGAGGTGGAGCGCCACACCTACCATCAGTTTACCGCACAGATCCCTGTGCTACTCATACGCTGAGTTGACGAGGCCCGGTATCGAACCAGGAACCTTGTGATTCCTGGCTGAATGCTATAACGACTGAGCTAAATCGATTACCTATTTAGTAAGTTTGACACAAGGTTACTGATATGGAGCACCCAGTGAGAATTGAGTGACTATTCATTATCATACTTGAAGACTTTTCTTTAGTTTCTTTATTGACTCCGAAGTCAGTATTTTATGACCTGGAATAAAAAGTAAAAAAAAAAAAAAAAAACCCTTCCTAATTCGGAAGGAACTTTAGTTGGAAGCTGTCATTTAAAAGTCAGGGCGGACAGTTTAATATCCTTCACCATATTCAGTCGGTAGTTAAAGAAATAATTGACATATTTAAGAGACGTATAGCAACAGCGAGGGAATACGAGTTGCAGACAGAAAATATATGGTAGGGATGTCTAAAAATACACACCTGCTAAGTAAAAGTAAAGTCGTCCTGGTAGCCTTGTATCAGCCACACAGAGAGAGTCTATCCCCTTTTCACCAGCGATAGACCAAGAAGATTGTTTTGGCGTCTGAGGTGGAGCACCACACCTACCTGTTAAGTTTTTGACCGCCAACCTTGGCCAGTTGAAAAGGACTTAAAGTAAGTAAGTCCTTAGCTATAGAATCCTTTGGTAAGTGAATAAATCCTGAGTTATGTAATCCTACGTAGTGTCAAAGGTCCAGTGATATAATTCCATGTTCCGTCGTCCACGAAGGTTCAAGTAATTATGAGTAGGTATGACCAGAACAGCCGGTATAAATATCAATATCAGCAGCAGAGTACTGCCTGTGATTGACCAAAATATGGTCATATGATTATCGCTGAGTCTATAAATAAGAGTGGGCATCTGGCACACACCTTATATATAAACAATCTCAATCAGTTCCTTACTTACCACACAGTGTAGCTTAATTTTTAGATTCTACCAGAATTTAAGAATGAAAATAAAGTTGTGTGCGGACTGCTAGAGAAAGAGAGGAAAAGGAGGTGGGAACAGGCAAGGGTTGAAGTTTGGAGGAGTGGATACACAATGGGTTGCCGGTAACTTGACCGAGGAATGACACCGGAAGAGGAATGGAAAGCTAAAACCGGAAGTCCCGGGTATTGACCGGAAGCAGAAGTGACGTGATGACGAGGAACGAGAAAGAAGAAAATCATTCTCTTTTGCTTTCGGTCGTAGCAGACTTTAGACGAGGCTGCTGGTCCCTAGTGTTGGGACAGCGATACAGAAGTCGATACCATGTTAGAAGGTAGTGTAATTTAACCGTATCATCTCTCTCTTTCTCCCTGTCTTTCCTTCTCTCCGAAACAGAGCCCACAACAATGATGATAAATACTAGGCCCCTTGGAACTATATAACTTACGTGTCTGTTGTGCCTTCTTTATCTACTAATGACGACTGCTGCTAGGGCTTGAGAGAGAGAGAGAGAGAGAGAGAGAGAGAGAGACAGACAGACAGACAGACAGACAGAGTTTGGTTTGCTTTGTTTTACGGCGTATCAACCTCAGTCGGTCATTTAAAGCCGACAAAGTTGTGAAATAAATTCCTTCTTAATAGATACTCAGTTTTTTTATAAACATTTTTTCTCTATTTAACCCATAGATGGGACCCTAACAGGTACTACCACTCTAGGTAGGAGGGGACCTGGGAGTGATGGTGAAGAAGAGGTACTCCACATTCTCTAGACCTCCAGGATTGGAACTTCACAGAGAGAGAGAGAGAGAGAGAGAGAGAGAGAGAGAGAGAGAGAGAGAGAGAGAGAGAGGATTGGTTTGTTTGTTTTACGGCATATCAAACTCAGTGGGCCATGTAATGCCAAGAATGTTTGGAAATAAGTTCATTCTTAATGGATTTGTGCCTACTAAGAATTTCCCATTTAAAGCGTTTGCATTTGTGTGTAAAAGGGAGATGTATATATATATATATATATATATATATATATATATATATATATATATATATATTTCAATTCAATTAATTGTTAATTGAACAACGAAAGACGGATACTCCATTTTGTCTACTATAACATAATTTATTCTCTAAGCTCCTATTTAAGGAGATAGTTAGTTGGTTGGTTGTTGAAAATTTTACGGCATGTCAATTTGCGTCAGGTTATTTTATGCCGAAGACATTGTTTTATTCATTCTTGTAGAGCAGGAGTCAACAAACTATGGCCCGGGGGGTTGGTTCCGGCCCGCGAATGCATTTTATCAGACCTACCGACATAAAAAACGGTTGTCGTCGAATCTTTACGACTACACTTGTCCCAATGTTTGGCCTCCAAACTCCCCAGATCTTAAACGAATGGATTATCATGCATGGAGCGCTGTTGAGGAAGACACCAATCTCGTGTCTGTACAACAAAAGTCCAGTTAATTGACAGAATTAAGGTAGTTTTTGAGACCCTTCGCAGGGAAACTGTAGCATTAGCTTGGTCCAGGTTCTGGAGCAGGATTGAGGCCATGATCGACGCTAATGGCAGTTATTTTGAGTGTAACTTGTTGACTGTAGTGTCATTTCTTGTTTCTTAAAACGTACGGAACGCGAGACGTTCTGGTACCATTTAAATTTATATATCATGTTAAGCTTACTAAATCCTCATGGACTTGACTACGGAATCAACCCATCGAACGAAATTGACTGATAAACATTTGAAAGCAATTCTCTTGATTGAATGTAGCAATTCTAAACCAAACATTGACGATATCTTGAAATGCAAACTTCAGTTTCACAAATCCCACTAAACCTTTCTGCTAATGTTGCGTTTTTTTTAATAATGTTTTGAAAATAAATATGTTGGTTAAATTTATTTTTGTGCATCGTACGCCACTAATCCATGAATATAATATGAAAAGATACATTTTGTTTTATATATTTTTCACAGTGCTTTCGTTCTGGCTAGTAAGAACTGAACACAATGATAATGTGGCCTGCGCTCATTATTTTTTCAATTATCCGGCCCACCGAGAAAGAAGTTTGGTGATCCCTGTTGAAGAGTATTCAATTTTTTTAAAACTCAGTTTTTTAAAACATATTTTTTGATACTTACGAGTTTTCCAAGTCAACTTTTTACTTTGTTGGTTGGGTAAATTAATTTTACGGCATGTCAACCCTTGTTGGGTTATTTTATGCTGAAGACGTTTTGTTTAATTCATTCTTGATGGGTATTCAATTTTTTTAAAACTCAATTTTTTAAAAACTCAATTGTTTAAACTCATTTTTTCTATTCAACCTATAGATGGGACCTTAACAGGTACTACCACTCCGGGTCAGGGTGGACCTAGACTTAATGACGATGAAGGAGTACTCCACACTAAACAAAGCTCCAACATTGGAACTTTACTATTAGATGTAGTTTAACGTCATACCCAGGACATTAAGACCTTCAACCACCGCCCTCTAGCACATATATGATATAAAGTGCAATAGGACAGGAACCCTCATATAGGTGCTAGGGTTTGGTGAGACCAGTCGATTGATCGGAATGGGCCTGTCCTACCGACCGTGTAGCCTAAGTAAGGGTCAAATTGGGTTGTTGCAAGTCATGAACTGCTCAGCCACCAGGATCCTGTCCTTAAGCATGATGAGTAACCACCCACGGCCAACAGGTATTCCAACTGGGGGTGTGTGTTAAACAGAGGTGCAGTTGACGTGTTCTACAGCCTAGCTGAGAGGACGGGTGTTGTAATTCATTGATTATATATATATATATATATATATATATATATATATAAGGTAAAGGTAAAGTCGTCGAGGCGGCCTAATGTCGTATCAGCCAATCAGCGAGGGAGTCTATCCCCCTTTCACTAGCGCTAGACAAAGGAGATTTTTTTTGCATCTGAGGTGGAGCGCCACACCTACCATCAGCTCCTTACTTTACCGCACAGATCGCTGTGCTACTCATAACGCTGAGTTGGCGAGGACCGGAATCGAACTAGGAACCTTGTGGTTTCTAGCCGAACGCTCTACCGACTGAGCTAACCTGGCCATGGCCAAAATTTAACATGTTTTGACCCCCCCCCCCCACACATGTTTATCCATGTGGGTCACCGTAATTTCCTGGTCAATTCTTTTGTAAACAAAACTCACAATAATTTTTTTAGGGGGTTTTAGTTTTCCTCTGTGTCTGAAACAAAAAATAAAAAAACCCACTATGAGTCTAGATAAAAAAAATCATACATAAAATGAATAGGTAGATATTCTAGCCAAAGCAAGACATTAGGTTTATAAGTTCCCAAAATTACAGCTATCTCTTGACTGCAGGTTCAATCCTGGCCAAGGGCAGCAGTAATATACAATAATAATTAACACAGCTTAACGCCTCTGCCCCAACTATGGTTAGTAGAATGAGAACAGGATATCCCCGTAGATTGAATAAAGGGTTAGGTTCAAAGTTCCGTGATGGCTCCCGATTACAACAAGAAGGTTCCCGAGTCCGGGAAGGTTCTCGAGTCCAACAAGAAATATCTGAAGAAGGCCGGAGGGCACATCGGCCAAAACGTTGTACAGATAACAATGAAGATGAGTATAATAGTCCGAATAACGCAGATAATACTAATCACCAAGCCTCATCTCAAACATTCAGAGAAAAAATATTTCATTTCAATAAAATATCAACAAGTTAGTAATTTTTCTGTACATAGCGTATTTAATGTTTATTATCATTGATTTCTCAGAAACTGTAATAATATTTTTTCTAAAATGTTAATAACATGTTTTGTTAACTAAAACTTTAATAACATGTTTTTGTTAACTTAACTCTTACTTGTTGTAAGAGTTAAGTTAACAAAAACATGTTATTAAAGTTTTATCAACAAGTTAGTAATTTTTCTGTACATAGCGTATTTAATGTTTATTATCATTGATTTCTCAGAAACTGTAATAATATTTTTTCTAAAATGTTAATAACATGTTTTGTTAGCTAAAACTTTAATAACATGTTTTTGTTAACTTAACTCTTACGACATCAATTTTCGTAAAACTTTGGAGCTAATTTTATGTTCAAAATGTATGAAAAATTAATTACATATGTAATATCATTTTGCCTTTTTTTTACTGGTGCTCATTAAGTAGTAAGAACAGAACCAGTACTTAGACTTTTAGACGCTGAAGAGTGTTACTTTTATAGATCTCAGATTTCCAAGGGGAGGTAATTAAGGAGGATTATTAGTGCACATTATATTACTATTTTTTGAATTAAATGAAGATTTGACCTTAGATACTCAATTCAATTAATTTTAATTCGTTTTTAAAGTGAAAATCGGTGCTCATTTTGTTGATGGCTAAATTATAAATTGTAATTACACCTTCACGTGACTGTAAGTTATATTGAAGAGAAAATAAAATTCAAAACTTACCCGAATATTCTGATTAAACTGTTTTCGGTCATCTATAAAAGATAATAACAGTGAGATCAGGCAAAAAAGATTAACTTGTATTGTTTAACTTTTTGAGATAATTTGTGATCATATCAGGGTTTAGAATTAGTTCCCCATCCCTGACACACGAAGAGACATACATACCATACCCTGTCATACCCTTTACTGCACACACAAACACCTGTGCGTGCGCGTTTGTATGTAAGAACAACAACCACAATGTGGAACATGTCAAACACCCTTGACAGTTAAACACTTATTCATGGAATGCAGGTTTCTTGCTCACATCAGAAACCATTATTTCAAAGTAAACAATATAAAAGAACTGTTTGAAAATGTCAACATCGAAGATATTCTTTCTTTTTTGAGAGAAATACAATTATACCATTGATACATACCATGAGATGCATAACTTACTTTTCTTCTTCTCCGTGACCATCTGTGATCGTCCAGTCGCCATGTTGAATTCTGTCTTCTACTTCTTGTTGGCCGATCTTGTTGTTAATTCACTTTCTACCTAAGACATTCATTGACCAACAACACCAAGTTACTTTTTTAAAACTTTTATTCCTAACTTTTCTTTACTATCTAACACAGCGCGCGTGCAGGTGAGCCCAGTTAGGGCAAGAGACGTTTCTCTTCGCCAACATCCTGCCTGGAACTAACTAGGATCTGACTAGCTCTCACGTGACTTCATGTGATTTGCGGGTTTTCCTCTTTCTGGGGTCAAAAGTTCCCAAACGGTCTGTAACTTTCCCTTTGGGTTCTTTGTATTCCCGTTACACAGTGTTGTCAATAATCTATGCTACCATAGATTATGCAACATAAAAAAAGTCGTCGTCGGGGCGGCCGTATGAGCCAGACAGCGAGGGAGTCTATCCCCTTTTCACAAGCGCTAGACCAAGGAGATTGTTTTTTGCGTCTGAGGTGGAGCGCCACACCTACCAGCAGCTCCTTATTTACCGCACAGATCCCTGTCCTACTCATATGCTGAGTTGGCGATGACCGGTATCGAACTATGAACCTTGTGGTTTCTGGCCAAACGATATACAGACTGAGCTAACCGGCCCTTAATGTCAAGAATATGTCAAAAAATTACCAAAAAATTTCGATATTTTTTTTACTCACCTTGTATTCTGATTTTTTAAAACTTTTATTTGGCAAAAACAAAGAACAAGAAAACTGGAGTCGTGAATCCCTGAAATATAATTTTGTTCGGTTGAAATTTAGACATGATGGGAGGGGTAGAAGCAAGTCATGGCCGCAAATATTAATTCCCTAAATTTCATGACTTGGGTCGGTAGATAGTGAAAATGAACTTAAACATGAGTATACAATATATGAAAAAAAAAAAGTATTGAGTATTTTTTGTACTTTTTGACACACCTTGTATTCTGAAATAAATTAACGTTCCATTCATTCTTCATTTCTACAGCTTCATTTCTACAGCAATTTCGATACTTTTTTGACACATCTTGTATAGGGTAATTCACTTCATGCAAATATATAAGTTTACAGATAAAATTGAATGAATGCAATAAAGTTGCACGTATATATATATATATATATATATATATATATATATTGATTATACTCCCACGTGACTGTATGTGCATTCATCTTTAGTATAAATTAATATGGTTGGCAACCTTCTGTCTATTTTAGACGATGGTGTAGTTTTTTTTTACCCTCTCTCTCTCACTTACAGCTACGTGAGTGGCTCAACAGACCGATCCTCGAATGACAGTCTCTGGTGCAGTGGCTGCAAACAAAAGGTGATGCTTTTTGTAGGTGTTGGGGGTGCTGCTGTTTCTCCTTTCTTTTAGCTCTCTTTTCTGTGGCAGCTTTTTTTCTCTCTTTTTCACTTCTTTTTGTTCCTTGTTTGACGAGGAGGCGCTAGGTTGCATGGTCTTCTTTACAAGTTGTATTATTTTTTTAAATAAATAATCGTGAAATACCAAGCAGCAATCCAAGTAGTGTTCCCTTGCCCAGCGTAGATAGGTACTTCAACTAGTTTTTTATGATTTAAATTAGGAGGAGGGGAAGGGGAGCACTTAAATTAGTTTCGATAAATAAAAAGAGAGTCTCTTTGTTTTGAATTCCGAGTTCTTCCTTCTCCTAAACCGGTCTTCATAACAAGGTTAAAGAGCCTAGTCTATCCTACTATTCACCCATAGCTGCGGGGAGACTAATTGGATTCGTACATTTCCCAAGGTTTTGATTCGTTTTTAAATCGAAATTTGGAGCTCTAAGAGAAATGCAAACAGTCGCTTCCAGAATTTGAACTCGTCCCGCCGCATCCATTCTCTACGACGGTAACCATTACACCACGCAGAGTAGTGGAATCGAGATGGTGCTATCTCCTAATTAAATAGCAAGCCTCTGAAATTAGTCGACCAGTTCGAATACCTCGGTAGCAATATTTTATCTACTGAAAGCGATATTAACATGCGCCTAAAGCATGGACTACTACTGACAGGTTATCGACTATATGGAAATCTGATGTTTCTGATAAAATAAAACGGGAATTCTTCCAAGAGGTAGCCGTTTCAGTACTACTGTATAGCTACACCTTTTGGACTCAAAAGAAACGCTTGGAGAAAAAGCGAGATGAGTAAAACACAAGGATCCTGCACGCTGTTTTAAATAAATCCTGGAAGCAGCAACGTAAGAAACTGCAACTGTACAGACACTTACGCCCCATCTTACAAATAATCCAAGTAAGACGAACAAAGCATGCTGGACATCGTTAAAGAAGTAAGGACGAACTCATAAGTGACGTACTTATATGGATTACGTCACATAGACACGCTAGTGTAAGGACGACGAGCCACAAGTACTCTGTGCGCACATTTGGTGCAGTCTAGGGTCTAATGAGAGCGACAGCCGATAGGGACGAATGGAAAACATAGATAGATAGATAGATAGATAGATAGAGAGAGAGAGAGAGAAGAGAGAGAGAGAGAGAGAGAGAGAGAGAGAGAGAGCAATGTGCGGACATTAGATGCTGAGATTAGGCTACCAATAACGATGACCTTTAGAGACACGATGGCGATATATATATATATATATATATATATATATCATTATGTCGTATAATTAGTATGGATATCATGACTATTTTCTTGCCAACCTTCTCTATCATTCATCGTCCCGGGGAGGATCCGTGCAGCATCTAGTATCTTCGCAGAGTTGGTCAATGTAGTCCTTGCTGGGCGGCCCACACTAGCACGTCCATGTGTTGGTTTCCACAGGAGAACGTCGCTTATGAGCTCGTCCTTGTTTCTCCAGCAGTGTCCAGCATGCCTTGTCCGTCTCACTCGGATGTTTTTTGAGATGGGGGGGGGCAGGTGACGATACAGCTGCTTCCTTGTGGGGTCCTGTTTCCACGACTTGTTCAAGACTGCACGCAGCATTCTTGTGCAGCTCCCATCTAGCTTATTCTCAAGGTGTTTCGTTAGGGTCCAAGTGGTGCAGCCATACAGCAGTGCTGATATAACCACAGCCTGTAAGAATTGTTGCTTTCCATATGACTGATAATTTGTTTTTGGCCGACCATGCCTTTCCTATTCGTGTATTAACATCGCTTCTTGTTCTAATGGCTTCAGAGGCTTACCGTTGAGTGTGGAGATGTCTCCTTTCTTTTTAAGCACAGAGAGAGAGAGAGAGAGAGAGAGAGAGAGAGAGAGAGAGAGAAGAGAGAGAGAGAGAGAGTCTAAGAAATCTGTGCAGTCGGTACGCATTGATGGTGATAATTTTTTTCATTTAAATTGAGTTATTTATATAACTCTATGGAAGACATTCTTTGTCACGCACTTGTTAAATTTAACCCAAAATAAAATCTCAAATATCAGAACAGTTTCCGAAATTATTTGGTTGATAGAAAAAAATGCTTCTATAATTTTTAACGAAATCTGCTATTCATATAAATTCCTGGCAGTATTACTCTCTATCTCTCATTATATATATATAATATATAATATATATATAATATATATATATATATATATCCCCCTCTCTCTCTCTCTCTCTCTCTCTCTCTTCTCTCTCTCTATATATATATATATATATAATATATATATATATATATATATATATATACAAGGTGTGCCATAAAAGTATCGAGTTTGAAGCTGTATTTACCAAGATAGAAATGAACAATAAATGGAAAGTTCATTTTTTTTCTTCTGAATACAAGATGTGTCATAAAAGTGTCTAGTTTGAAGCTGTATTTACCCAGATAGAAATGAACAATGACTGGAACGTTATTGTTTTCACAATACAAGGTGTGTCAAAAGTACAAGTATTGAACAGGCCCATCGCTGCTTAAAATCGTGGATAAGACTACTTGCATTTCAATTTCGCACTCATATCATTAGTGGATATACATAGTATTAACTATATATATATATATATATATATATATATATATATAGTGTAGGATTGGCACTGTTTCAGCTTTTACTGGAACGGTGTGCCAAAGTGCAGTAGTATTGGTGGAGTGCTCTATATAAAATAGAGCTATTATATAATATAATAAAAATAAATATATAAAGGTTTTATATATTTAATGACATAGGAACAGTCATGACCATTTGGATTCATGCATGCGTAACCGCAAACATTCGTCAGGTGACGTTGGGGTTATACGTTAAATGCAAGGAAAATCGAAAATTTCAGACATAAGATTAACATATTTAATATGGATTTTATAATAATTTTAATAAGGATTTATACTTTTCGCAAGTATAGTAATCCGAAAGTGAACCTAATAGGGGTTCGAATTTGCTTTCTACGATGTCGTAGCCCACTACTTTAGCCACTACACCGCGGTGTATCTCCGATACAATATTTATCATGATTTATCTTAACCTTTTTAGATGAGACTTGATTATTTGAATTATTTAGATTCTTCCGTTTCCTCGTCTTTACCGTTATATACACAACGTTTCGGCCGATATGCCCTCCGGCCTCTTCAGGTGTTTCTTGTCAAACTCAGAAACCTTCCTGTCGAACTCGGGAGCCTTCATGTCGTAATCGGGAGCCCTCCTGGAATTTTAAACTTAACCTTTTATTTAATCTAAAAGTAGATTGTTCTCATTCTGTTAATCATAATCGGGTGCAAGATGTGTTTGATTAGATAAAAGGTTATGCGTATGTATATGGTTGTTGTTATGAATGTGTATGTGTGTTTATGAACAGTGCAAAACGTTATGTATACAAGTCAGCGGATCTCGCACACATTCCAAGTGGGCTCAGTAACCTTGGTAAGGCAACCAGTCTAGGAGAAGGAAAAAAAATCTGAAATATTGAACTGGCTAATCGCAGTCTAACTTCGGTCATCTAGTGGGAACCGGTGCTTCCAGCCTGACTTGACCGTAATTTATTTATATGTATTAACAATTAGCCTTGGTTGATATAATTTTAAAAACTGGTTTTAAAATAATCGTCTCGCCTTTGCTATAAAATAATAATAAACAGCATTACGATGGGAATTAGAGCTCAAATTAAAATCTATTTTAAAATCTAAAGCTCAATGTGAATTTAAAACCGGTATTATGATATTTTCAAAGATAATTCTTCCAAAAATAAATAATAGCTTAACAGATTGGTTTAGTTATAAAAACCTGCCGTGGGGATTGTCGTTAAAACGAACATATTTCTAACCAATTAAACAATTCACAAGACGAAGGAGAATTTAAAAGCCTTATCTACGTCATGAATTGCAATTTCTGTCTGTTTGTGAATAACCAGTTGGTGTATCTACTAGGGATCCAATCAGGACGAAACTTTACAGACAAGTTAAGCTAATATTCAGGGAAAGGACCAGCTAATTTGATATGAATAAAAATCAATAGTGGAATACTTGGGGATATCCTTATCAAGAAGGAGAAAAGAAAAGTTTCAATGGGAGTGGCTGTTGAGGAGTAGTAGTAACTAGTATATATATATATATATATATATATATATATATATATATATATATATATATATATATATATATATATGAAATAAAATGGGACTTAATCCGACAGTGTGAATTTGATATATTGAAAAAACAAAAGATGTTTACAAATGCATGGGATCATCAGGGGAAACGGTTGCACATTCTCTCCTGATGATCCCATGCATTTGTAAACATCTTTTGTGTTTTCATATATATATATATATATATATATATATATATATATATATATATATATATTATAATGTGTGTGTGTGTGTGTGTGTGTGTGTGTGTGTGTGTAAAAAGAAACTGGAAATGAATCCGACGGTATGTTGAAAAAATGAATAAAGGAAAGAAAGTATAGAATAGATAAAATAGGATATCTTAATCAATTTTACTTACACGTGTTTCAGTCAGGAGTTTATCCATATGTACATTATTCAAACTATTATTATTTTTATATAACAAAATGAAATGAAATAATAATAATAGAAAAAATGTAGAAATGTTCCACACAAAGAAAATTTGACCTTCATCAGAGTAAATCATTATTTGAAATGAAATTCGTTGGAAAAAAGCGGAGAATTTTTGAAATGTTCGAAAAAAAGAACTTTTTAAAAAAAATCATGTTTAGACGCGATCGAGAAAGACGGTTAATGACGTCATATCGCATGCGAACAGACTTTGACGCGGAGAGTTTTGTGGAATTTTAAATTTTCTAAGCATGAAGGATTTTATTTATTTATTTATTATTTATTTTTTAAAATAGAAATTATACGTATGTGTGATTTGTTGGTGGTTAACTTATTTTACATACTGTCCAAGGAAAAGAAACTTATAACATCAACACCACCGAAATGGATAACCGAAATAAAATACGGAAATATAGAAAATTAATAATTGCCGCACATTCTGCCAAAAATAAAAAGGATTTCTTAATAAATTGCTTCCACGAGAAAGTAATCCCAAGGAGTACCCCAAATTTCAATGGATCTTATCACCATATTTTCCCGGATTTCATCAAATCTTATATTCAATCTTCTATCGAAAATCGAAAATTCACCAAAATATCAACCTTTGAAAACGCAAAAAATCTAGGACAAGAATTACGTTTGAGCAAACTCTTGTCTCACAGAACAGCCGACAAACTAAGAAATGACATCTCTAAAATAAACAAAAACCATATATATATTATCGTTGTTACTATATCTTCATATTATTAGAGTATATATGTATATACATAGTAGTAATTATATATTAATGATTTGAAGGCAATTACAATGCATATAAAAAATAAAAACAAAAAGATGTTATTTTTGTCTTATCGATTTCAAAGTAAACTTTATCACCAGAGACGGTTTTCAGAAATGGACGTGTTTCTTTTTTTTTGTGTGATGTTTATTTTTTTTCTTTCTTTTTTTCTCCTCTTCTCTTTTTTCTTTCTTTTCTTTTCTTTTTTCTTTATGTTATGAATGAAATGGGCAGATAACTGTAGTTTCCTACCTTTGAAATATCTCTTGAGAATGGGTTTGAATCTTGTATCCAACATTGTCTGCTTAATTTCCGGTGAAAATTGCTACATTGTAGCTATTTTGAATTCAAAATAAAAACGGTCACATTTTCAGTTGTAAAATAAAGTAAAATGTATTAATTTAATTAGATAGATCAGTAAATAAATAAATAAAAAGATTATCTTTAATTATATAATAGAAGGATTGATGATAAATTTACGAAAACTATGTTTTATGAGTATTTAAAAAAATTTCAAATAGATTAAATATTATATATTAATTATATATTAAAATATTATATAATAATTATATATTAGAAGGATTGGTGAAAAATTTAAGTAAACTTAAATAAATAGTAGTAAATATATATATATATATATATATATATATATATATATATATATATATATATATATATATATATATATCTGTAGTTGTAACTCCCCTTCTCCCTCACTGTTCATCGTAATACTTGAATGTTCATTTACTACTACTACTACTACTGCTGCTGCTGCTGCTACTACTACGTAATCTATTTTTTAAAAACTTTTACTATATAAAATAAACTTATCAAACAGTTTATTGTAAAAGAATTAGATAATTTGGCATTAACTTTAGTATTGATGAAATATTTATATTTTGCTGGACACTATATAACTATGATAAGGCCGCTAGTAATATATATATATATATATATATATATATATATATATATATATATATATATATATGTATTTGGAGAATATGTGTTTAATTGAAGTCATACCTAATTTTAAAAATTAATTAGTTAATAATTAATGAATTTAGGCGGGCATATATGTTCAAATGTAAGGCTAAACAAATCGAGAAAATGTCAATCCCTAATGTAATTTCGACCTATTAGGTCTCATCAGCAAGGTTATACACATAGAGCAGTCTCCCATGTCTATAATCTTGCTGATGAGACCTAATAGGTCGAAATTTACATTCAGGGATTGACATTTTCTCGATTTGTTTAGCCTTACAATATGAACATATATGCCCGCTAAATTCATTAATTATTAACTAATTAATTTTCAAAATTAGGTATGACTTCAATTAAGCACATATCCTCCAAATATATATATAACAGGATATTTAGATTCGCATCTGATGATTGGGAACACTAGACATTTGGTCTATGCTTCCTGAAATAGGCTATAAAGCTAAAAATCTAAATCTTCTGTTATATTTTTTACTTATATAATTTTGTTCTGTGACTCTGACAATAGGAGCACACATTGAGCTCTGCAAACTACGACACTTTTAAAAAAATACTTCTATGTTGTAAGGAAGGTTTCTTCTCCTTTTTTTTGGATTATATATATATATATATATGTTTTGTTAAACTCTACTGACAATTCTTGTCGGACAAGTTTTTGTTCGATCCTTTCTAACTGTATGGCCGTCTGTTTAATATCCGGGTGGAATTGGCGGAATTAAACAAAAGGCTGGTCTCCTGTTTAACGATTGTATTGGTGATCTTTTCAAGCTTTCTGGCCAACTTTTTTATATTTATACATCAAACAATACAAACCATCCTTAAATAAAATTAATTTTCAATGCAGTACTCAGATTTTAATTTTGTCTATAACACTTTTCCTATCAATTCTCCTCCTTCCATCCTCCACATCCATTAATATACTTTGAAGAAAAAAAAACTGGAACACATCACCTCTGATGATGGCACTTCGAAGTGCCAAAAGTACCCAGGATATGAACTTCGGTGGACTAATCCACGAATTTCACCCAAATATAAAATCGTTAAAAAGGAGACTTGCCTTTTGTTTAATTTCACACACACACACACACACACATATATATATATATTATATATATATATATATATATATACATATATATAATACAAAACTTTGTGTACAAACATTGCTATAACGTCATCACAGCGGTCAGCGCCGTCTCCGATATCAAAGTTCTCAACTCCGCCCCCGTCACTGGCAATAACGCAGGTGAGACATGCAAACCGACAATAATAACTGGGTAGAATTTGTTTGTCTGTTCTCTTGTGACAGCCAAAATGTTTGATGGAGAACTATCAAATTTAGCATTCCTACGTATTCGACTCAAAGGGATTTTAAATGTACAAGTTTTTAAAAAACTTTTCATATGTTAAAAAAAATTTACCGAATTATTTTAAATTAATAAACGTTACTATTTCTCTGAATGTTTGAGGTGAGGCTTGATGATTAGTTTTATCTGCGTTTTTCGGACTATTGTCCTCATCTTCATTGTCATCTGTACAACGTTTCGGCCGATGTACCCTCCGACCTTCTTCGGGTATTTCTTTTCGGACAATAGTCCGAATAACGCAGATAATATTAATAAACGTTGTTAAATAGGTATTTACCGAGTAACTCACGTGTGTGGGTCAGGCACAAGGCCTTATTAATGTGGGATCACCCACAAGCCGTTTCTCATGGGTGGCGGGTGCAAAAATACGTTGATCCCATCAGCATTTCCCCTCAAGGGGGCCGTTTCAGGCACTGGGCAATAAACCCAGCCCTGCCCCTTTAAATCAAAGGGGACAGGTGTTGCCTAGGGGTATGGCCCCTTGGATCAAGATTGTTAAACTTTACGGTACAAGGTCGAAAACACTGGTCACACGGCCCCGAAGAGCTACTGCGCAAAAAATAAACGTCGTTAGATAGGTGTGTTGGTAGTCGTTCAAGTTTATATATATATATATATATATATATATATATATATATATATAAATATATATATATATATGCAGAATTTCTCCTCAAAGATAAGCATTTAGTGGTAGTACCTGTTAGGGTCCCATCTATGGGTTAAATAAAAAAAGGTGTTCATAAAAAAAGGCATATTTTACTGAACAACGCTGCCATTTTTGTCTAAAAATTTTGTTCTGTGTCCTTTCAAGTTGCCGGATTGATCTAATTATATCTGGCGAAAATTGGCTGATATATTTGCCATAGTTTATTTCCCGAGTACTTTCGGCCCTATTGTGGGCCATCTCTGGGATTGTTCATAAACCATACAACAATGGGTTGTTCCATTCCCTTATATAAATAGAATAGCGGAATGGAACAACCCATTGCCAATTTTCGCCAGATATAATTAGGTCAATCCGGCAAATTGAAAGGACACAGAACAAGATTTTCAGACAAAAAAGGCTGCATTGTTCAACGAAATATGCCTTTGAGAAGAAATAATGCATATATATATATATATATATATATATATATATATATATATATATAACTTGAACGACTATGACATGCAACTCTTCACTTATACCCTTACTTAGTCTAGACGAGTGGTTAGAGTGCCTCCCTCAGATCAACCGGTTGGTCATGTCAAACCCTAGCACCTATATGATTGTCCAGGCCCTATTTCCCTTAGGGCAACCCCCAACCCTTTTATCATATATGTGCTAAAAGGCGATGGCTGATGGTCTTCATGTCCTGGGAATGACGTTAAACTCAATCTGATGGTGAGGTTCCAGTTCTGGGGTTTGGGGGAATGTGGAACACCCATTTATCACCATTACTCCCTGGACCACTCTGACCCGGAGTGGTAGCACCTGTTAGGGTCCCATCTATGGGTTGAATAGAAAAAGGTGTTCATAAAAAATGGAGTATCCATTAAGAATGTATTTCAAAACTCTTTCGGTATTAAATGACCCACCGAGGTTGATATGCCGTAAAACAAAACAAACCAAACCAAACCAAACCAAACAACCTATCTCACGGGTGGCACAATTATTTCCGAATTGCAATGTAATTGAATGGCATGTTTGCAGAAGCCGTAGGTAAGTATATATATATATATATATATATATATATATATATATATATATATATATATATATATATATATATATATAAATGAGATGTTTTGCAGGGCAAGGCGTTGGGTGTGCGGATCCGTGCATGTGATAGTAATAAATTTTGGGAACTCTGCCCGATTTGCGATGACTGTCGTATTGAAAAAAATAAGTAAATACATTATCCCCTTTCTTGGGGCGGATATAAAATTGTTTTGGTTCCTGTAGCACGCAGAATATGTAAAATAAGTCACCACCTACGTATCAAATTATCTACACTACGCCCTTTATCAACACAGGGGCGCATTTCTAAGCACTATGCCAGACTTTAAAGACGGCAGCAAAACAAAGATAACAGCAATAATAACTGTAGCAGTGAAAAGAAAAGCTGCCATGTTGTAACCGTGTCTAATGACAAAGGACCGTAAGGTGAAGACGACAAAGAACAAAAAAGAAAAAAAAGAAAAAGAAAAAAAACATAATTAGAACGAAGAATACCAAGATCTTGCCCGAGAGCTAAATAAATAAATCATAGATCTTAAGATTTAACATGGTTGGTGTCCCTTTTTTTTTTTTTAACCCTGTGTCCAGTGGCATCGACCATTGAACTGCTCAAAGATGATACCAGCGTGATCCCAAGGGACGATCTCCAGGCAAAAGAAAAGTTGCCACGTTGTAACCGTGTCTAATGACAACGAACCGTAAAGTGAAGATGACAAAGAAAAAAAAAAAAGAAGAAAAAAAGAAAAGAAAGAAAAAGAAATGAAAAAAACAAAACAAAAAAAAAACATAAGTACAACGAAAAATACCAGGATCTTGCCTGAGAGCAAATTTAATCATAGTTCTTAAGATTTAACATCTATTGGTCTGGTTTCCGAGTTTTGAACACTGTGTCCAGTGGCTTCGGTTTTGCTAATTCATGGGACTCTCTAGTATTGGCAGATCAACCAGTCTAGAAAGAAACTTTGATTTAAAATGATCTGTAACAGATTTAGCAGGCCAACAGTTGATAACAACTGCTCAAGCAAAAGAATTGAATCTCTTCACAAGGTGGTGGGCTTAGCGTAAGGTCCATTGTCGTAAGAAATGGAATCGGCGGCCAAAGTTTAAAGGGGCAGGGCTGGGTTATTCTCCGGTGCATGAGGCTTCCCAAAAGAGGAATGCCGCAGGGATCCACGCAATTCTCTCAGTGGCCACGATTCGTTGCCCATGTTAATGGTCCTTCCGTCCAACTTGTATGGTGTGTTGCCAGTTAATAACTATCTACTAGGGTGAGTCAAAAATTTTGCAATACTGTGAGATACCTAGCGTGCCTGATATTCTCCAAGTACTACCAGTCGATTCAAATAAAATTTTGATTTTTCGAGCTGTTGTCCTCATCTTTATTGTGGTATGTAACTTTCCGACTGCTTTATCTTCCGGTCTTCCTCGAGTGTTCCCTGTACATCTGAGCAGTGCAATGATCAAACCCGGGAAATCATTTTTTATTGTTTGACTGTTGACCAAACAAATTGGCAGAGGACTTTTGAAGATCTAATTCAAATAATGACATCATTGTTCTTACACGCCTATAAATTCGATATGCGTCACGATCATTAAAAAAAATGTTTATTGGCGTTTCCTGCAGAACTCAATTTCTTTTAGTGACCGTGAAGCTTCTCTTGGCGCATCTCGGAATGATAGGCGTACATCAGTAATGACGTCGTCATTATTTGAATGCATTCTTCAAAAGTTCTTCGACGCCTTGTTTGATCAATCAGTTAAACTATTCAAAATGATTTACAGGTTATGTGTTTGCTCGAATAGACAGGGAACACTCGAGAAAGACCGGAAAATCCAGCAACCGAAAAGTTATGTTTTCACATTAAAAGATAAAGATGAGGACAACAGTCCGAAAGATCAAAATTAGGTAATTTTCACCTTTAGTTGTCAAAATTACTAGCAAATAAGGCAATTAGAGTAACCTCCCTTGACTTTCACTTTGAAACAAGCCGGTAGCTATTTTGAAAGTCTGCGTGCGAAATAAACAAATCTTAGAAACTTTTTCGAAAACAATACAACTTCATGCTTTAACACAAAAATATCATAAAATGTGTTCTTAACAACAATTAAGTTTATTTAAGATATTTTTATGCTAGGAATTTAGCCAACTGACTCTTACTTTGAAACAAGACGGTAACCATTTTGAAAGTGTCCGTGCGAAATACAGAAATCTTAGAAACTTTCAAAACAATACAACTGCATGCTTTAACACAAAATATCATAAAATGTGTTCTTAATGACAATTAAGTTCAGATAATGCGCACGCACAATTTTATGCTAGGAGTTTTGACAACTAAAGGTGAAAATTACCTAAAATTATACACATCAAGCCTCATCTAAAAAAAGAGATACAAACAATGTCTGTTTTACGTGGGTTGTTTTTAATGGGGCATCTAGCTATGTCAAACAGTCTATACATTAATACTCTTGTTCCAAAATCTTCCATCCGTTATCATCCTGCAACACCCTCTGGTTAAAAATGAGATCGTCTAAATCGTCCAAGATGCGATGCAAAAATGTAAATCCAGATTATCTGGTGTCATGGGCAGTAATATAGTTTCGGTTACATACGGATAAACACACAATCTCATTATAATAAAATTAAATCTATTAATGGAGATTGGCTTCCGGTTTTTGTCTGTAACAAAAATTACGTCACTGCTTACGTCACATTACCCAAAATCGTCATAACATAGAATAAATACACTCAAAATTTGAACATGCAACATTAGACAGTCCTCAATTGTTTTTTAAAACAAGTTTTAATAAATACATGACTGGTATTATATATCTATATATAGTTTGTTTTATTTTAATACATATTTAAAGTTTACATTTCAAATTGTTTTATTTTTTAATCCTTTAATGAATTTGATGATTTTACTTACTTAGGGTACAAACTCGCTGACATTGAATTTTTTATTCCCACCCCTCAGGCAATATGTTTAAAAATTTATTTTTACATCGCCCGGAGGGTGTTTTTATTTTGTACTAGTATGAATAATTGATATCATATTACAGTGATTATAGACAAATAAAAAGTGTAATAAAACTGCAATGGAACATTGAAAAGGCAGTTATGATTACTATTAAAGATCTATATAAGAATCAAATCTCGGCATTAAATAACCTATAAAGAGTTTATATGCCGTTAAACAAATATGTAAAGCTAAACCAAACCTTATCATCAGTTGCTGTTTGTTTTACTGTTTATCTGGTGTCTTGAGCAGTAATATAGTTTCGGTTACAGACAGATAAACACACAATCTCCATTATAATAAGATTAAATTTACATAAAAACAAAACTATCAGTCGATTAGGGCTCGAGTCTCCATCAAGTCTACATCATTATTGATATTAGAAAGAATTTCCCAAAATGAGACGAGTATTTGTCTGAGCCGTCAACACCCACATTTATCTCAAGATAAATTTTAATTCGATCGCAATCAAAATATCTTAAATAGAATCATATTTTTAAATAAATAAATTCCTCACGATTTGGTTTGTTTCTTTGGCGATATTAGATAAAACAGGTGAAAACACGTTTTTCAACTTTTCCATGTGTTACATAATTTCTGTGGTGGGGTGGGTAATTGATGGACTCTGTAGCGAGAATTCTAAGGGGCCACTGTTTTTCAGATCAGGGAATAGAAAACTAACAGGACGGTTATAGCCACCTGACCCCCAGAGGCGGGAATCTCTCATGTCACGTGATTTAGTTAGCTTAGATTTTAGTTTAAACCTAAGATGTGAAGCAGAGTAGACATGCTCTGCTGAGGTTGAATCTCCTCGCGCGGAAGACCATGGGCAGAAATAAATCTTGATCAAGAAAATAAAAGTCTTGTGGTTTAATTAATTGCATGACTAAAAACTAGCCCTTAAAAAGAAGCCCTTAGAAGAGACTAGACGACAACATGACGGCCAAAGGAAGAAGAAACATGGCGACTAGACGTAGCAAGAAGAAATGAAGAACAAGTAAGTCACAACTCTGTATCTCTCTCTCTCTCTCTCTCTCTCTCTCTCTCTCTATATATATATATATATATATATATATATATATATATATATATATATATATCACCGAGTCTTCTCTCTCGACGTTGGGGTATATGACGTTATATAACACATGAATTGATATCCTTCTGAATAAACCAATGCTCTAAAACTATTGCCGTAAATTTATACAGTACACAAGATCAAAGTAACCATCAAATATATATATATATATATATATATATATATATATATATATATATATATAAAGTAAGTCGTCGGGGTGCCCTGAAGTCGGTATCAGGCAAACAGCGAGGAAGTCTATACCCTTTTCACTTGCGTTAGACCAAGGGGGTTGTTTTGGCGTCTGAGACGGAGTGCCGCACCTACCATTACCTTCTCACTTTACCGCACAGATTCCTGTGCTACTCATACGCCGAGTTGGCGAAGCCCCGTATCGAACTAGAAACCTTGGGTTTCCTAGTCGGATGCTCTACCGACTGAACTCTTATACGTAACAATATTTTTGAACTTTTTCTACTTTGCATGGATTATTTTAATAATAATAAAAATTATTGTGTACAGTGCTCAGGTGCATCACAACTCATCACATTCTCATGTCTTGTACATAGAATAATGTATTAGTGTCAGGAACATGAATAGCATACAGTAATAATATACATGCATGTGTACATGTGCGTGCACATGTGTGTGAAGGTGGGTATCAGGTATAGTGTTGATGAACTACAGGAAGCATGGAGGCTTTGAAAGATGCAGTGTTTCGGCAGCCCACAACGGACGCAGGCAGCTTATTCCATGCCTCGGCAATTCTGAGCGTGAAAAACGTTTCCGAAAGTCATGTGAGCTATGCTGTTTTCTGACTTTGTAGGCATGCCCACGTGTGTTAGAAGCATGGAGATCAAAAAAGGTGCTCAAAGTTTCTGTTGTTAAGATGGTTAATGACCTACCTGACAACACATTAAAAATATTTATTTTAAAATATTTTAACATTTGACGGACTTTCTATTTTTATTTTTCATTTGTAACAATTTTTCAGTTTTTTTTTCCCAAAACCGACAATTTCTAGAATTGATGTTTCGTTATCAACTATTTGAATGGAAACGCTAACATCGCGTGACGTTTTTCTTGCATTTCGAGTGCCGAGTTGAGCCTTTTAATATCTAACTATACATATATAAAGGGCAGTTGTGTGTATATGCATGTCCGGAGGAAACTTCGAAAACAAAACAATTAACGACAAAGTAAATATATTTTTACACATTAAATATCATCAGGGCTTGGTTTTTGGGCAAAAATGATAGAGATTTAATTTATATTCATGAAGATAATTAAAAATAAAATTTAAATGATATCAGCATGTTTTTTTTCCATTTAATATTTTAGATAGTAGACATTAAGATTTCTTTTCAGAGTTGCTGGATCAATGCAAGGTCTATTTTTTTACATAGGGATTTAAATGGGGCATCCCACGATTTCGTAATAATGGATCTGTGGGACTAACTTAAAAAAATCATCTTCTACCCAGGCGATGCCGGGTAGCCGCTGCTAGTTGTAAACTAAGGTTCACAAGCGTTTTCTTGTTTTCCACAAATTTCTTTTCGCATGATTCATAATTATTAACCAAGTTGAACCTCGTTGTTTGTTTGATTAAAACTGAAACGTGTTCAGTACCTCTTCATTGTCATTACTCCAAGGTCCACTCTGACCCGGAGTGGCAATATCTGTTAGGATTCCACCTAAGAGTTGAATAAATAAAAGAAATCAGTTCAAAAAGTGTGTTTAAAAATGACTTCAAAATTTGAATAGCCAACAAAAACTTTCAGAAATCTAAATCATGAACAGAGAAGATGACGTAAGAATTCGGCTTTTACCTACAAGACAAGATGACGCACTTCACTTGTGAAATCACCTCTATAAACTATATATTCATAAAGTTATACGCCATAAACTCCAACGTCATAAACACATACGTCATAAACAAATACGTCATAACCCGATAATTAATCTGATTCATTATAACTGCAATAATGATGCCATTATTTAAAGCTGCTCATTAACGATTCCTTGACTTAAATGGGTTACCGACCAAGGCTAAGGAGCCCCTTTTTAACCCATTTGAGGATTTGAGTGAAAAGTAAGTAAAGTCCGACACAAAATCTCCGTTGCCTAGCGACTTTACCCAATCCCAAGGAAAGGACAGGGGGAGTAAACCCCAAAAGCAAATCAAGAGCCGGAGTCCCTAAGTTGGTGTGATGCTGAAATCCAGTGCTATTATTATCCCCATATATATATATATATATATATATATATATATATATGTGTGTGTGTGTGTGTGTGTGTGTGTGTGTGTGTGTGTGAGGTGTCCAAAACTTGGTAGCAAGGGATGATTCTATATGTGATTTCTAAGATACACTGTATTATTATTATATGATCCAGTATGTATAAATACAGTGAATATTAAATCACTACAGAGAGCTCAATGTATAATAATCTTTTTTAGATTATATACAGAGCAATATTTATCTTGAAAGATACACACACACACACACACACACACACACACATATATATATATATATATATATATATATATAAAAGTTCTTTGAAAATGACAGAAATTGTGTAAAGGGTCAAATGTGTGCGTTTTTTTTTTTTAGCTGTATTCTCGTGTTTGCGTGTTTACGTGATGCGGAATGTTTTTTGCTTCTACGTGTGCGTATTTTTGTTTGTGCGTATGTGTATGATGTCATGCGCGTGTGCATGGAAATGCGTGAAGGCTGTGACGATATGATTGTGTCCACGCGCGTGTGTGGCGTATTTTGTTTGTGCGTATGTATGTGATGTCGTGCGTGTGCGCGTGGGAATGTATGAAGGCTGTGATGATATAATTGTCTCCACGCGCGTGTGTGCGTATAAATATGCGTATTTGGTGTTTGGTATTCTTGGTTACGTATATTATGTGCAATTAATATAATGTATTTTTTAAATTTTTTAAATTATGCTGTTAATAATAATGAACATGTTATTTATTGCGTTGGTGGTGCAATGTGGACGTTACATTTGTATGATATTATTGTACAATGTATATAGGTAGAGGGAAAGATACTTACAGTTTGGCGGATCTGTTGTAGTGTTTACAAATTATATTACTATTTTATATGTATATATATATATATATGTATATATATATATATATACTATATATATATATATATATATATATATATATATAATTGGGTAGAAGAGGTGTGTGTGGGTTATGTATATGGATCGAAGTGTGATAGCAGGTGTTTATTTTCATGTCGGCATTTTGATAGGATTTCCTATTTTTTGTTTAGTAGGGTCTGTTGTGATGGATGAGTAATAATATAAAGTTTAATAATATAAAGCTTAACTATCAACGCTCTATCACAGATATTGAGCACTCTTCTAATAACACTGTACGTTGGATTACTATTACTTTTTCTAGTATACTAGTGCCAACCATACACATTAATATATATATATATATATATATATATATATATATATATATATATATAATATATATATATATATATATAGTATTCAATTGCCACTTTAACTTTTTCGTCGCAGTAGCATAAGTAAATAATCCAAAAGTGCTCAATATATTAAAAATACGGAGCAGTAATAATACTAATAATAGTATTATTAGAGGAAAAATTAAAATTCCAGCTATCATTTATCATTAAAATTAAATTGATAACAATACAGAAATGAGAATTAAGGAATAAATACACGTGTGGAACAATGCATTGTTTTTTCTCAATTTTCGCGTGCAGGCCACACGCAAATATTGAGAGAAAAATAACGTAGCGTTCAACCGTTATTATCTGATAAATATCTTCAATTTAACTAAGGAATTATATAGTTCAGTGAGTGCACGAACTAAGGAATTACATAGACTTAGTTAACGAAGGGTAGGGTCCTGAGGAAATCATTTCAGTTTGATTGAAACCATGATAGACCGTTTATTTTTCGTCTAATAATAATATTAGTAGTATTATATATATATATATATATATATATATATATATTAATATATATATATATATATTAATATATATATATATATACAGGAGAGTTTTATAATTTGCTTGAAGCATTGTTTATATATTGGTTTGGAGGTTGATTTTGAAGGCTATCACAATGCAGGTGTAAAGAAAAACTAATAAGGTAACAATGGTGTTGTTTGTTAACCTGTAATTTATTCTTGATACAGTGAGATAAAATCTCTTTTTCAGAAGAACACTGGAACTGAAGTCGTTTTTGTCTTGTTATGGCATTTCATTTAACTAGAAATGACATAACAAGACAAGAACGACATCAGTTCCAGTGTTCTTCTGAAAAAGAGATTTTATCTCAAAATATCAAGAATAAATTACAGGTTAACAAACAACACCATTGTTGCCTTATTATTTTTTTCTTTACACCTGCATTGTGATAGCCTTCAAAATCAACCTCCAAACCATATATATATATATATATATATATATATATATATATATATATATATTTACCAAACCCTCCGCACGAGAAGGATTTGACACAAGGTCAATTTCTTAAGCGGAGTTCAACAGGTTTGAATTCAGAGTTTTCCTTCTCCTAGACTGGTTGCCTAACCAAGGTTAAAGAGCCCAGTCCACCATACTATTTTCCCATAGCTGGAGGGAGAATACTTGGATTCATACCTTTCCCAAGGGTATTAGCGCTATGTGGGATGTAAATAGCCTCGTCCATTTCCTACAACTTTAACCATTACACCATGTACCTCCAATTACTGCTATCTATTGCTATAGGTAAATAGCAGGGCAGACTGGGGTTCTTTTATCTTGGTAATGCAACCGGTCGGGGAGAAGGAAAACTATGAATGCAAACCTGTTAAATTCCGCTAAAAATTGACCTTGTGCCGTATCCTGCTTGTATGGAGAGGTTGGTTGGTGCATATACCAGACTGCTGTTTTATAAGAAATCTAATCGAGATACGTATTACTTATATTCTCATATGCTTATTCTCTCTCTGTCTCTCTGTCTCTTTCTCTCTCTCTCTCTCTCTCTCTCTCTCTCTCTCTCTCTATACTTATTCTCTCTCATACTTAATCTGTCTCTTTTTCTCTCTCTTACTTATTCTTTCTCTAATACTCTCTCCTCTCTCTCTCTGTCTTATTCTTTATCTTATACTCTCTCTCTCTCTCTCTCTCTCCTCTGTCATTCTTTCTCACATACTATCTCCCTCTCTCTCTTATTGTTTTTTTCATACTCTCTATCTTACTTATTCCTTCTCTCATATTATCCCTCTCTTACTTATTTCTCTCTCTCTCTCTCTCTCTCTCTCTCTCTCTCTCTCTCCCTCTCTTATACTTATTCTCTCTCATACTTGATATGTCTCTTTTTCTCTCTCTTTCTTTCACTCTCTCTCTCTTACTTATTGTTTCTTTCATACTTTTTCTTACTTATTCCTTCTCTTATATTCTCTCTCTCTCTTTCTTATTCTTTCTCTCATACTCTGTCTCTCTCTCTCTCTTATTCTTTCTCTCACACTCTATCTCTCTCTTATTTAATCTTTCTCTCACACACTCTCCCTCTCTTACATATTCTCCCTCTCTCTTTCTCTCTCTCCCCCTCTCTCTCCCCCTCTCTCTCTTTCCCCCTTATCCGCAGATGGAAATAATAAAATATCTTTGTGTATATTTTCTTACAATCATTTGATTTGACTGATATTATTGTTGTACAAGGGAATCCAACATCTTTGCTGTTGTTATTTATTAATGTCACATAAACTATCAAGTTATCATACATTGCTCTACAGGGTGTTGTTAAAAGAATGTCATCGTTATTTTTGTCACATTTCATTGCATAACAACAACCGTCCTCATGTTGCAAATACGATGCAATAAACGATTATGAAGTTGGGATGGGCAGTTCTTCAATATTTGAAATATCCAACATATACACGGTGTGTTATAAAAGTATCGAGATTGAAGCTGTATTTACCAGGATAGAAATGAACAATGAATGGAACGTTACTTTTTTTTCAGAATACAAGGTGTGTCATTAAAGTATCGAGTTTGAAGCTGTGTTTACCAAGATAGAAATGAACAAATAATGAAACGTTCATTTTTTCAGAATACAAGGTGTGTGATTAAAGTGTCGAGTTTGAAGCTGTATTTACCAAGATAGAAATGAACAATGAATGGAACGTTCATTTTTTTTAGAATACAAGGTGTGTCATTAAAGTGTCGAGATTGAAGCTGTATTTACCAAGATAGAAATGAACAATGAATGGAACGTTCATTTTTTTAGAATACAAGGTGTGTGATTAAAGTGTCGAGTTTGAAGCTGTATTTACCAAGATAGAAATGAACAATGAATGGAACGTTCATTTTTTTTAGAATACAAGGTGTGTCATTAAAGTGTCGAGATTGAAGCTGTATTTACCAAGATAGAAATGAACAATGAATGGAGCATTCATTTTTTCAGAATACAAGGTGTGTCATTGAAGTGTCGAGTTTGAAGCTGTATTTACCAAGATAGAAATGAACAATGAATGGAACGTTCATCGTTTTAGAATACAAGGTGTGTCATTAAAGTGCCAAGTTTGAAGCTGTATTTACCAAAATAGAAATGAACAACGAATGGAACGTTAATTTTTTTTCAGAATACAAGGTGTGTCATAAACGTGCTCAGTTTGAAGCGGTATTTACCAAGATAGAAATTAAAAATGAAAGGAACCTTAATTTTTCAGAATACAAGGTGTGTCAAAAGTACAAAAAATCTTGATATTTTTTGACACACCTTGTATATCTCCCACCAGAGTCTTTACATGTTTGCAATATTCAAAACAGCTAGTATAGTCAGGAGCTCTTCGTGGTGTAAATTATTTACACAGCCTGTTTGCCACAGGTAGGATTGGTAGTGAGGTCCGATCTCGTTACTCAAGAGTAATTGATCTGAGAGATTTAATTGCTAATCAATACACCAAGACGGGACACCCTAAAACAATATAGATATTTACCAACCCCTCCGTATGAGCAGGATGCGACACATGGTCAATTTCTTAAGCGGAATTTGACAGGTTTGAATTCAGAGTTTTCCTTCTCCTAGACCGGTTGCCTAACCAAGTCTAAAGAGCCCAGTCTGCCCTGCTATTTATCCATAGCTGGAGGGAGAGTAGGATTCATACCTTTCCCAAGGGTATTAGCGCTAAGTGAAATGCAATTACCACATCCAGGATTTAAACTCTAAAACAATATAGCCTCCACGGAAAAAATATTTACCCAACACGCTCACTTCGAGTAGAATTTGACAGAAAACTTGCAATTTTTCGGTTAACATCGACATAAGATATTGTGGGGATTAATTAAAGTAAAAATAAATAAAACAAAAATAACAGTTTGGAGAGGTAACACCTATCGAATTGTTCGGGAAATATATCCCCTCAACGAAATAGTGTGAACCCGATAATAAAGGTCTAACTCTAAAGTCATCCCTGTCTCTGTTCCTTTCTTTCTTTTCGTTAAATTCTATTTCAGCTCACCAGCCACACGAAGTAAGTAATACTTTTATTGGAATACAAGACGAATGAACCAAGATTTATTCCCATAATATTAACAGAGCACCGATGTTATGGAAATATGCTGTATAATTTTAAACTTCAAAAATCTAGCAATACCATTTAAAAAAAATTAAGATTGCAAACTATATTATTTAATTGCCCCAACCCTATTGCCCTTATGGCAAGCCCCAACCCTTTTTATCATATGGGTGCTAGAAGGCGGTGACTGAGGGTCTACATGTCCTGGGAATGACGTTAAACTCTATCTGATGGTGAGGTTCCAGTTCTGGAGGTTTGGAGAATGTGGAGTATCCCTTCATCACTATTGCTCCCCGACCCGGAGTGGTAATACCTGTTAGGGTCCCATTTATAGGTTGAATAGAAAAACATGAGTTCATAAACAAAATTGTATTATGCATTGAGAATGAATTTATTTCACAACTTTATCGGCATTAAATGACCCACCAAGGTTGATATGCTGTAAAACAAAACAAAACAAACAAATATGTTACTTAACTTTATTATAACTAACACTAAGAAACCGCAAGGTTCTAATAATATTTTTTACAAAATACATGACTTAATAATCCTTTTCAATTGCGTCATTAATTATCACATCAAATACAAAAATAGATTAAAAA
Organism: Doryteuthis pealeii; assembly: GCA_023376005.1. NCBI lineage: Eukaryota > Metazoa > Mollusca > Cephalopoda > Myopsida > Loliginidae > Doryteuthis > Doryteuthis pealeii. The sequence goes on from CM042163.1 coordinate 66,996,347, forward strand.
TCACATTTCGCCTCAGTTCATTAGTTGATTTGATTCTATGATATACTGCGACCTCACATCAGTAAGGTAGTGGAGCGGTGCGCAAATAAAACCGTTGAGAGGAAGGCCTCGAAACAGTGCACATTCTCTCCTGATGTCCCCAAAACCTGTAGCGAGAGAAATTACGTACGTGGGAGCTAAAAAGCAAACTCGAATATATCTGGCATGTAAAATTGGCCCGGATGTGAGATCTTGGTCAGGGTAGTTGATCATTATGTAAGGCCTGTCTTCTCACAGCGAGCAAGTTGCATTTCGATCTTTGGTGGAGGAATGCTGGAAAATTGTTGCAGGCGGAAGGACTTAGAGGAATTAGGCAGTTGGAAGAACGTCTTTTTTATTGGAGAGACTCGGCTGTTCGACCCGACAAATTTCTGTTCTATCGACAAATTTCTGTTCTCATTATAAAACCAAAAAACATAACAAAAACAAACAAAACAATCATGGAGTTGAACTGATCAGTGGATTTGAGAATGGCTTGAACATTTTATACTCTACTTCGCTTTCTGGTGAGTTTCCGCTACTTGTCCAGTAACTTCTTTCTTCATAAGATTCTAATGATATTTATTACAAAATACGGTACTAATGCAGAATAGCGCGCAAGAGATATCATTAGATTACATATAAAAAGCATTGCATTTCATTAGATTTCACTGAAATACCCTAAACCTTTAAGACGCTAGGATTAGTGTTAGGGTTAGTTTTAGGATTAGTCTTAGGGTTAGGGTTAGTGCTAGAGTTAGGCTACTTCGGGAGTTTCTGTTATCTAATGCTACTTATACGTAGAATGCGATTCTAATGATATTATCTCTTGCGCACTATTCTGCATTTGTACCCAAAATCTGACGTAATAATCTTTTTCAATTGCGTCATCAATTATTACATCAAATACAAAAATAAACAGCCCGATTATGGTTGGCATCCTTCTGTTTGCGAAAGACGATGGCGTAGTTGTTTTTTAATACTACGTAGCCTGGGCAGGTTGTTTTGGAGGATGTGCTGTTACCAAAGCAGCAATACCCCATCTCCACACTGCCGCTATTGTACAAAGGAAAGGATAAAGAACCTATGCAGATAGGCAACGGCTGAGTTGCAGGAGTTGCTGTGTAGCAATGAAATTCGGTGTTACTCCACCTTAGGGACCCCGGCTCAGAATTTGTTTTGGGGGTTTACATCCCTGCACTTCCTCGGGATTATGTAAACCGTTCAGCGGCGATGGTTTTATAAGTCTTCCTGGTCCTAGACCGGTTGACATCCAGGGCCAATTTTAGGGTCTATGTGTGTAGTAAGTACGCCAATCTTATTACTGTCAGTGTGGATGGTCGTTGGCTTCTCTTTGTGCTCGTCTGCTCTTTTCCAGCTCTTGTTTTTCTTCTTTTGGTGCTGGTGTTTACTCACCTTGCTTATCAGACAACCAAACATACCTGTTGAGACTGCTTGTTTAGTTGCTTGTTAGATATCTAAGTTTTAATTGAAATTGTAACAAAGATTTAATGGGTAATTTTCACCTTTAGTTGTCAAAATTCCTAGCATAAAATTGTGCGTGCGCATTATCTGTAATTAATTTAATTGTTATTAAGAACACGTTTTATGATATTTTTGTGTTAAAGCCTGCAGTTGTATTGTTTTCGAAAAAGTTTCTAAGATTTGTTTATTTCGCACGGACACTTTCAAAATGGCTACCGGCTTGTTTCAAAGTGAAAATCAGTTTGCTAAATTCCTAGCATAAAATTATCTGAAATGAACTTAATTGTTATTAAGAACACATTTTATGATATTTTTGTGTTAAAGCATGCAGTTGTATTGTTTTCGAAAAGTTTCTAAGATTTGTGTATTTCGCACGGACACTTTCAAAATGGCTACCGGCTTGGTTTAAAGTGAAAGTAAAGGGAGGTTACTCTAATTGCCTTATTTGCTAGGAATTTTGACAACTAAAGGTGAAAATTACCGATTTAATTAAAACATAATCAATTGAACTATCTATGATTTTATAAAGAAAATATTAAATAGAAAAAGCAGTCACATACCGTTGGCTGAACAGTCCATGACATGCAACACTCTACTTGGGTCTTTACTTAGGCTTACCTACCCCTTCGCACGAGTAGATGCAATACAAGGTCATTTTTTATTAGGAGATTCATCATCATGTCGCGCATGCCGCACGGATATCCATGACAATCTCTCGCCAACCTTCCCTATCATTCATTGCACCTGGGAGCAGCCAGCATCTTCGCATAGCTGGTCAATGTAGGTACTTGCTGGGTGCCCCACACTTGCATGTCCATGTGTTGGCTTCCACAGGAGAACGTCTCTTATGAGTTCATCCTTGCTTCTCCAGCAGTGTTCTGCATGCCTTGTCCGTCTCACACGGATAGTTTGTGAGATGGGGGGCAAGTGACCGTACAGCTGCTTCCTTGTAGGGTGCTGTTTCCACGACTTGTTCAAGACTGCACGCAGCATTCTTGTGCAGCTCCGATCTAGCTTATTCTCAAGACGCTTCATTAGGGTCCAGGTGGTGCAGCCATATAGCAGTACTGATATAACCACAGCCCGGAAGAACTGTTGCTTCAGCTTGTCAGGGAGATCGGACCTACATATGACTGATATGCTAATACACGAATAGCAAAGGCATTGTCGGCCACAAATAAATAAATTAGGAGATTAGCAGGTTTGAATTCATAGTTTTCCTTTTCATAAATTGGTTTCTATACCAAAGTTATAGAGCCAAGTCTGCGCTGTTATTTTGCTGGGCTGCTGGAGGGAGAATAGTTGGATTCATACATTAACAATCGGTGTTAGCGATATGTGAAATAGCAAATTGCCTAATACTGGCACCAGATTGGAACTCCGTGCCCATTTCCTGCGACTATATGTGGGGATTAAATAAAAATAAAATAAAATAAAATGAATAGTAAGTTCTTGGTGTCTGGACTCTGGTGTCCAGAGTTAACGGTCTGATCAATAAAGACTCCATCTATACTTCGAAACAGTTGTGTCTTTTTATTTTTCTTCATCTCATCATTAAATATTTCCCATAGATACCTATTACACACGTCAGCCACGTATGAACAGTATTTTTTCAGGAAATTATTAAGTAAGTAAAAAAAATGCTTTATCGTTGTTTAAACCTTGTTTCAAAATATTAAGAAAACATTTACTTTACCTTCGGAAGGAAGAAAAGCTTGAAGAATGCTTTAACAGTATTTCATATTTGTTGTTATTGATATTTTTGTATTTGATGTAATAATTGATGACGCAATTGAAAGAGATTATTACGTCAGATTTTTGGATACAAACGCAGAATAGCGTGCATTAGAATCGCATTTTACGTATAAGTAGCATTAGATAACAGAAAGTAGCCTAACTCTAGCACTAACCCTAACCCTAAGACTAATCCAAAAATTAACCCTAACACTAATCCTAGCGTCTTAAAGGTTTTGGGTATTTCAGTGAAATGTAATGAAATGCAATGCTTTTTTATTGTCGGAAAATGCTATGAAAAATTTACTTACCTGCAATCTTCGGAGTGAAGAAAGGCTAGAAGAATGCTTTAATAGTATCTTATATTTATTGTTATTGATATTGTAAAGTTTTTAAATGCCATCCTTGGCCAATTGAAAAGGGCTTAAAGAAAGTCCTGTGTTATGGAATCCTTTGTAAGCGTATAAAGTCCTATCCTGCGTATTGGTAAAGGTCCGATGTTTTTAATCCTATGTCCGTCGTCAATGAATGTCAACGTAATTATGGCCAGTAGGGTCGGAGTTAAGTATTGTATCAACCCCAGAGTACTGCCAGTGATTGGCCAAGAGTTAGATCACATGATTCTGGCTTAGTCTATAAGTGTAGGCGAGGATCTAGCACACACCTTATATAAAAAAATTCTCAACAGATATTAACATTTAATTCTCATTTTTGATTGGTCGAATGGGTTATAAATACCGTGTTACTTGCTAGTTTAGTAGTGGACAATTATCATCAATTAGGAATTATTCCTTTATTTACCGTTTGATTTCCTGTCATTAACTTTAAAAGACCTAAGTAGTTATTTCACATCGTACCTGCTATTGTTGCATAATCTATGTGGCAGCATAGATTATTGGCAACACCCTGTAGGAGAATTCTAAGGGACCAGTGTTTTCATATCAGGGAACGGAAAAATACTGGACAGTTAGAATCTCGTGAGATTTAGTTAATCAGTTGACGTCCAGACACCAGGTAGAGAGGGTCTCTCTGCCTGGGGCTACTGACACCCGCGTGGTGTTAGAAAAAGGGCTAAAATAAAACCTTTAATCAAAGCCATAAGTCTTGTTGATTAGTTATTACATGAATTAAAAGATGCTCTTAAAAGATGGAATATTTTTGTATATAAGATGTGCTCCAGTTCCCACCTGGATTTATAGACTAGCCTAAGGCACGTGGTTTATTACTCCGGCCAATCACCAGCCATACTGCGTGGCCGATACACTACTTAACCTCCCCCCACATTGGCCATAATTCTAATTGCACTCATTGAGGAGGGACACAGGATTACCAATACTCAGGACTTATTACCAAAGATCCAATTCCACTGAACAAGCGCTCTGGCTTAAGGCCACCAGGAATCTTTATTAAGGGATTACCAAGGATTACCAGACGATTATCAATACTCAGGAATCTTTACCAAAGGATTACCAAGGAAGTCCTGAGTTAAAAGTAGAAAGAAGCAACAAGTTTGAAAGAATTAAAGAGAAACCAGACTAGACGTTCAAATCATGGCCAAAGTGGAAAGGATAGAATGAAGAACTAGCAAGTAAGTTCTCTCTCTCTCTCTCTGGTGTCTCTATGTTGATCCATCCTCTCTCTCTCTCTCTCTGGTGTCTCTATGTTAGTCCACTCTCTCTCTCCTCTCTCTCTCTCTCTCTCTGATGTCTCTATGTTACTTTCTCTCTCTCTCTCTCTCTCTCTCTCTCTCTCTCTCTGTGTCCCTATGTTAGTCTACTCTCTCTCTCTCTCTGTCTGGTGTCTCTATGTTAGTCCACCTCTCTCTCTTCTCTCTCTCTCTCTCTCTGATGTCTATGTTACTTTCTCTCTCTCTCTCTCTGGTGTCCCTATGTTAGTCTTACTCTCTCTCTCTCTGTCTGGTGTCTCTATGTTAGTCCTCTCTCTCTCTCTCTCTCTCTCTCTCTGGTGTCTCTATGTTAGTCTACTCTCTCTCTATCACCTGAAGATTCTATCACCCTTGTGTATATACCCAACGAGTGTATATGGGTACATAATAGTAGGAAATTGTATTCATTGTACGTTCTTATTTATATTTCTGCATATTTACTAGAAAAAACATGACAATTTATTTATATAAATTAAGTAAATCCAACCAACCAACATGGATGAGCCTTATGAATAAGTAAGGAGTTCGAAAGAAGTAAAGATAAAACCATACTAGACGTTCACCTCATGGCCGAAGTGAAAAGGAAGAAGAAAGAAGCAAGTTATCTATCTGTCTATTTCTCTCTGGTGTTTCTATGTTTAGTCTACTCTCTCTCTCTCTCTCTCTCTCTCTCTCTCTCTCTGGTGTCTCTATGTTACTCTACTCTCTCTCTGGGTTCTCTATGTTAGTCCACTCTCTCTCTCTCTCTCTTGTCACTATGTTAGTCCACTCTCTCTCCTCTCTGGTGTCACTCTCTCTCTCTCTCTCTCTCTCTGATGTCTCTATGTTAGTCTACTATCCCTCTCTCTCTTCCCCCTCTCCCTCTCTGGTGTCTCTATGTTAGTCCCCCCTCTCTCTCTCTCTCTCTCTCTCTCTCTGGTTGTCTCTATGTTTACTCTACTCTCTCTCTGGTGTCTCTATTTAGTCCACTCTCTCTCTCTCTCTCTCTCTCTTTGATGTCTCTATGTTAGTCTACTCTCTCTCTCTCTCTCTGGTGTCTCTATGTTAGTCCTCTCTCTCTCTCTCTCTCTCTCTCTCTGGTGTTCTCTATGTTACTCTACTCTCTCTCTCTCTCTCTCTCTTGTGTCTCTATGTTAGTCCCCTCTCTCTCTATCTCTCTCTCTCTCTCTCTCTGATGTCTCTATGTTAGTCTACTCTCCCTCTCTCTTCCCCTCTCTCTCTCTGGTGTTCTCTATGTTAGTCCACTCTCTCTCTCTCTCTCTCTCTCTCTCTATCTGTCTTATGTTAGTCTACTCTCCCTCTCTCTCCCCCTCTCTCTCTGGTGTCTCTATGTTAGTCCACTCTCTCTCTCTCTCTCTCTCATGTCTCTATGTTGGTCCATTCTCTCTCTCTCTCTCTCTCTCTCTCTCTCTCTATGTGCTTCAAAAAGAAAGGAGACATCTCCACACTTAACGGTAAGCCTCCAAAGCCAATAGAACAATTCATATACCTAGGTAGTAACATCTCATCCACAGAAAGCGATGTTAATACACGAATAGGAAAGGCATGGTCGGCCAAAAACAAATTATCAGTCATATGGAAAGCGACAATTCTTACAGGCTGTGGCTATATCAGCACTGCTGTATGGCTGCACCACTTGGACCCTAACGAAACGCCTTGAGAATAAGCTAGATAGGAGCTGCACAAGAATGCTGCCTGCGGTCTTGAACAAGTCGTGGAAATAGTACCCCACAAGGAAGCAGCTGTATGGTCACCTGTCACATAAAAACTCTTGTTTATATACCGACAACAGGAGTATATAACACTATCAAGGTCGTAATAAGACATTGTTACAATTTTTCCACAAGTAAGGTGAGTCAAGTTTTACCAACTTGCCTCTGAGGTTTCGAGGCGTTGATATTCTCCTCTTAATTAGAGAATTGAGAATTGTTCAGTTGTCTTGTCTGTAAGAAGGTGAGGCTGAGAATTGTTGATTTTTCCTTTGGAGAGACGAGGACAGGAAGCATTTAAGATTGTTTACAACTCTTCTTAAATCTGTTGCTAGTTAATATTTCTACCAGGAAGACCTATCTTTTGGATTAACACCAAAGAAAACCCATCAGACTAGGATTACCAACTCACTACAGAGTTGGATTATAGGAGTAAACCCCGAAAAACAAATCTGGAGCCGGAGTCCCTAAGGTGATGTGACGCTGAAATCCAGTGCAACCCAGCAACTCCTGCGACACTATCGCTGCCAAACTGCATTGGTTTCTTACCTTTCCTTTGGATCACAGCGAGAGTGTGGAGAGGGAGGATTTGCTGCTTGGGCAACAGCTCATCCTCCATACCAAGCCGCTTAGGCTACGTAGTTCCACAAAAAAATGAACACTACTCCATCGTCTCTCGTAGACGGAAGGATGCCAACAATTAGTGATTGGCTATTTTGCTACAATTTAAAATTAGAATTTACAAATTGCTTTATTTACAAAATTGCGTGTTTTCTTTCCTAACAAGGAGAACGTAAAAACGTAATGGTTGCACTGTAGTAATATACGCCATTAAACTTTCGATGACATCTTCCATGTGTTGAATTAAAATGAAATTAAATTGCAATGAAAGAAAATAAATATATAACATGAAAAAAATGATAACATTAAAATAAACAGCAACTAATGATAAGGTTTGATATAGCTTAACTGATTTGTTTAACGGCATATAAACTCTTTATAGGTTATCTAATGCCGAAATGTGATTCTTATATAAATCTTTAATAGTAATCATAACTGCCTTTTCAATGTTCCATTGGATTTTATTGCACTTTTTATTTGTCTTTAATTCCTTTAATATCTTTATTAATAACATGTAACATGATAACATGTAAAAAAAAACAAACCAAAAACAACATTTCAAAGCTCATTTTCAAAACGAGCAGACAGATAGACAGACCGACGCCACTAGGAAGAATGGCGCAATGCAATCTTCCTAATCTACACTGTTTAACTGTTGTGATAAAATAAGATAAGCTCCGTTTTTTAAAAAAATCTATAACTGGGCCGGTAACAATTATATCAATGAGACTAAAAGACATTAAAGTATCCTGTCAACCCCCAACATTTCTGGTAGTTTACTTAGCAGCGAATTTTTCAATGTTTCAGCTATAAAATGTCAAAGTATTTAGACAATAACTCTCCGAAATAAGTGCGAAATAAAAGATATTTCTTTTTTTTAAATGCCGTTTATTTTCAGCTGTTAAATTTGTTGAAGAGCCTCGTTGCTCCCCTGTTTTATTTTTTATTTCTTATTTTCTATTGTTCATTTTTCTTTTTCTTGTTTGTTATCCTCTTTATGTACGATAACATGACCTTGCCCTTTTTTTCGGTTATTACAACGCCCCCTACATTTTTAAATCGTCACTAATCTTCCACTTGCAACAATGTCCTTACCAGGATATTCATGTTAGCCGTTTTCTCCCCCGTTCATGTTCTCAAGTTAACTCTTCCTGTAGCCGTCTAGCTCTGTCAACTGGGGCTGTAAAATAATCCGACTGCACCTCTGCAGAGGGATGAAACCCCTTCAATGGGGCACCGACCCGTGATGCTTAAGGACGAAATCCTAGTGGCTGTGCAATTTGTGAGAGGCAACTCTCCATTTTGGACCTTATATGAGCTAGACGGTCGGTCGGAGAGGACCCCTCCGATCGATCATATCAAGCACTAGCACGATAGGATTGTCCCGATCGTGTTCCTCTCCGTGGCAACTCCCAACTCTCTTTATCATACATATATTCACCAACCCATCCGCATGAGCAGGATGTGACACAAGGTCAATTTCTTAAGCGGAGTTTAACAGGTTTGAATTCAGAGTTTTCCTTCTCCTAGACTGGTTACCTAGCCATCGTTAAAGAGCCCAGTCTGCAATGCTATTTACCCATAGCTGGAGGGAGAATTGGATTCATACCTTTCCCAAAGGTATTAACTTCATGTGAAATGCAAACAGCTTCGTCCAGGAATTGAACCCGGCTCGACGAGTCCATTTCCTACGACTCTAACCATTAGACCACGCGCTTCCCTTTATTATATATGTGTTAAAAGGTGGAGGCTGATGTTCTTGATGTCCTCGGTATGACGTTAAACTACATCCTCCCCCTCCCTCCCTCTCTCTCTCTCTCTCTCTCTCTCTCTATATATATATATATATATATATATATATATATATATATAATGTGTGTGTGCGTGTGCGTGGTTGAGAATAGAGGAAAGTGTGGATATAACAACACAGACATCATAAATTCAATTGATATTTCTCCTCATTTTGGGTGAAGCTTCTTCAGATTTTTATTGACATAAGTGCTTGTACGTTCTGCTTTTATAGGGAAATGGTGAATGGGTGAGGGGTGAGGGAAAGTCGGGACCTATAGAAAAATAAAAATCCCTACACACCAACCCCACCCGACTTTCCCTCGCCCATTCACCTTTTCACTATAAAAGCAAAATGAAACACCTGAAGAAGGCTCGGAGCACATCGGCCGAAACGTTGTATATATAACAATGAAGATCAGGGCAATAGTGCAAATAATACAAATTATCACGCTTCATTTAAAAAATTATAAGAGAAATTATCAGAGAAATCATCATCATTAGCCTATCGACGACGTTTATTAACTCATAACTCCTCAGAAGAAAAAAAACATAATTCAGGGTACTTCCATTGGGCGGGTTTTCAGTCAGTATATGGGTTAATTTCAAATTATCACAGAAATCATAAACATTCGCCTATCGATGACGTTTATTAACTCATAACTCCTCAGAAAAAAACCCCAACATAATTCAGAGTCTTTCCATTGGACGGGTTTTCAGTCAGTATAGGGGTTAATTTCAAATTATCACAGAAAATCATAAACATTCGCCCTATTGACGACGTTTATTAATTCATAACTCCTCTGAAAAAAAAAAACATAATTCAGAGTCTTTCCATTGGGCGGGTTTTCAGTCAGTATATGGATTAATTTCAAATTATCACAGAAATTATAAACATTAGCCTATCGACGACGTTTGTTAACTCATAACTGCCCAGAAATAAATATAATTCAGGGTCCTTCCATTGGGCGGGTTTTCAGTCAATATATGGGTTAATTTCCAATTATCAGAGAAATCTTCAACATTCGCCTATCGACGACGTTTATTAACTCATAACTCCCCAGAATAAAATATAATTCAGGGTCCTTCTATTGGGCGGGTTTTCTGTCAGTATATGGGTTAATTTCAAATTATCACAGAAATCATAAACATTCGCCTATTGACGACGTTTATTAACTCATAACTCCTCTGAAAAAATATAATTCAGGGTCCTTCCCCTGGGCGAGTTTTCAGTCAGTATAGGGGTTAATCAAAAATAAGGAATGTCTTATTTTTACTTAATACAATTTTTTTTTGTGTGTGTAGGGGTGGGTGTAACGCAATATTTCTACGAAAGTCAGTTTCCTGATGAATAAACACATGTGCAAACTCCCGGAGTATGTGCTCCGGTGCCCACCAGCCTGCGCTTCGATAACCCTTCACCCTATGTCAACATATTGTATGTTCGTTAAGACTTGGCGAACATATCCGCACTTTTTCGTTTGTTGGTTTGTCGACTCTATATATAGGAAGTGCCAATTAACTGCACCGGGTCACGTGTGCGCATATTTGACATCCGGAAGTAAATACTGGCCGGCGTTGAGTAACAAGAGATATTCCTATTCGGGAATGGCGCAATGATGGACGTGAATGTGTCTCACCGCCTTCGCTCGATAAGGGGAAACTCGATTCTTAAATTATTTGCCTATGGCCGTATTTTCTTTTTTTTTTAGATTTTTTTCTTTTTTTAATTTTTTAAAAAGCAAAAATAAAAAAAAAGATGAATTACAAACCTGTTTTTTTTTTAAGGTATGTGCTCTTGTTTTCTTTGATAACAAGAAAATAAAACTCGTTGGACGAGTCTGAACGAATTCCTTAGCTAAACATTTATTTGCAGACATTAATAATTGTATTAAGTGATTTGTACACATTAATACTCGTATAAAGTTTCGTAAGAATTCATAAATTATAGGTAAAAACCCCCCGCCCCCGAAAAAAGAGAAAAAAAAAGAAAAAGAAATTTTTTTTGTCAGCTGTCCAGGCTATTTCATAAATACCATATATACTTCCTATAATGAACGACTTTTAAGATCAGTTTTTCACCATAAAAAGGGGTTGCTCATTTTCGAGACATTGAAAGAACAATTTTTTTTTGTCAGCTGTCCAGGCTATTTCATAAATACCATATATACTTCCTATAATGAACGACTTTTTAAGAAACAATTTTTTCACTATAAAAAAAGGGGTTGCAAATGTATACCCCCCCCTCCGGGTGCAAGTATTTAAAATTTAATGCGATGAAATATATTAAAATAGAAAGGTTAATGAAACTAAATAAGAAAGCAGATAAAGAGATTTGAGATATAATCGAAAAATAGAACAACTGAAACAGATTGAAAATGATGTTTAGCTCTGTCTCTGTGTCTTTCTTGTATATGTATATGTATATGTATATAATAATATATATATATAATTATATATATATATATATATATATATATATATATATATATATATATATATATATATATATATATATATATATACGCGACATTTGTTACATTGGTCGAATTACCCAGAGGTTGGAGGTAAGGATAAAACAGCATATACCCTCCAATATTCGTGCCGGCAATTTAGACTCTTCCAGCTCGCCATTGCGCGTCATTTATTAGATAATCCCACTTGCGCCTGTGGTTACAGAATAAAACAGTAATATAAGAAATCAATAACACTCTTCACTCTTTTTCTAGTTTGTTGCTCACTGGATGATTTCTACCTTGCATTTGCACAATTATAGATGTAACATTTTAACTTCTGGGCATGATCAATTGTCAGGGAATCCCTAACAAAAATATCAAGTTTACTAGCATTTCCAGTCCATCTGTGATATCTTGCAAAATTGACAAAATTCACACCGTAATCAGTTCAACTTGCAATTTCTCACATATTTCGGGTTTTGGTTTGTTTTGTTTTACGGCATATCAACCTCGGTGGGTTATTTAATGCCGACAAAGTTGTGAAATAAATTCATTCTTAATGCATAATACAATTTTGTTTATGAACTCATGTTTTTCTATTTAACCCATAGATGGGACCCTAACAGGTACTACCACTCCGGGTCAGAGTGGACCAGGGAGCAATGGTGATGAAGGGGTACTCCACATTCCCAAACCTCCAAAACTGGAACCTCACCATCAGATAGAGTTTAACGTCATTCCCAGGACATGTAGACCCGCAACCACCGCCTTCTAGCACCCATATGATAAAAAGGGGTTGGGGCTTGCCATAAGGGCAATAGGGTTGGGAAAATCATATAGGTGCTAGGCTTGACGTGACCAGCCAATTGATCGGATAGGGGCCTCTCCGATCGCCCATCTAGCCCAAAATAGGGCCAAAGTGGAGTATTGCAAGTCATGAACTGCTCATCCACCTGGGTTCTATCCTTAAGCATCACAGGTCGCCACCCACGGCCACCAGGTGGCCCCATTGGGGGAGTCTTACTCCTCTGCAGAGGTGCAGTCGGTACATTCTAACGCTGCAGCCGACAGGGCGGCCATATTTCTGGTCCAATCTTTAAAATGAAAATAATTATTTACCAAACTGTTATGGATTCTTGATGTACAGATGAAAATTGTATGAAATAGGAATGATCAATGCATGGCAAGGTTATTGAAATTATTAACAAAAGGATTTATTGAAACACCGAGTAGAAATTGCTTCTAACTCGCAGACGACACTTACAGTAAACTGAGAGACGTGGTTAGCGTTCTAACGTTCAAATATAAACAAAACAAAAGCGGAGCAACTCTATTTTTCTTCAAGTCTATTTTCGTTAGGTGTCTCTAACATAAACCTGGTGTTGTTAAAACTGATATGCAAATTACTGACATTATATACTATGTAAACATCTATTTCCTAATGATATATAACACATATTGCAGGATTTTAAAACATTAATAATTGTTGGAATTTCTTTGTATATAAGGTGTGCTACAATACACCACTTAAATGTATAGACTAAGTGAGGTCACATGGTTTAAGCCTCAGCCAATCAACAGCCAGAATGTGTGACTGGTTGACTACTTAATCACTGATACTGAGAGACGTCCATTTGAAATCATTGACGAAAGACTTGCCTGACTGAGGAGCACCAAGGAACAACCAAAATATTCTTTACCCATGGATCGAAACTACGCTCTGCTTAACACAAAGGATCTCCGCTGGAAAAGCGCTCTTGCTTGCAGCCTAAAGGATGGCCCATAAAATCGTAACAATAATTTTGGCTGTTTTGAGGAAATCTTTCAGCTAGATATTAATAAAGATATTATTAATAAATAAGATGCTAATTAAGATTGAATAATGATTATTTGATAACTATTCAGAATATAACATAAACCTCTCAGTTAGATATTAATACAGACATTGTTAATAAATAAGATTAAATTATTTGATAACTATTGAGAATATAACATAAATAACCTAGGGAATTGGGACGTAGTTTTGGTTACAGACAAACACATAATTTCCATTTTAATAAGACTAGCAAATATATGCACCCTCCGGGTGCAAGTATTTAACTTTTAATATATTAAAATATATTAAATTAGAAAGGCTAATAAAACTGAATAAAAATGCAGATAAAAAGATTTGGAACAGAGGGGGTATGATTGAAAAATAGAACAACTTTGAAACTAACTCTTCCATCATTTCCATTACTCCCGTCTTTCATTGGTAAATTTTCCTAATCTAACTATTTATTTAAAATAGGAAGTAAAGAATAATATTACAGTTATTTCTTCTTGTTAATAAGATTTCTTTTAAGATTTATCCCCGAGATTTTTGTTCATACTCATTAAGATAACACCAAACAATTAGAAATCAATAATACTAAGCACATATTTATCAAAATCAAATTTTTAATATCAATATGCAAATTAGCCTTCCCATTCACACTGTAAACCGCTATTTTGTTGTATATATAAGTACAACTGCGTGTTATTAGTATGTAAATATGGTCAACAGTGGCTTCGGCCTCTGGACCATTGATATAATTAACGGCGTCGATCCCAGGGGGCCATCCCCCCAGGCAACACCTGCCCCCTCGATTTAAAGGGGCAGGGCTGGGTTTATTGCCCAGTGCCTGAGGCGCCCCCCTTGAGGGGGAATGCCGACGGGATCGACGCAATTTTTCACCTGCCACTCCATGAGCTTCGGCTTGTGGGTGGTCCCACGTTAATAGGGACTTTGTGCCTGACCCGTACAAGTGGGGTACGCGGTAAATATCATGTAGATATGGTCAACAGTGGCTTCGGCCTCTGGACCATTGATATAATTAACGGGCGTCGATCCCAGGGCCATCCCCAGGCAACACCTGCCCCCTTGATTTAAAGGGGCAGGGCTGGGTTTATTGCCCAGTGCCTGAGGCGCCCCCTTGAGGGGGAATGCCGACAGGATCGACGCAATTTTTCACCCGCCACCCCATGAGTCTCGGCTTGTGGGTGGTCCCACATAAATAGGGCCTTCGTGCCTGACCCGTACAAGTGGGGTACGTGGAAAATATCATGTAGATATGGTCAACAGTCTTAATGATGTAAAACCATTTTGTTAATAATTGAGGTTTGAATAAAAATAAAATCATGGAGAATATGATGTAAATAACAAAGGGAATTGTGACTTGTATATATATAGTTGTATATTTATAGTTTCGGTTACAGACAGACAAACCCACAATCTCCATTATAATAAGACAAGATATATATCGTTTGGTCTATTTATATTTATAAATGAAGAGTGCTCTATATCAGTGTTAAAGCACATATATTATAAGTTAGGATATTCGTAGACAGTCAACGGCGATTGCAATTTAAAAAATTTTTTTATCTAATACATTAGTGCTAGGCTTATCATTTTGTTTTTTCAAAGATGTAAAAACTTCAGTCTTTAAAACAATAAAAAACTCTTTTCGCAAATTGTGAAAAAAAAGAAAGTTTAATTCATTAATTTTTTCAGAATACAAGGTGTGTCAAAAAGTACCAAATTTAAAGCTGTATTTACCAAGATAGAAATGAAGAATGAATGGAAAGTTATATTTTTTTAATTCAGAATATAAGG
Organism: Doryteuthis pealeii; assembly: GCA_023376005.1. NCBI lineage: Eukaryota > Metazoa > Mollusca > Cephalopoda > Myopsida > Loliginidae > Doryteuthis > Doryteuthis pealeii. Next base: position 67,011,458 of record CM042163.1, read on the forward strand.
TGTGTCAAAAGTACAAAAATACTCGATATTTTTGACATACCCTGTATACTTTTCTGTCAATTATCTTTTCAACACTCCCATATATATATATATATATATATATATATATATATATATATATATAATATATATATATATATATATATATATTATAAAGGTGTGTCAAAAAGTATTATACTTTTAGCTCCAATCTCGATACATTTATGACACACCTTGTATATGTATATATGTATGATATAAAGCATATCTGTATGTATATGTGTATATATGATATATATATATATATATATACAAGAGAGAGAGAGAGAGAGAGAGAGAGAGAGAGAGAGAGAGAAGAGAGAGAGAGAGAGAGAGAGAGAGAGAGATCCTTGATATATATATCTGACTTATTTATACCTATTACTGTTGATAGAATAAATTGAGTGCGCTGATTTGAAATGCGAATTTTCCTCGCCAATCCGAAACAATAATACCCTGAGTAGACCGGTTAATATGTCCTAGAAATTATCCAGACCGTTGAAAACACACACTGTTTAATATCCTATTATAATGGATTTCAGTGTGATTCGTTCCGAGCTAAAAAGCTGGATAATAAAAAGAAAAGAACGTAATAAAAAAATCTTACTCTTCATAATTGATACACATATGAAAAAAAAAATCCCATTTGCAAACATGAAAAAGAGGAAGGTCTTGTATCTATTTTTCCGCGTCTATGAGTTCTCTGTATTGATTCCCTACCCTAATTCTATTTCTATGAATCAGGGCTGACTATCAAAAGAAAGTACCAATTTATTTATCTATTTATTTAAATGTAAATATATATTATCTGGTGTCGCTTAATCGCAGATTTCTGATTTGTCCGATTTTATTTCACCCAATTCTACCGCCCTATCGGCTGCGGCGTTAGAATGTACCGACTACACCTCTGCAGAGGGGTAAGACTCCCCCAATAGGGCCACCGGTTGGTCGTGGGTGGCGACCCGTGCTGCTGAAGGATAGAACCCAGGTGGTTGAGCAGTCCATGACTTACAATACTCCACTTTGGTCGGTCGGAGAGGACCCCTCCAATCAATCGGCTGGTCATGTCAAACCCTAGTACCTATATGATTGCCCCAACCCTATTGCCCTTATGGCAAGCACCAACCCTTTTTATCATATATGTGCTAGAAGGTGGTGTCTGAGAGTCTCCATGCCCTGGGAATGACGTTAAACTCATTCAACTCGTTAAATTTGAAGGTGAGGTGCCAGTTCTGGAGGTTTGGGGAATGTGGAACACCCCTTCATCACTATTGCTACCAGGTCCACTCTATCCCGGGTCCAATCTATAGATTAAACAGAAAAAAAGTTTATAGAATTGTTTAAAAAATAAATTTCTACTTGAACTTTACCCTATAAACTTATCCCTTAAACTGATTCCCAATTCACTTAGCAACAAATAACTGCAAACAACCTACTGTCAAAATAAATGAAATCCTTGAAAAAAGACATAAAAATAAATTTGACCGTTCCTCACAAGCTACCGCTTGGCATAAAATAACCCTGGATGGATTGATATGCCGTTAAAATCAATCAATCAATCAATTTCTCTCATATTGTAACTTATATTCCCTTGTTATTATTCATATTGTAACTTATACCCCCTCTCACTCATCTATATTGTAAATTAAATTCCCTCTCTATGATTTATATTGTAAATAATACACCCTTTCTATAATTAATACTTTAACTTATAGCAATAGCATAATCTTTACAGATCATTGCCCTCCCTTACAATCCTATAACTCCACCACCAGAACCTTTCACCTCATGAACCCTCAAATGACTCATCAAACCCGCTGCAGATCCACAAAGTTTGATGCAAATATGACATAGGAAAGACGTCCTTCTGGTTGTATCAGATGATAACATTTGATGCTTATGCACCACTATATGTCTCTTAAGACCAGAAGGTGACTAACACACTTTGTTACAGATTGCACAAGACACATTGTTGGTTCCTGGAATTTGCATGAAATGTCTCTGATGACATTTCATATGATTGACATATCCAATCTTAGAAAGCGGAATTCGACTTTAACTTATACTTTCATACATATTGTAAATAATTTTCCTCTCTATATTTCATATTGTAACTTACCCTTCCTCTCATCATTCATATTATAACTTATACCCCCTCTCTATCATTCATACTGTAATTATCACTCCTCTCTATAATTCATATTGTAATTATCACTCCTCCCCTATAATTCATATTGTTATTATTACTCCCTCTCAATCATTCATATTATAACTTATACCCCTCTCATCATTCATACTGTAATTATCACTCCCTCTCTCATTCATACTGTAATTATCAACCCCTCTTTATAATTCATATTGTAATTATTACTCCTCTCAATCATTCATATTATAACTTATACTCCCTCTCTATGCAATTCATACTGTGAATTAATCAACTCCCTCTCTCTTCATAACTGTACATTATCACATACTCCCTCTCTATAATTCATATTGTAATTATCACTCCTTCTTTATGAGATTCATATTGGTAATTATTACTCCCTCTCATCTGTCATATTATAAGCTTATAACCCCTCTTAATCATTCATAACTGAATATCCTCCCTCTCTCATTCATACTGCTGTAATTTATCACTCCCTCTTTAATAATTCATATTGTAATTATACTCCCTCATCGAATCATTCATATTATAGACATACTCCCTCCTCTATCATTCATACTGGTAATTATCACTCCCTCTCGCTCATTCATACTGTATATTATCACCCTCATTCTCTATAATGTCATATTGTAATTATCACTCCCTCTTTATAAGTTATATTGTAATTATTACTTTCTACCCTCTCAATCATTCATATATAACTTAAATACCCCTCTCTATATTCATACTGTAATATGCTCCCTCTCTCAGTTTTCGATAACTGTAATTATCAACTCCCGTTTATAATTCATATTGTAATTATTACTCCGCTGCTCAATCATTCAATTAACTTATATCTGCCCTCTCTATATCATACTTTAATTATCCCCGTCGCCCTCTCTCATTCATACTGTAATTATTCACTGACCATCCTTTAATATATTTCATATTGTAATTATATACTTCCCCTTCTCATCATCGTGCATATTTATAGCTTATACTTCGCTCTCTTATTATTCAATACTGTTAATTATCAGACTCCCTCTCCTCATTCATACTTGATAAATAATATCACATGCCCCTTATCTAATAAAATTCATATTGGTAATTATCAACACCCCGTCTTTATAATTCATAGTTGTTCAGTATATACTGTAACCCTCTCATCATTTCGCATATTATAGCTGACTTATACCCCCTCTCTATCATTCATAGCTGTATGTTATCCCCCCCCCTCTCTACATTCATACATGTAAGATTAATCACTCCCTCTATTTATAATCATTATTGTAATTATACTCCCCTCTCAATCATTCATAGTTATAACGTTATACTCCCTTCTATCATTCATACTTGAATTCCTTCCCTCTCTAGAGTTATATGTCAATTATCACTCACCTTCTATGAATCATATTGTCATTAGATGCCGTCACTTTATAATTCATATGTTTAACTCCCTCTCAAATCATTTCATATTATAAACTTATACTCCCTCCTCTAATTCATGATACTGTAAATTTATCACTCCACTCGTCATCATCATGACTGTAATTATCACTTGGCAAACGTCTATGACTAAATTTCATATGGGTATTATCTACTACGCCTCTCAATCATTCAATATTATAACTTATAGCTCGCTCTCTAATCATTCATACTTGTAATTATCCACTCCTCTCTCATTGCAATACTGTAGAGTTATCACTCCCTCTTATATTCATATTGTAACATTATTACCTGCCACGCTCATCATTCTCAATATAACTTATACTCCCTCTCGTATCATTCATACACGTGTACATTATTCACTGCCTCTCTCATTCCAAACTGTAATTATCACTCCCTCTCTTATCATACATTATTGTAATTATTACTGACCTCTCAATCATTCATATTATAAGTTATACCCCTCTCTGATCACATTTCATACACTGGGTAAGATTATCCCTCGCCTCTCTCATTCAATACTGTAATCTATCACTCCCCTTCTAACATAATTCATATTGTAATGTATTACTCCCTTCGCAACTCACTTCCATATTATAACTTATTAATCCTCTCTACTCATTCACTACTGTAATATTATCCTCCCTCTCGCTATTCGCCATACTGTAATATACTCACCATCCATTTATAATTCATATTATGTTAATTACTTACCCTCTCATCATCTCATGCATTATAACTTTAACTGCCCTCTCTATCAATCATACTGTAATTATCACTCGCGCCTCTCTCATGCATACTGTAATTATCACTCCCTTCTATGTATATCATGAATTGTAATTAATTACTACCCTCTAATCATTCAATTCATAAACTTATAACCCCTCTCGTATTCATTCATCAGTACTGTAATTATCCCTACCCTCTCTTCATCTCATAACTGTAAATTATCACCTCCTGCTATTAATAATTCATATTGTAATTAATTAAACTCCCACCATCTCAATCAGTTCATCATTATAACGTTATACCGCCCATCTCTTCATTCATAGCTGTAATTATCCACTCCCTTCTAATGTCATGATTTATTACACTTCTTTATAATTCATATTGTATTAATTATCCTACTCAGATCCTTCATATTATAACTTAAACCCTCCTTATCATTCGTATATGTAGCATCCTTCTATACTATTGTAATTATCACTCCCTCTCTATCAATTCAATACTGTAGATTATCTATGCTCCTCTCAATATTCATATTTATATTATACCACCCTCTTCTATCATATACTCGGTAACTTATACTACCCGTCTCTATCATTCATCTTAGTGATTAATCACTGCCTCTCTATAATCTTCATACTTGTAATTATAATCCCTCTCTCATAATCATGAATTTAATTTATTACTCCCTCTCTACAATACATATTTACACTCCATATGATAACTGTAATACCTACCCCTCTCTATCATTCTATGTATAAATTATCACTCCTCTCTTATCGTCATTATTGTAATTATACTCTCCTCTCTATATATTCATATTGTAATTAATTACTCCCTCTCAATCATAGAGAGGAGTGATAATTACACGTATGAATGATAGAGAGGGGGTATAACGTTATATAGAATGATTGAGAGGGAGTAATAATTACAATATGAATTAAAGGAGGGAGTGATAATTAAATATGAATTATAGAGAGGAGTGTATTACAGTATGAAATGTATAGAGAAGGGGTATAAAGTTATAATATGAATATTGAGAGGGAGTAATAATTACAATATAAGTTATAAGAGAGGAGTGATAATTACAGTATGAATGAGAGAGGGAGTGAATAATTACAGTATGAAGTGATAGAGAGGGGAAGTTATAATAAGTTATAATTGAATGATTGAGAGGGAGTAATAATACATATGAATTATAAAAGAGGAAGTGATAATTAACAGTATGAATAGAGAGGGAAGGGATAATTACAGTATGAATGATAGAGAGGGGGTATAAGTTATATATGAATGATTGAGAGGGAGTAATAATATAAATTGAATATAAAGAGGGAGTGGATAATAACAGTATGAATGAGAAAGAGGGAGGGAAATAATTACAGTATGAATGATAGAGAGGGGGTATAGAGTTATATATGAATGAATTGAGAGGGAGTAATAATTTTACAATATGAATTTAGAGAGGGAGTGATAATTACAGTATGAATGAGAGGAGGATAATTAAGTAATGAATGATAGAGAGGGAGTATAAGTTATAAATATGAATGATTGAAGGGAGTAATAATTACAATATGAATTAATAAAGAGGGAGTGAGATAATTCAGTATGAATGAGAGAGGGAGTGATAATTATCAGTATGAATGATAGAGAGGGAAGTATAAGTTATAAATATGAATGATTGAGAGGGAGTAATAATTACAATATGCAATTATAAAGAGAGTGATAATTACAGTATGATGAGAGAGGGAGGGATAATTACAGTATGTATGATTAGAGAGGGGGTATAAAGTTATAATATGAATGATTGAGAGGGAGTTAATAATTACAATATGATATAAGAGAGGGGTGATAATTTACAGTATGATGAGAGAGGGAGTGATAATTACAGTATGAATGAAGAGAGGGAGTATAAGTTATAATATGAATGATTGAAGAGGGGTAATAATTACAATATGAATTATAAAAGAGGGAGTGATAATTAACAGTATGAATGAGAGAGGGAGGGATAATTAAGTAGTAATGATAGAGAGGAGTATAGAGTTATAAATATGAATGATTGAGAGGGATAATATTACAATAGAATTATAAAGAGGGAGTGATATTACAGTATGAAATGAGAGAGGGAAGGGATAATTACAGTATGAAATGATAGAAGAGGGGTATAAGTTATGGGGTGAATATGAATGATTGAGAGGGAGTTAATAATTACAATATGAATTATAAAGAGGGAGTGATAATTTACAATATGAATTAATAGAGAGGGACGTGATAATTACAGTATGAAATGAGAGAGGGAGTGATAATACAGTATGAATGATAGAGAGGGAGTATAAGTATAATATGATGATTGAGAGTGGAAGTAATAATTACAATTGATTATAAGAGGGAGTGATAATTACAGTTTTATGAAATAGAGAGGGAGGGATAATTAACAGTATGAATGATAGAGAGGGGTATAAGTTATAATATGAATGATTGAGGAAGGGAGTAATAATTACAATATGATTAAGAGGGAGTGATAATTACAAATATGAAATTATAGAGAAGGGAGTGATAATTCAAGTATGAATGAGAGAGGGAAGTGATAATACAGTATGAATGATAGAGAGGGAGTAAATTAAATATGAATGATTGAGAGGGAGTAATAAATTACAATATGAATTAAAAGAGGGAGTGATAATTACAGTATGAATGAGAGAGGGAGGGATAATTAAAGTATGAATGATAGAAGGGAGTATAGTATAAATATGATGATTGAGAGGAGTAATAAATTTACAATTGATTATAAAGAGGGAGTGATAATTACAGTATGAATGAGAGAGGGAGGGATAATTACAGTATTGAATGATAGAAGAGGGGGTATAAAGTTATAATATGATGATTGAGAGGAGTAATAATTACAATATGATTAATGAGGAGTGATATTAACAATATGAAATTATAGAGAGGGAGTGATAATTACAGTATGAATGAGAAGGAGTGATAATTACAGTATGAATGATAGAGAAGGGGTATAAAGTTATAATATGAATATTGAGAGGGAGTAATATTACAATAGAATTATAAAGAGGGAGTGATAATTACAGTATAGAATGAGGAGAGGGAGGGATAATTACAAGTATGATATGATAGAGAGGGGTATAAGTTATAATATGAAATGATTGAGAAGGAGTAATAATTACAATATGAATTATAAAGAGGAGTGATAAATACATATGAATTTTATAAGAGAGGAGTGATAATTACATATGAATGAGAGAGGGAGTGATAATTACATATGAATGATAGAGAGGGAGTAAAGTTATATATGAATGATATTGAGAGGGAAGTAATATTACAATATGATTATAAAAGGGGGTATAATTACAGTATGATGAGAGAAGGGATGATAATTACAGTATGAAATGATTGAGAGGGCGGTATAAGTTATAATTGAAATGATGAGAGGGAGAAGTAATAATAATAGCAATATGAAATTATAGGGAGGAGCTGATAATTACAATAGTGAATTTATAGAGAGGGAGTGATAATTACAGTATGAATGATAGAGAGGGGGTATAATAAAGTTCTATAATATGAATGATTGAGAGGAAAGGGTAAGTTCAATATGAAATATAGAAGAAGGAAAATTTATTGTTACAATATGTATGAAAGTATGAAGTTTAAAGTCGAATTCCGCTTTTTTCTAAGAATTGGATAAGTCAATTCATAATGAATGTCATCCAGAGACATTTCATCGCAAATTCAAGGAAACCAACAATGTTGTCTCGTTGGCAATCGTTGTAACAAAGTGTGTTAGTCACCTTCTGGTCTATCAAGGAACATAATAGTGGTGCATAAGCATCAAATGTTATCAATCTGATACAACACAGAAGACGTCTTTCTCCTATGTCAATATTTGCAATCAACTTTGTGGTCCTGCAGCGGTTGTTTGATGAGTCAGTTTGAGAGGTTCATGAGGTGGAAAGGTTCCTTGGTGGTGGAGTTTATAGGATTGTAAGGGAGGGGCAGAATGATCCGATAAATAGATTATGCTATTGTAAAGCAGTTAAAAGTATTAATTTATAGAGAAGGTGTATTATTTACAATATAAAATCATTAGAGAGGGAATTTAATTTTTACATATAGATGAATTAGTGAGAGGCGAGGTATAAAGTTACAATATGAATTAATAACAAGGGAATATAAAGTTACAATAATACGAGAAATTGATTAGATTGGATTTTGATTTTTTAACGGCCATATTCAATGCCATCTCAGGTTATTTTATGCCAAAGCGGTAGCTTGTGAGGAACCGGTCAAATTTATTTTTAGTTCCTTTTTTCAGGATTTCAATTTATTTTGACAGTAAGGTTGTTTCAGTTATTTGTTGCTAAGTGAAATTGGGAATCAGTTTAAGGATAAGTTATTATGGTAGGTAAAGTTCAAGGTAGAGAAATTATTTTTTAAAACAATTCTATAAAACTTTTTTCTGTTTAATCTATAGATTTGAACCGGGATAAGAGTGGACCTGGTAAGCAATTAGTGAATAGAAAGGGTGTTCCAACACTTCCCCCAATACTCCAGAAACTGGACCTCACCTTCCAAATTTTAACGAGTTTGAATGAGTTTAACGTCTTCCAGGGCAATGTGGAGACTCCTCCAGACACCACCTTCTAGCACATATATGAATAAAAAGGGTTGGTGCTTGCCATAAGGGCACATGGTTGGGGCAATCATATAGGTATAGGGTTTGACATTGACCGCCGATTTGATTGGAGGGGTCCTCTCACGACCGACCAAAAGTGGGAGATAGTTGTAAGTCATTGGAACTGCTCAACCACCTGGGTTCTTATCCTTCAGCAGCACGGGTCGCCACCCCGACACAACCGGTGGGCCCTATGGGGGAGTTCTTACCCTTGCAGAGGTTAGTCGGGTACTTCTAAACGGCCGCAGCCGATAGGGCCGGTATAATTGGTGGTGAAATAAAATCGGAACAAATCAGAAATCTGCGATTAAGCGACACCAGATAATATTTTACATTTTAAATTAAATAGATAAATAAATTGGTACTTTCTTTTGATAGATCAGCCTGATTCATAGAATATAGAATTAGGGTTTAGGGAATCAATACAGAGAAGGAGAGAACTCATAGGACGCGAAACAGCAAAAAAAATAGATACAAGGACCTTTCCCTTCTTTTTTCATGTTTGCAAATGGGATTTTTTTTTTTTTTCATATGTGTATCAATTATGAAGAGTAAGTATTTTTTTTTATACGTACGTTCCTTTTCTTTTTAATTATCCAGTTTGTCACGATCCGGAACGAAATCACACTGAAATCGCATTATAATAGATATTAAACAGTATGGTTTTTTCAACCCCGGTCTGAGATATAATTCTAGGACATAAATTAAAACCGGTCTACTCAGGGTAATTGTTTTCGGATTGGCGAGGGAAAATTCGCCATTTCAATCGCGCACTCAATTTATTCTATCAACAGTAATAGTATAAATAAGTCAGATATATATATCAAGGATCTCTCCTCTCTCCTCTCTCTCTCTCTCTCTCTCTCTCTCTTCCTCTCTCTCTTCTCTCTCTCTCTCTCTCTTGTATATATTATAATATATATTCCAATAATATACACACTATACATACAGATATGCTTTATATCATACATATATACATATACCAAGGTGTGTCATAAAATGTATCGAGATTGGAGCTAAAAGTATAATACTTTTTGACACACCTTTTAATATATATATATATATATATATATAATATATATATATATATATATATATATAATATATATATATATATATATATTATGGGAGTGTTGTTGAAAAAGATAATTGACGAGAAAAGTATTACAGGGTATGTCAAAATATCGAGTATTTTTGTACTTTTGACACACCTTATATTCCTGAATTAAAAAATGTATAACTTTCCATTCATTCTTCATTTTCTATCTTGGTAAATACAGCTTTAATTTGGTACTTTTTTGACACACTCCTTGTATTTCGAAAAAAATTAATGAATTAAACATTTCTTTTTTTTCAACAATTTGCGAAAAGAGTTTTTGTTATTGTTTTAAAGACTGAAGTTTTTACATCTTTGAAAAAAACAAAATGATAAAGGCCTAGCACTAATGTATTAGATAAAAAAATTTTTTAAATTGCCAATCGCCGTTGACTGTTCTACGAATTCCGTAACTTATAATATATGTGCTTTAAACACTGATATTGAGACATCTTCATTTATAAATATAAATAGACAAACGAATATATATCTTGGTCTTTATAATGGAGATTGTGGGTTTTGTCTGTCTTAACCGAAACTATAAAATATACAATATATATATACAAAGTCACAAGTTCCCTTTGGTTATTTACATCATATCTCCATGATTTTAATTTTTATTCCAAACCTCATTATAACTAAAATGGTTTACATCATTAAGGACTGTTGACCATATCTACATGATATTTTCACTGTTATTACCCCACTTGTACGGGTCAGGCACGGAAGGCCCTAATTTATGTGGACACCACAAGCCGAGCTCATGGGGGCGGGTGAAAAATTTGCGTCGATCCTGTCGGCATTCCCCTCCCCAAGGGGGCGCCTTCAGGCACTGGGGCAATAACCAGCCCTGCCCTTTAAATCAAGGGGGCAGGTGTTGCCTGGGGATGCCCCTGGGATCGACGCCGTTAATATATTCAATGTCCAGAGGCCGAAAGCCACTGTTGACCATATCTACATGATATTTACTCGGCGTTACCCGCCACTTGTTACGTGGTCATGGCACATAAGTCCCTATTTAACGTCGGGACCACCCACAAGCCGAGCTCCATGGAGTTGGCAGGTGAAAAAATTGCGTCGATCCGTCGGCATTCCCCTCCAAGGGGGGCGCCTCAGGCACTGGGCAATAAACCCAGCCCTGCCCCTTTAAATCGAGGGGGCAGGTGTTTGCCTGGGGGTGGAGGCCCCGTGATATCGACGCCGTTAATTATATCAATGGTCGCCAGAGGCCGACAAGCCACTGTTTCCATATTTTACATACTATATAACACGCCAAGTTGTACTTATATATACAACAAAAATAGCCGGTTTACAGTTGTGAATGGGAAGTGCTAATTTGCATATTGATTAAAAAATTTTGTTTTGATTAATATGTGCTTAGTATTATTGGGAATTTCTAATTGTTTGGTGTTATCTAATGAGTATGAACAAAAATCTCGGGATAATCTTTAAAAAGAAATCTTATTACAAGAATAGAATAAACTGTATATTATTCTTTACTTCCTATTTTAATAATAGTTAGATTTAGGAAATTTCAATGAAAGACGGGGAGTAATGGAATGATGGAAGAGTTAGTTTTCAAAGTTGTTCTATTTTTTCATCATACCCCCTCTGTTCCAAATCTTTTTATTCTGCATTTTTTAATCATTGTATTAGCCTTTCTAATTTAATATATTTTAAATATATTAAAAGTTAAATACTTGCACCCGAGGTGCATAATTTGCTAGCCTTATATAATGGAAATTATGTGTTTGTCTGTAACCAAAACTACGTCCAATTCCCTAGGTTATTTATATGTTATATTCTCATAAGTTATCAATAAATTTAACTATTATTAACAATGTCTGTATTAAAATATCTAACTGAGAGGCTTTATGTATATTCTAAATATGTATCAAAAAATCATTATTCAATCTAATTAGCATCTTATTTATTAATAATATCTTATAATATCTAAGCTGAAAGGATTTCCTCAAACAGCCAAATTATTTTACACTTTATGGGCCATCCTTAGGCTGCAAGCAAGAGCGCTTTTCCAGCGGAGATCCTTTGTGTTAAGAGAGCGTAGTTTTCGATCCATGGGTAAAGAATATTTTGGTTGTTCCTTGGTCTCCTCAGTTCAGGCAAGTCTTCGTCAATGATTTCAATATGGACGTCTCTCAGTATCAGTGATTAAGTAGTCCAAATCCAGTCACACATTCTGGCTGTTTGATGGCTGAGGCTTAAACCATGTGACTACTTAGTCTTACATTAAGTGGTGTATTGTAGCACACCTTATATAAAAGAAAATTCCAACAATTATTAAATGTTTTAAAATCCTGCAACATATGTGTTTATATAATCATTTAGGAATAGATGTTTAATAGTATATAATGTCAGTATTTTGGGCAATACAGTTTTAACAAACAGGTTTATGTTAGAGACACCTAACGAAAAATAGACTGAAGCAAATAGAGTTGGCTCCGCTTTTGTTTTGTTATATTTTGAACGTTAGAACGCTACCACGTCTCTCTATGTTACCTGGTAAGTGTCGGTCTGCCGAATTAGAAGCAATTTCTACTCGGTGTTTCAATAAATCCTTTTGTTAATAATTTCAATAACCTTGCATGCCATTGATCATTCTATTTCAATACAATTTCATCTGAGTAATCAAAGAAATCCATAACAGTTTTGGTAAATATATTATTTTCATTTAAAGATGGNTATATATATTATATTATATATATATATATATTATACTAAAGCTGAGATTTTCACCTTTAGATCTGTTAAAGCTTTTCCTGGTGAGCTTAATGACACGAAATTCTATACTAAATCATCCCTTAGTTTTAGGATTACTAAATGTTTTGAAAAAAATTCCACTTTAATTTGTTCTAATTAGTCGTAATTTGAAATTAATCAAAAAACTCACCGACTCTAAATATTTGGTGCAATTTTCCACCCTCGCTAAATATTGTCTAGAGAGTTAAGACAAAAGATAAGTGTCTTGAAAAAAAAACTGAAAAATTTTAGCAGGCAAAGTGATATTGTCCCTTCCCTTCTTTCTCTCTTACGGCTACCAGAGAATTAACTTTTCTTTTTCCAATAAATGAAGTTCTTTTATGCTCAAAGTAAAAATTGAATATCATGCTTTAAATAGATTTAAAAAATGGCCTTTAATTATTAATTTTTTACATTTATAGAGATCAAACGGGTAAGCACATTAAATATTTGTTATTAAAAAAAATTAGGAAGATGCTATTTTAGTGTGTTCGGTAAAATATTTAAAAAAACCCACTTGCTCAGCACTGTCAAATTTGCCGCAAAATCCTTATTTACAAAATACATTACCCCTCCCCCCCCCTGCATTGAAAGAAACTTACTAAAAATCAGCTTGAATAATCCGGTTTTAATGAAATTTCAGTGTTGATTTATCAATGAATGACAATTCATAGTGCATTGTATATTTTATTTCAAAACTTACTGATATTCAGGTCACTTAACGTTGAACCCCTCCTTATTTTTTTGGTGCAATAGATCGGTGGGGTTTAAAAAAAGTGTAGCAAATTACAGTATTTAAATAAAAAAGATAAAAAACCTAAAGGGTAAAAGAAGAAAAATATTAATGGTGGCTATCCTAGTAGAAAATAACTACGAAATAAAAATTAAAAATTTAAATAAAACTAAAAAAATAATTTGTTGATCTCATGGTTTTTTTTTTTTGTCCTTGTTCGACAATTATTCGGTAAAATCGGGGATAATTCTTGATTCTTGGAATTTTTTTCAATCGGGTAATTTTTTTCAATCGGGTAATTTTATTTGTTAAAATACTATTTTATTTTCATCTTTGGCGACCATGTTACGATATGTTGAGCAAAATTACCGGAACAAATAGTTTAAAATTATTAAAATAAATGCATATTAATATTATTCATTTTGAATTTCTTTTTTTTTTCCACTTGATGCTCATTATGTTATACTTTGTCGCCGGTAGACAAACAATTGACCTTAAAAAATCGATTTAATTGATTTAATTTATTTTAAAATGGAAAAGCAGACAACATTTTGGCAGTGCCTATTTTTTGCTTATTTTACTGACCCTATAAATATTTCTGACTTGATTCAAGTAATGTTAAAAATAACAACAGATTTGGCACAAAAAAATATTTATATTAATTTATATCTATATTTGTGAAGGATAAATATTACAAAAAATCTTCTAAATGAAAAAATACATACCGTCTAATGACTTTGTGATCAAAAATGTGAATTTTTAAAAAAAATTCTTTTTTTTTTAATTATAGGAAATGATTGAAGCGTCAATTTGACTTACCATTTAATTTTTCCAAAAGTGGAAAAATGGCATTTCCACTTTCAATTGTTAAAACATAAAATTGTAACCCTAACCACAAACCAACCCTTAAAACTAACCCTAACCCTAACAAGATTTAAATCTTGTCAAGTTACCATTTTAAGAAATTAGATTTAAGATAGATTTGTTTTAAAGTTTGTTTGAAATCTGCAACAACTAGTTTTTAAGCAATTACCTTTTAGATTAATCCCAGATTTCTTGTCAACAACTATTTTAATCTTTTAGCTTTAGATAGTTTGAAATATAGTTTAAATATATTTTCAAATATATTTGCTGGCAAATAGCCTGTTGGTCTATTTATTAGGACTGGTAAAATAAGCCTAAAAAGTAATCTATCTTACTAACGGCTAACTTAGGCTATTCAAAAAAATGATATAAAATTACAATTAGATTGTTTTATTTCTTAAATAAATGTAATAAGATAAATAAATAGGAACTTAATCTTCGAAATGAAGAGATTTTCAGCCGCTTATAGTACAAAAGCCGGAACCCAAAAATTTAAAAGCAGATCTTTGCGGGGGCACATGCGCAAAACAGACATAGGTGAATTATAGAGTGCAAAAAATAAACCCTCATTTTTGATGTCTATTCTCAATAAAATCCAACTTATTGGGACAGTTCGGAAACTTAAATGACGAAAATCCATGTTGATTTTCTTTCAAACGATTCGAGCCTGAGCTCAATCGGTGGACCCAACGGGTCATATTTTTCAGTATATATATATTATATATATATATATTATATATATATATTATATATGTGTGTGTGTGTGTGTGTTGCGTGTGGTGTGTGTGTGTGTGTGTGTGTGAGAGAGAGAGAATGGGAAATGAATCTGACAATATGAGGGAAAAATGAGCAAAGAAAAGAAATGTAGAGGAAAAAATGAATTTTATCGATATCACTTTTAATCGATATCACTTACACATGTGTTTCGGTCTGTTTATCAAAATGTATACGGATTTACGTTATATTATTATTAAAATAAGCAGATGGAGTTGAAATGATGATGATAATAATAATAGGAAAATGTATAAAATGTTCCGTACACAATTTTGCCGACCTTCATCAGAGTAGTATTTTTATTCATCAACATTTCTTTTCTTACTCAGTTTCCTCATATATAATATATATTATAATATATATATATATATCTATATAACAGAAGCCCCTCGTTCAAAACATCCCACAGAAAGAAACCAATATTCTTAGCATAAAATACAAACAGAATCATTAAGCGAGTCACCATTTTCCTATATGCATTGTACAACAGTATATAAGGGAAATAACAAATAACACAACAAACTCCTTGTTTGAAAATCGCACAGGCGAGAAAACTATCAGTTACCAAGCGCATCGACTTCATACATGCTATATATGTATATATACATATATATATATATATGTGGTGTGTGTGTGTGTGTGTGTGTGTGTGTGTGTGTGTCTACTCACCTCATCATGATGGTTTGATTTATTTTCACGAAAATAAAAAAAAGCTACAATCATGAGATGAGACTTGTTTTATTTTTTACCAAAATAAAAAAATACATAGAATTAAGAATAATGAGACTGTCACGAGGAGGTGAATAGATATTTATTTAGTCTTAGTCTTTCCTGCTCTACTAGCTGGCTTAAATGATTTATGAAATACGTTTTTTAGGACAATTTGTTTATTTTATATATATATATATATATAATATATAATATATATATAATATGTGTGGTGTGGTGTGTGTGTGTTGTGTGTTTTGGGCAGCATTTTTTCATTTATGCATGTTGAATTAAAACAAAGACACATCTCCTATTTTCAAGTTTTTAATATTTGGTGGAATTCTTGGATTAATCCACCAAAGTTCATGTCCCGAGTACTTTCGGCACTTCGAAGTGCCATCATCAGGGGTGATGGTTCCAGTTTTTCAAATTATATCAATGGATGTGGAGGCTGGAAGAAGGAGAATTGATGGAAAGGTGCTATAGGCAATTTAAAATGCATTGGAAATTAATTTTTACTTAAGGATGGTTGTATTGTTTTATGTGTAAAGCTTTCTAGTATTTGGAGTTTTTGTTTATTTTTTTCTTTGTGGCAGAATGTGTGTATTTCCGTTAAGATATTTCGGTAATAGAGTGGGATCTGAAGTAATTTTAGGTGTTGTGAAATTGGAGCTGTTATCTGTTAAATGGAGAGTTAGATGACGTGACAATGTCGTTGAGCTAAAACCGATGTAGGTATTCCACCCAAATTCAATACATTTAAGGTGCAATTACTACCATTGGTTTCTAAGCAGCATGCTTGCGCCGCTGCCCGTCATCACGCAACGCACTATGAAAAAAATACTTGGAATGTTCATTCGCTTGCGTACATGACCCTCAGGCCGTTATTTCTTAGTCTCTTGTGTTTTTATTAATAAATTTTAAATAATAGATTAAATAATTTTAATAAATGATAAATTAAATAATTTTAATAAATAAATACAGCTCTTACAGAAGTAATCGATTACTTTACTCTCATTTCTCCAGTAATAACAAAGGATTAAGTATATATATATATATTATATAATATAATAATATATATATATATATATATATATATATTTGAGATATTTTTTTTTTGTGTTTTTTTTTAATTTCTTTTATTTAGTAGTACTAAATAATAGAAACTAAAAAAAAAACGTGTTTTCTGATATTTATTCACAGATGAATATATTATGTACTACATTATTATAATATAGCACATTAATGCTTCACACTAATGCCGAAACAAACTTCGGTCAGGAGTTTATCCATGTGTACATTATTCAAACTATTATTATTTTAAATAACCAAAAATTATTATTATTATTGGTTTTAGATAACTTATTTTATTTTAAATAACCAAAAATTATTATTATTATTCTTTTAGATAACTTATTATTATTTTAAATAACCAAAATTATTATTATTATTCTTTTAGATAACTTATTATTATTTTAAATAACCAAAATTATTATTATTATACTTTTAGATAACTTATTATTATTTTAATAAACCAAAATTATTATTATTATTATTATTATTATTATTATTATTATTATTATTATTATATTTCATTTTTGGTTATGTTGTACTAGTGTAAGAACCTTCGGTGGATTCTTCACCCAATTCCACCCTGATATAAAAAAAGATGACCAAATAATTGGAAATGTGGAAAAGAAATTCTTCAGACAAGAATTGTCTGTTGAGTTAACAAAACATATATATATTGTTGTTGTTGTTGTCATGGAGTCACAAATCGGTATATCTGATGAGGGAAAAAAACAAGATGAATGAATAGTCAACCTAACATAAAACTTGAGAAGAGAATGTATCTCTAAATATCAGGAAATAAATAAGATTAAGATCATACTATTCATCATTCTGTTTCGGATCTTTCACTATTTTTCAATGCTTCTAAAACAACCAAAGTTTTCCCCAATAGTCATATATATATATATATATAATATATATATATATATATATATATATACGAGTATGAGTCAAAAAGTAATGACATTTTGATTAAGCAGGTATAATTACCAATACAGGAACATGTATCATACATCAAAACCGAGGCTGGATCTCTGTGAATCACATCCCTACTCGTCAATAGTCATTGTTTCTCTCAAAAGAATGTCTGCAAGAACGATCTCAAGTGCTTTGGCCATGCCCCTTCCAGCTTGGAAAATTTGGCTCAGGACCGCACTGAGGTGGCAGGTTCTCTTTAGAGGACTGTTCATGTCTGAAATCACCCTGGCACAACACTATGAAGCTAGGAAGTCCAGAAGAAAGCAGCGACAACAAAGCGCCGGCACATCAACATCTTCAGGGACAGCCTTCACATGCAACATCTGTGGTCGAGAATGTTTATTTAACATTGTACTTTACGGTCACAGGAGGCGCTGTAACTTCAGGGCACAAAAAAGTAAGTATAGTTTCCGAGACTGAAATGCCAATAATGTATAAAATATATGTAAGATTTAACTTTTTAAAATGAAATGGTATAGGTTATTGGGAAATGAGGGGTGCACCGTGTCAGATGTTTGGAGTGGGGTGCAATTTCAGTGCATGCACGAGGCGCTATTTACGCCCTCCGGGTTCACTAAGTTCCAACAGGGAGAATTGGAGACAACAGATATGGTCTGATCAACGAAAGAGGAACGGGACGGATTACTCACAACTCGTCATCCGTGAAAAAAAAACAGCTTAAGTTGCATTGCTAAATATGTCTATTGCACGAAAATGCCAGAATTATACGTTGAATAGACTCTGTGAACCACCTCACTTCGTGCAGTGGTTAACAAGCTGGATTAGCAAACCATTGTTAGCGAGTTCGATTCTCATTGAGTCCCCATACATACGACCTTGTGTCAACAACCTGTGAGTATCTGTAGTTAGAATTTTGAATAGGGTCCGTTACTTTAAATAATGGGTCCTATGGAAAGTTACTCGCCGGTTATGGACGGTTAGTGACTTTTACTTGGCCCTTGAATGCTCAAGAATGTAACGTGGGAATAGGTTTTTAGTTTAGTTTAGTTAGATGCAAGCCGGCACCCTATCAGAGAGGATGTCTCTTAGGGTTGCAACTCACCCGCGGTGGAATCAAAATGGGCAGGGTTTAAAATAAAAGCTTGATCAAGAAACTTTTACATTTTTTCAGGTCAGTTAACTTTGAACCACGTATCTTTGAGGTGGGACACAGATTCGCAAAGATAGGTGGTTCAAAATTAACTGACCTGAAAAAATTCAGGTGAATAACAGGTGAATAACAGGTGAATTATATATTTTATTAATTAATATATCAACACTGAAAATTTCATTAAATTCGGTTAATTCCCTGATATTTGGTACTTTTTTCTCTTTCGCCGAGGTGACATACAATGGTGATATTTAGGTCCGTTAAGTTCGATTTAACCAAATTCTTATTCTTTTTCTTATTCTTATTCTTATTCTTATTTTACTATAAGAATAAGAATAAGAATAAGAATTCTTTCTATTCTTTTTCTTATTCTTTTTCTTATTCTTTTTTTTTTATTATTCTGTGTTCTGTATTCTGTATGTATTCTTATGTCCCAACCGAAATTATTGAAACATTACTCATTCGATAATTGCCTTTAATTTAGGAATTCTTATGAAACATAATACAATTATTAATCTGTTCAAATAAAATGTTTGACTGTGGAATTCTTACAAACCTGTCCAACGGCTTTTTTGATTACACTGGGCGATAAAGATTTACTTCTAAGGTCTAAGTGTATGTTTCAGAACACGAGTCTCAGACTCAAGGGCTTAAAAGGTCCATTACGTCTGAGGTCAAAGGTACAGAATGACAACAGGAATAAGGGGGAAGGGTTAGGTTACAATATGAATAATAGAGAGGGAGTAATAATTACAGTATGATTGATAGAGAGGGAGTATGTTATAGTATGAATGATGAGAGGGAGTAATAATTACAATATGAATTATAGAGAGGGAGTGATAATACAGTATGAATGAGAGAGGATTGATAATTACAGTATGAATGATAGAGAGGGGTATAAGTTATAATATGATGATTGAGAGGAAGGGTAAGTTACAATATGAAATATAGAGAGGAAAATTTAGTTACAATATGTATGAAAGAGAGGGAGTATAAGTTAAAGTCGAATTCCGCTTTCTAAGATTGGATATGTCAATCATATGAAATGTCATCAGAGACAATTCATGCAAATTCCAGGAACCAACAATGTTGTCTTGTGCAATCTGTAACAAAGTGTGTAAGTCAGCTTCTGCTCTTAAGAGACATATGGTGGTGCATAAGCATAAAATCTTATCATCTGATTCAACCAGAAGGACGTCTTTCCTATGTCATATTTGCATCAAACGTTGTGGATCTGCAGCGGGTTTGATGAGTCATTTGAGGTTCATGAGGGGAAAGTTCTGGTGGTGGGGTTATAGGATTGGTAAGGGACGGCAGTGATCTGTAAAGATTATGCTATTGGTATAAGTTAAAGTATCAATTATAGAGAGGGTGTATAATTTACAATATAGATGAGTGAGAGGGGGTGTACGCTACAGTATAAATGATAGAGAGAGTGCGTAATTCTATATAAATATAAATGAAATAATAACCTTTTGTGGTAAATCTGTGTATTTTAACATTACTTGCGTTCATAATAAAAATATCTACAGGACCGGTAAAATAAATATAAAACAGGTATACCCAAAAGATTCGTCTGCTTTCATTTTAAAAACAAATTAAAATTAATTAAATTCGATTATTTAAGGTCTAAATCGAAAAGTAGTTACATAATGAACATCAGTTAAAAAATTTAAAAAAAATACACATATAATTTATCTTAAATAAATTATAACGATTTTTTGCGAAATTTCGATCAAGATGGCCGCATTTCAAAAAATGTTTAGAATCCATGTTTACAAAATAAATTGTAACATTCGTGAATGCAAAAAATTTACCAAAAGTCAGGGATTAGTATTATCGCGTTGTTGTAATAGTGTAAATTACAATATGAATGATAGCAAGGGAATATAAGTTAACAAATGAGAGAAATTGATTGATTGATTGATTTTAACGGCATATCAATCCATCCAGGGTTATTTTATGCCAAGCGGTAGCTTGTGAGGAACGGTCAAATTAATTTTATGTCTTTTTCAAGGATTTCCTTGATTTTGACAGAAGGTTGTCTGCAGTTATTTGTTGCTAAGTGAATTGGAATCAGTTTAAGGATAAGTTTATAGGGTAAAGTTCAAGTAGAAATTTCTTTTTTAAACAATTCTATAAACTTTTTTTCTGTTTAATCTATAGATGGGACCCGGGTTAGAGTGGACCTGGTAGCAATAGTGATGAAGGGGTGTTCCACATTCCCCAAACCTCCAGAACTGGCACCTCACCATCAAATTTAACGAGTTGAATGAGTTTAACGTCATTCCCAGGACATGGAGACTCTCAGACACCACCTTCTAGCACATATATGATAAAAAGGGTTGGTGCTTGCCATAAGGGCAATAGGGTTGGGTCAATCGTATAGGTACTAGGGTTTGACATGACCAGCCGATTGATTGGAGGGGTCCTCTCCGACCGACCAAAGTGGAGTATTGTAAGTCATGGACTGCTCAACTACCTGGGCTCTATCCTTAAGCATCACGGGTCGCCACCCACGGCCAACAGGTGGCCCCATTGGGGGAGTCTTACCCCTCTGCAGAGGTGTAGTCGGTGCATTCTAACGCTGCAGCCGATAGGGCGGTAGAATTGGGTGAAATGAAATCGGACAAATCAGAAATCTGCGATTAAGCGACACCAGATAATGTATATTTACATTTAAATAAATAGATAGATAAATTGGTACTTTCTTTTGATAGTCAGTCCTGATTCATAGAAATAGAATTAGGGTAGGGAATCAATACAGAGAACTCATAGACGCGGAAAAATAGACCTTCCTCTTTTTCATGTTTGCAAATGGGATTTTTTTTTTCATATGTGTATCAATTATGAAAAGTAAGATTTTTTATTACGTTCTTTTCTTTTTATTATCCAGCTTTTTAGCTTGGAACGAATCACACTGAAATCCATTATAATAGGATATTAAACAGTGTGTGTTTTCAACGCGTCGGATAATAAAAAGAAAAGAACGTAATAAAAAATCTTACTTTTCATAAATTGATACACATAATGAAAAAAAAAATCCCATTTGCAAACATGAAAAAGAGGAAGGTCTATTTTTCCGCGTCTATGAGTTCTCTGTATTGATTCCTACCCTAATTCTATTTCTATGAATCAGGACTGACTATAAAAAGTACCAATTTATCTATCTATTTATTTAAATGTAAATATACATTATCTGGTGTCGCTTAATCGCAGATTTCTGATTTGTCCGATTTCATTTCACCCAATTCTACCGCCCTATCGGCTGCAGCGTTAGAATGCACCGACTACACCTCTGCAGAGGGGTAAGACTCCCCCAATGGGCCACCTGTTGGCCGTGGGTGGCGCGACCGTGATGCTTAAGGATAGAGCCCAGGTAGTTGAGCAGTCCATGACTTACAATACTCCACTTTGGTCGGTCGGAGAGAGGACCCCTCCAATCAATCGGCTGGTCATGGTCAAACCCTAGTACCTATACGATTGACCCAACCCTATTGCCCTTATGGCAAGCACCAACCCTTTTATCATATATGTGCTAGAAGGTGGTGTCTGAGGTCTCCATGTCCTGGAATGACGTTAAACTCATTCAACTCGTTAAATTTGATGGTGATGGGTGCCAGTTCTGGAGGTTTGGGGAATGTGGAACACCCCTTCATCACTATTGCTACCAGGTCCACTCTAACCCGGGTCCCATCTATAGATTAAACAGAAAAAAAGTTTATAGAATTGTTTAAAAAAGAAATTTCTACTTGAACTTTACCCTATAAACTTATCCCTTAAACTGATTCCCAATTCACTTAGCAACAAATAACTGCAGACAACCTTCTGTCAAAATCAAGGAAATCCTTGAAAAAAGACATAAAAATTAATTTGACCGTTCCTCACAAGCTACCGCTTGGCATAAAATAACCCTGGATGGATTGATATGCCGTTAAAATCAATCAATCAATCAATTTCTCTCATATTGTAACTTATATTCCCTTGCTATCATTCATATTGTAATTTACACTATTACAACAACGCGGATAATACTAATCCCTGACTTTTGGTAAATTTTTTGCATTCACGAATGTTACAATTTATTTTGTAAACATGGATTCTAAACATTTTTTGAAATGCGGCCATCTTGATCGAAATTTCGCAAAAAATCGTTATAATTTATTTAAGATAAATTATATGTGTAATTTTTTTAAATTTTTTAACTGATGTTCATTATGTAACTACTTTTCGATTTAGACCTTAAATAATCGATTTAATTAATTTTAATTTGTTTTTAAAATGAAAGCAGACGAATCTTTGGGTATACCTGTTTTATATTTATTTTACCGGTCCTGTAGATATTTTTTATTATGAACGCAAGTAATGTTAAAATAACACAGATTTACCACAAAAGGTTATTTATATTCATTTATATTTATATTAGAAATTACGCACTCTCTCTATCATTTATACTGTAGCGTACACCCCCTCTCACTCATCTATATTGTAAATTATACACCCTCTCTATAATTGATACTTTAACTTATACCAATAGCATAATCTTTACAGATCACTGCCGTCCCTTACAATCCTATAACCCCACCACCAGAACCTTTCCCCTCATGAACCCTCAAATGACTCATCAAACCCGCTGCAGATCCACAACGTTTGATGCAAATATGACATAGGAAAGACGTCCTTCTGGTTGAATCAGATGATAAGATTTTATGCTTATGCACCACCATATGTCTCTTAAGAGCAGAAGCTGACTTACACACTTTGTTACAGATTGCACAAGACACATTGTTGGTTCCTGGAATTTGCATGAATTGTCTCTGATGACATTTCATATGATTGACATATCCAATCTTAGAAAGCGGAATTCGACTTTAACTTATACTCCCTCTCTTTCATACATATTGTAACTAAATTTTCCTCTCTATATTTCATATTGTAACTTACCCTTCCTCTCAATCATTCATATTATAACTTATACCCCCTCTCTATCATTCATACTGTAATTATCAATCCCTCTCTCATTCATACTGTAATTATCACTCCCTCTCTATAATTCATATTGTAATTATTACTCCCTCTCAATCATTCATACTATAACATACTCCCTCTCTATCAATCATACTGTAATTATTACTCCCTCTCTATTATTCATATTGTAACCTAACCCTTCCCCCTTATTCCTGTTGTCATTCTGTACCTTTGACCTCAGACGTAATGGACCTTTTAAGCCCTTGAGTCTGAGACTCGTGTTCTGAAACATACACTTAGACCTTAGAAGTAAATCTTTATCGCCCAGTGTAATCAAAAAAGCCGTTGGACAGGTTTGTAAGAATTCCACAGTCAAACATTTTATTGAACAGATTAATAATTGTATTATGTTTCATAAGAATTCCTAAATTAAAGGCAATTATCGAATGAGTAATGTTTCAATAATTTCGGTTGGGACATAAGAATATTACAGAATACAGAACACGAATAATAAAAAAAAAGAATAAGAAAAAGAATAAGAAAAGAATAGAAAGAATTCTTATTCTTATTCTTATTCTTATAGTAAAATAAGAATAAGAATAAGAATAAGAAAAAGAATAAGAATTTGGTTAAATCGAACTTAACGGACCTAAATATCACCATTGTATGTCACCTCGGCGAAAGAGAAAAAAGTACCAAATATCAGGGAATTAACCGAATTTAATGAAATTTTCAGTGTTGATATATTAATTAATAAAAGGTATAATTCACCTGTTATTTTATTTAAAAAAC
Source organism: Doryteuthis pealeii (assembly GCA_023376005.1). Lineage (NCBI taxonomy): Eukaryota > Metazoa > Mollusca > Cephalopoda > Myopsida > Loliginidae > Doryteuthis > Doryteuthis pealeii. Next base: position 67,036,333 of record CM042163.1, read on the forward strand.
TTTTGAATTTTTTCAGGTCAGTTAATTTTGAACCACCTATCTTTGCGAATCTGTGTCCCACCTCAAAGATACGTGGTTCAAAGTTAACTGACCTGAAAAATGTAAAAGTTTCTTGATCAAGCTTTTATTTTAAACCCTGCCCATTTGATTCCACCGCGGGTGAGTTGCAAACCCTAAGAGACATCCTCTCTGATAGGGTGCCGGCTTGCATCTAACTAAACTAAACTAAAACCTATTCCCACGTGTACATTCTTGAGCATTCAAGGGGCCAAGTAAAAAGTCACTAACCGTCCATAACCGGCGAGTAACTTTCCATAGGACCCCATTATTTAAAGTAACGGACCCTATTCAAAATTCTAACTACAGATACTCACAGGTTGTTGACACAAGGTCGTATGTATGGGGAACTCAATGAGAATCGAACTCGCTAACAATGGTTTGCTAATCCAGCTTGTTAACCACTGCACGAAGTGAGGTGGTTCACAGAGTCTATTCAACGTATAATTCTGGCATTTTCGTGCAATAGACATATTTAGCAATGCAACTTAAGCTGTTTTTTTTTTTCACGGATGACGAGTTGTGAGTAATCCGTCCCGTTCCTCTTTCGTTGATCAGACCATATCTGTTGTCTCCAATTCTCCCTGTTGGAACTTAGTGAACCCGGAGGGCGTAAATAGCGCCTCGTGCATGCACTGAAATTGCACCCCACTCCAAACATCTGACACGGTGACACCCCTCATTTCCCATAACCCTATACCATTTCATTTTAAAAAGTTAAATCTTACATATATTTATACATTATTGGCATTTCAGTCTCGGAAGACTATACTATACTTTTTGTGCCCCTGAAGTTACAGCGCCTCCTGTGACCGTAAAGTACAATGTTAAATAAACATTCTCGACCACAGATGTTGCATGTGAAGGCTGTCCCTGAAGATGTTGATGTGCCGGCGCTTTGTTGTCGCTGCTTTCTTCTGGACTTCCTAGCTTCATAGTGTTGTGCCAGGGTGATTTCAGACATGAACAGTCCTCTAAAGAGAACTTGCCACCACCGAGTGCGGTCCTGAGCCAAATTTTCCCAGCTGGAAGGGGCAATGTCCAAAGCACTTGAGATCGTTCTTGCAGACATTCTTTTGAGAGAAACGATGACTATTGACGAGTAGGGATGTGATTCACAGAGATCCAGCTCGGTTTTGATGTATGATACATGTTCCTGTATTGGTAATTATACCTGCTTAATCAAAAATGTCATTACTTTTTGACTCATACTCGTATATATATTATATATATATATATATATATAATATATATATATATATAATGACTATTGGGGGAAACTTTGGTTGTTTAGAAGCATTGAAAAATAGTGAAGATCCGAAACAGAAT